>WOXC01006012.1:505000-819943 GCA_011680675.1 Gymnobelideus leadbeateri
AAAACATGACTTTTGTCCTTATGGGCTTCAGTTTCTCTGGACCTAGATTCAGAAAGATGTGAGTTCAAATAGAGCCTCAGACACTCAGTGGCTGTATGACACTGGGCTAGTCACTTCACCCTGTGAAGCCTCAGTGGCTTATCTGTAAAATAAACTGCAGAAGGAAACAGCAAGCCACGCCAGTATTTCTGCCAAGAAAACCCCAAATAGGGTCATAGAGCATCAGACAGTGCAATGACTGAACAGTAACAGTGAGTGCCCATTTGCCTATAGCACCCATCTCCCAGGGCTGTTGTGGAGATGGAACAAGATTCTCTTTGTAAGGTGTTCAGTGCAGTGTCTGTGGCTGTAAGGTGTTCAGCACAGTGGCTCCTAGTAGGTTCTCTGTAAGTGGAGGCCATTAGGAGCTTTGTTGATGGGTTCTGGGTTGCTGGCAGTATCATCTGAGCCCAAGGGAATCACCAGAGGTGGTCTGGCAGTCAGCTGTTTTGATGAGTGTTAGTAGGGGTCTCTTCTTGATGAATGCCTGGGCTGAGAGCAGACCTCCCTTTGTTGTCAGGTCCACAAATAGCTGGGATGGGGTCCTGGGCAGGGAGTCAGCCTCTGACCCCTACCAGTCTTCTCTTCCTCCTCTGACTCTTCTTGGGTGACTCAGTTGGAGAGTTTGGGGCTCTGATCTCTTGCTTTCTTGTTCCCTGGAGGGCAAGCAGCTGTTTCCTCCCTCATCTCCCCTTTCTCCTGGGGGTGATATTCCTCAGGCCTCCAGTGTCTAGATGGAAGTTTGCTATAATTCTTTTATACTATCCCCCTCTAATTGAAGCCACCTTCAGGTGATTTGCAGGAATCATCCTTCATCATCCTTGGCAAGAGGGAGAAAGGCGAGCCCCTGCTGGGCCTGTTCACTGCCTTGACTGCTCTGAAGGGCAAGCTCCCAGCTCCCTCTTCTTGCTGGGCCCTGATGGAAGTGAGTCTGCCTCCCTTTGCCTCCTTTTTCTTCCTTACCTAGTCAGACAAGAAGCAGTGGATAAAACATGGTACCTGGAGACAGGAAGACCCAAGTTCAGATCTAGCCTCTACCATGTCCTTGCTGTATCACCCTGGACAAGTGACATAACATTTGCTTGCCTCAGTTTCTCAGCTGTAAAATGGGGGGATAATAGAGCCTCCCCCTGATCTGTTGTGAGGATATTTGTAAAAGTGATTAGCCAGGGCCTGGCAGATAGTAGGTGCTCTATGAATACCAGTCATGATGCCGATTGCTTCCTTGGCCCTGAGACCCTCTCCTCCTCTTCTCCTCCTTCTTCTCCAGTGAGGCTCCAGATTTTCCTCAGTTTCTCTTAAATTCAGTGTTGGACCTTATTCATAAGCCCAAAGCTGTCGGTCTAGTGCTGAGCACGTAGTAAGTGCTTAACACATGTTTATTGACTGACTGACTGACTGAGTCATTAGGCCACAATCCTCTTGTTCAGCTCAAATTCTTCTCTGTAGTCCTTTCGACCACATAAACATCTCAAGAAACCAGAAAACAAATGACTCAAATGCCTTCCTTCCCCTCTCTAGCCTCAGTTTCTGTATCTGTCCAGTGAGAGGGTAGGCATGACTGTCTCCCACTCAGGGGAATATAGCAGGAAAATCCAATGCAAATTGGGAGATGCCCCCATGATTTGGAGGAGGACACTGAGGGCCAGGGAGGAGATGTCTATTGTCTAAGAACCTGGGGGAGCTGAGCAGAAAAGTCAGAACTCGTACCCACATCTTCAGCCTCTCAGTTTTCTGCCTCCTAGAGCCTTGTTGGTTCAGGCTCAGTGATCTGAGGCTGGGCCATTTCTTCCCTTCATTCCTGTAGCAGATGCCTGGCCCCAAGTCGGTTTTCCCACTCTGTGGTTTTTGGAATCCTCAGGCTGGTGGGGCTCTGGGGATGACGTCCTGCTGTCGTCAGGAGGCTTTCTAGAATGACCTGACCTTGGGGACAGGGGTAGGAGGAGAAGAGAGGGGGCTGACTGGGCAGTGATCATTCATCTCAACAACTTGTGGTGTGTTCTTTCTTTTTCCTTCTGAATTTCAGGGCTCTGGACCTCCACAGTGACAGCAGTTGGGAGCTAAGCCATTTCTTGACCTCAGGTCTGACAATGTTTGTGCACTGAAGGCCTTGCAGCTGCAAAAGTCAGATTTTTTAGGCCAAAGGGACATAGCTGCCTGTCACAGAAGATGTAAAAGAGACTGAAAATGCAGGTTGGTAATCCATAGCTTTTCTACAGCAGGAGTCTGGGACCAGGCCTTCGGGCCCCAGGGCAGAAAGAGGGTGGATGTCCCTTCTGTCAGGAGCTGAGAACCTCGCCTCCCTCAGCCTCTCCATTGTTTGCTGGGCTGGGCAGGGAAGATCCAAGATCATTGGGTCAGAAGCCTCTGGAGGCTCCAAGCTGGTGGTCACCCACAGCCCTGGCTTTCCTTGGGGTCCTGGTACTGCATAACACTGCTGAATAGTCAGGAAACTCTTCCTTCCCCTTCTCTAAGCTCCATTTTTCTCCTCTGACTTTCCCAGCTCTTGCTGGTTTCTCCCCTCTAAAGTGGCAGCCAGTCTACTCCCCACTGGACTCCCTCTAGAGTTCCCCTGGGATCTACAGAGACCATGCTGACCTAGACTGGCTCCTGTACTGTAAAATCTGTCTGAATGGTACTGGACCTTGTGGACACCCCCCCCCCCCATCAAAGATTCAAGTCACCATTCAATATGTGATGATTCTTGGAGACTCATGGCATCTATCTGCCCCATCTAGGAATCCTCAGCTGTCCAGCTGCTACAATCAACCAGGCAGCCCCGAGACCCTCTACAAGGCAGGATAGGAAGGCTGCGGGGTCCAGAACAGATTAAGGAGACCTCAGCCCTGCCATCTTCTCCCCTGCACACAGCACAACTCCTAGGCACCTGGTCCTGTTTCCTTTACCAATGGGAATGACCTTAGAACAAGAATTATGAATGAGGAGCAGATACCCAAGATACTTGAGGAGATGGTAGGAGAATCCCCCAGCTGGATGGATTCAAGGCCCTCAGCCCTGGTGAGCCTGGACTCTGAAAGTCCAGGCAAGTGTGATGGCCCAAATATCTGAGAGACCATGGTGAAGGGAGAGATGCCTTCAGATTAGAGAAGGGTATGCACTTCTCATTAAAAAATGGAAGACAACAAAGTCTACAAATAAGTGGCCAGGCAGCTTGACTTGGATCCTTGGGGAAATCCTCCCCAGGGTTAACATCCAGAGGATGAGTGGTTACTAAGACCCAGGTGAGCTTCCTTGAGAGCAGGTCAAACCGATGACTCTCATCTCCTTCTGGGAGCCTAGCCGAGCCACTATGGGCAATGTGTGTGTGGGGGGATAATTTACCCACATTTTAGCAAAGCTTTTGATAACATCTCCCAAAGTTTTCTCAGAGAGAAGTGAGAGATGACTTGGGAGCTGGTTTAAAGGACAGACTCAGAGTGTCCATAAGTGGGGAGCTTGGCAGGATGCCATGGAGTGACCCTGGGATCTGGCCTTGGCTCCATGCTGCCTGACATTTTAATTGATGACTCACACACAGGCATAGACGGCATGCTTATACCGATGACCGAACACTTGGAAGGATTGCTAACATACCAAATGACAGGACCCCAAAAGATTGTGGCAGACCAGAGCATTGGCGTGAATTTAATTTAAGACAAAATTTAGTGGGCACAGATGTGAATTCTTCCATCTGGGTTCAAAGAATCGACTCCACAAGTCCAGAATGGAGGAGATGGGGCTGAGATGTCAGGCTCTGAAAAAGATCTGAGTCTGGGTGAATGGCAAGGCCAGCCTGAGACAATTATTGTGGACGAGGGGGCGATAAGATGCTAAAGAAATGCTGAGGTGTGTTTTGGGAGGCAGAGGGTCTGCACCCAAGGACAGGATTACCCCCTCACCTCTGTCCTCAGCAGGCTAGAGAACTGTGGGCTCTGCTCAGTCCTAGGCACCATGGCATAGGAAGGACATTGCTAGAGGGGAGGGTGTCCAGCGGAGGCCAGCTACAGGAGAGGGAAGAGCCTGGGGTCCATGAGAAGAGAGACTGAAGAATGGAGGGAAGAACATCTAGCCTGGCGAAGGGAAGGCTCTGGGGGAGTATGAGGGCTGTCCTGTGGAAGACAGGCCAGCATTGCTCTGGCTGGCCCCAGACTGCAGAACCAGGAGGGGCATGGGGCATGGGGTGGGGAGTTGTAAGAATCAGACTGAGACTGGATGTCAGGAAAGAATTTCCTAACCTTGTACCCAGGGGCAGGTGGTCTTGAGAGGTGGGGGGCTCCCCCTCCTTGTGTGGCAGGAGGCCTCGGGAGGGGAAGAGCCTGGATGAAAGCTATCAGAGACGGGATGGTGAGGGTCCTTTGGTGAATAGACTGCAGTGGAGGCTCCCAAGGGCCCCTCTGAGCACATCGCTGGGGCCCTGTGGTCACCTCTTCCCATTACAGGCTGTAGGAGTCTGGAGTACTTGACTTTGAAGGCACCACACACACACACACACACACACACACACACACACACACACACACACACACACACAGCCCTCTGCTCTGACAGGCAAATGCATACATGGGCATACACACAGATAGACAGACCAACACACACGAGCTTGTGCACACACACACACACACACACACACACACACACACACACACAGAGGTCAGATCCCCAGGCTGGGGTCATTTGAAGTTTCTCACTTGATTTTCAAAGCCTTTTTCTCACAGCAACTTAAGAGAAAAACCATATGTAAAATCACCTTGTGGGAGAGGCAGCATGATGTCCTAAACACACCAGTAGATTCAGCAGGGGCATCCATCCCATCTGGGACCTTCAGCAGCTGTTTGCCTTTGTGTAAGTTCTTCCACCTCTCTGTGCCTCAGTTTCCCTGATAGAACAGTGGAATGTAACACTTGCACTATCTACCTCTGTAACCTCAAAGCACCTTAGGGAGAGATGACAGTTGTGTAGGGGAAAGACCCTGCCCTTTGTTCCAGGGCCTGCATGTAATGGAGTGTGGAACCCTCTCTGAATCCGGGGGTTTTCTTATCTGGCTCCCTCCTCAATTTGTCAATCCAGATAGTCCTTTCTTTGTGCATCCTTCCTCCCTTCCTTCCTCCCTTCCTTCTTTCCCCTCTCTTTCCATATTATAATTAGAAAAGGGTTTCAGAATTTTTTTTGGAGGGTAATTGGGGTTGACTTGCCCAAGGTCACCCGGCTAGTTTTTGTGTTAAGTGTCTGAGGCTGAATTTGAATTCAGGTCCTCCTGACTCCAGGGCCAGTGCTCTATTCACTGCACCTCTTAGCAGCCCCTGGATTCCAGAATCTGAAGGAATGAGGATGATTCCTGGGGTGCATGGTGCTTGCTCTGTAAGAGGCTCTACACACTATGGTGCCATCTGGGTGCCCCAAGTGGCACATAGTAGGCACTTAACCCATGTTTATGGATTGATTTTCCACGGGAATACCATGAGAAATCCTGCAGTGGGTTTGGTGATTTCTAGGTGAGTGTAATCTCAGCATCTCCTGGTCTTCTGTTTAAACTCCTTTTGGGAAATGAGGTGAAGTCCCTCTGGCATGAGCTGGATCCCTCTTCTCTTTCTGGGTGTTGGGTTGATATTACTTTTTTTTTAAACAAATGCTTTATTAACTTCTTTTTTACATCATTCATTTCCGCCAGATTTTGAGTTACAATCATTTTTCCCCCCATTATTCCCCTACCCAACCTCCCAGAACAGTAATCCCACAAGATATCGCTTCCTCCAATCTGCTCTCTCCTGTACCTTCTCCCATACCCCCATCGACTTTTCCATTAGAGGAAGGTGAGTCTTTGCATCCCAATGCCTGCACATCTTATCTCCCTATTACAAGCAAAAGAGTATTAATAATAGTATTTATATATATTTGAAACATTTAATGTTACGACCTCAAATTACAGATCCATTTCCTTCCTCCCTTGTTGCCCATTCCCTCTTGGGAGATAAGTAATTCAGTA
Source organism: Gymnobelideus leadbeateri (assembly GCA_011680675.1). NCBI lineage: Eukaryota > Metazoa > Chordata > Mammalia > Diprotodontia > Petauridae > Gymnobelideus > Gymnobelideus leadbeateri. The sequence goes on from WOXC01006012.1 coordinate 511,023, forward strand.
TATGTTGTACATGTCTAGCTATGCAAAACATTATCATAGTAGATATATTGTACAAGGCTGCTTATAATTCCTCCCACTCATCCCACCCCCCACCTGGTCCATTCCCTACATGATCCTGTCCCTCTTCTATAGTGGGTACTTCCAACCTCCCCTCACCCCAAGGATGCCCTCCCATCCATCATCCCTCCTCTCATCCCCCTTCCCCCTATCCTGCTGCAGGTTGAGATATCCCATTTAGTATGTATGTCATTTTCTCCCTGAACCAAATTCAATGTGAATGTGGTTTTGCCTTTTTAGCCTTCCTTATTCTCCCCCTCCTTTGCAACCACTTCCCCTTGCTTCTTCTACATGAGATAGTTTACCCTACCCTGTCTCTCCCCATCTCCTCTTGCCACTTTCCTCTCTCACCTCATAATTTCATCCCTTGAGTATTCTCCCTTCCCAACAAATTCAACCTATGCCCTCTATCCATATATAACTGTAACCATATACACACACATTCACATATGTATTCATATGACCACACCCCCTTCTTCCATTATTTTCATAGTGAGAAAGATATCATCAGTCACAGTTATTGCTTTTCCATATAGGAATGTAAATAGTTCAACTTTGATAAGTTCCTTTTGATTTCTTTTCCCTGATTACCTTCTTAGGCATCTCTTCCTTCTTGTGTCTGGATGTCAAATTTTCTATTCAATTCTGGTTTTTTCCTCAAGAATGCTTGAAAGTCCTCTATTCCACTGAATGACCATATTTTCCCCTGAAACAAAATACTCAGTTTTGCTGGGTAGGTGACCCTTGGGTTCATTCCCAGATCTTTTGCCCTCTGGAATATCATATTCCATGCCCTTCAATCCCTCAGTGTAGAAGCTGCCAGGTCCTGGGCTATTCTGATTGTGTTTCCACAATATTGAAATTGTTTCTTCCTGGCTGCTTGAAGTATTTTCTTCTTGATCTGGGGATTCTGGAACCTGGCTATAATATTCCTGGGAGTTTTCTTTTTGGGGTCTTTTTCAGGAGGTGATCTGTGGATTCTTTCAACCTCTATTTTGCCCTCTGGATCTAAAACATTGGGGCAGTTTTCCTTGAGAATTTCTTGAAGGGTGATTTCTAGGTTCTTTCTTTGATCATGGCTTTCAGGTAGTCCAATAATTTTTAAATTGTCTCTCCTGGATCTATTTTCCAGGTCAGTGGTTTTTCCATGAGATATTTCACATTGCCTTCTAATCTTTCATTTGTTTGGATCTGCTTAACAGCATCTTGATTTCTCATAAAGTCATTAGCTTCCATTTGTTCCAGTCTAACTCTGAAGGAATGAATCTCCTCAGTGAGCTTTTGAGATTCTTTTTCCATCTGGCAAATTCGACTTTTTAAGGCATTCTTCTCTATTGCCCTTTTGGGCCTCCTTTGCCATTTGAGTTAGTCTATTTTTTAAGGTGTTGTTTTCCTCAGTCAGGCTGTTGACCCTCATTTCATACTTTTCCTGCATCCTTCTCATTTCACTTTCCAATTTTTCCTCCACTTCTCTTATTTGATTTTTAAAGTCCTTCTTAAGGTCCTCTATGGCCTGCAACCCGCTCATGTTTTCCCCTGGGGCTTTTGGAGCAGGACTTCTGACCTCACAGTCCTTTTCCCGCTCTATGCCCCCAAAATAGGAGTCTAGGGTTGCATTTTTCTGTTTCCTTTGCCTTGGCATGTTGCCACTTAATTGCTTGACTTTTGGGCTTGTTGCCACACTATGGCTTTAAGGCCAGATAGAGGAATTTTCGTCCCGAACGTGTGGGGGGCAACTTCCGTTTCTGGCAAGCTGTAAACCCACCCACGACTTCCACCCTAGATCACAATCCAGATCCAGGGAGGTTAAAGCAAGAGCGATTACCCCCAAGACTGATCGCTGGATCTCCCTACAAATTTGCAGGCTGGGAGCAGGAGCTGCCTCTGAAAACTACAAAATGGCGTTTGTCCTCAGCGGCTTCTAGCCCCCAGGGGAGGGAGCCGACGCATTCCCTAATACCAGTCCCAAAGTCCATAGGACACTAACCTCTTACTTTGTCCCAGGCATGTCTATGTTGATAATTCTGGAGTCGCCACAGCTCCTGGTGTTCTGGGGTTCCTCCAGCTGGCTGCTGGCCCTGCCGCCCTGGGGCTAAAACCTCGGCTCATGCGGACCTGGGCTTGGCTCGGCTCCTGCGCTCTGCGCGCTGCACGCTGCCAGGTCCCAGACCACTGCGCTGGTCCTTCCTGCAGGGCTGCTGGGCTGTCCTCAGCGGGAGGTTAGCTTCTCTGTGTCGTTCTGTGGGTGCTGGGGCTCCAGAAGTTGTTCAGAGTCCCCTTTTACATAGTTTGGGGGGAATCTGGAGAGTGGCTTGGATGAGCTGTTTCTACTCAGCCATCTTGGCTCCGCCGGGTTGATATTTCTTTTAGGATGCATTCTAAAATTTGGCCAGGAACCAGAGCCAGGCTTCCCAGCTCATTGTTTTCAGACTCTGCTCTCTTCCCTTTTTGGAAAACGGGACAGTATTTTTCCCAGTTCTGATCAAGGGATTTCTCTCCCTTTTCCCAGTCTCTTTCTCCTGTCACTGACTGCACCTCCGTCATCCTCCTTCTCCAGGCTGGTCAGGATCCCAGCTTTGGGTTTCATCCCTGGCTGCCTCCTGACTTCTCTTGGGGACCATGTTTCCGGCAGCTGTACGTGTTCTGTCTTTTCCATTCCCAAGGTCGTCCTCCCGGGCAGAGAAAACCCAAGTAGAGGCTGGAGGGCTCGGCCAACGGGGGCAGAAGTCTCTCCTGCCTTTGATATTGCTCTGTCCCAGGTAGAGTCCTTTGGCTTTGTTTGTTTAACAACAAAGCCACTTCCTTTCTGTCTTTGGTCTTCAGGACACTGTCGGATGCTTCCAGACCAGGCTACCGAATGCATCCTCTCCTGCCTGCCTTTGCCTCCATCTCAGCCATGGACTGATGGCTTACTTGCTCCTGCTCCTCCCTGCTTATTGCCCTCTAAGGGTTGGTGACAGTGTTAGGTAATGACCAGGGCCACCCCCCGGAATTGCTGAGCTTCCTGGGTGAATATGCCTTGGTCTTGATGCTTTGGAATTGGGCTGTCTTCCTGCTTGGAGATGGAAGCTGCTGCCCTGGGACCACACAATTTCAGCTTTGGACACTAGAGCTGGACTCTGAGAAATGAACAGCAGCCAATATTTACTAAGTACCAAGCTCTGTGCTAAAGACAGGGGATAGAAACACATGCAAAAACAAAGCCAGTCCCTGCCTTCAAGGAGCTTGTTTTAACTGGGAATACAAGGCTTAAAAAGGAGATAAGGGATGTGTGTGTGTATGTGTGTGTATATGTGTGTGTGCGCGTGCACACATGTGTGTGTCTGTGTGTGCATGTGTGTGTCTGTGTGGTAAAGTCTGGGGCATGAAGAATGGCTGGTCTGGCCTCTTTTCCAAAATGGAAGTTTTGGGAGACCTTCAGGAAGTGTGAGACAATCCTAGGGCTGTGGTCTCAGGACTAGCCAGGCTCTTTGCCTGTGAGGTCTGGGAGCTGCCTTTAAATGGAATCTTGACTGGGTCTCAGGGCTCTGTCATTTTGTAAAATGCTTCATTTAGCCTTTTATCTATTTTATGTCCTGGCTCCAAAAACCACACGTGCCATGGACTCAGGGGCTTCTGTGGAGCCCAGTAAATAGACAGGCCTTGAATGGAGCCGATGTGCCAAGCCTGATGCCCTGGAGAGAAGTGTGAATGAGCTGGGGAGGACACATAAAACAGCCAGGACATTTATATGGGGCTCCCCTACCTCGTAGAACAAACAATTATGAGATAAGAGAGGCAGCAATGGGAGGAAATCCTTCCGTTTCTTTCATTGCCAGAGAGAGTGATCCAATAGCCTGTTTATGAAGAACGATGAAGAAGATACATGAACTCGGTAAAAGGCTGTTAGAAATATATTGGCCCGTTCCAAAGGCCAGGGTTGGGCCTTGTGGTTGGGCTTCAATAGAACTGTCAGGAACATCGAAAGGAAACTTTTTTTCCTATTTTTTGGTGAAAAATAATAACTAGCACAAGCGGTTTGTTACAATTGGCAGCAAGAATTACTCATTTTTCTTTGGGACATGTGAGTGCAATTAGAGGAGCCTGATCAGAGCTGGGATTAAATGAAGCTAAAATCACCAAAAAGAAGCATCTCTACTGGCCTCATAGACTGGCCTCCAAACTCAGCTTCCACTTCCTTCCAAGACATTGGCCTGATGACTTCTGATACTGAGAACCAAGAGGTTCTCTTTCTCTCTTTGGTTCTTTGACCACCTAGCGTTATGCCAGGAAATTTCCATTTTTTCTCATAGTATGGTTTGTTTCTAGTTTTCCTTGGATATAGGTAAAAGGTAATCCCAATTCCTATACAATCACTCAAGGTAGCACATGCAAATTGGGTATAGGACAGCCTTTTTATACTCCACAGAAAATTTGAAAATGCTAAGGACTCACTGAATTCCATTGAGATAGGAATATATGGGAATTGAACTTGGAGTTACTATTGGGGCAACCTTTGACATCCCAATGAGTTCCTCTTTCTTAGAGTCCCTTCATACTGTGCCTCCCCCCCCGCCCCGCTTCTAGTGACAACCTGTGGTTTAGCTTTCTCTTGGAAGATAAACATACTTTGGGGCCTCTGAATAAAACATCTCCTTCTTACTGGATCTGTTCTGTCAGAGTTATTCTCTCTCTCTCTCTCTCTCTCTCTCTCTCTCTCTCTCTCTCTCTCTCTCCTCCCTCCTTCTCTATATCTGTTTCTCTTAGGGCCTGAACTTGAGGGCTTCTGAATTTGGGACTACCCATGGGTCAATCCCCAAAGCTGAAACCATCCAGGGAATCTCTCTTCTCTCATTAGATAGCCAGATTCTGGCATTATACAGCCCAGGGAATTCAAATTCTCCCCTCTTCTACACAGTTCAGGAACAATGATTGTGAGCTACCCTTTCAGGCATAAACAAACATATATCTGCCTCTGCCATCTGCATCTGCTACAGTCTTCACGAACTGCTCTGCTGGGGAGGAAACCACACATGACAAAAGGTCTCCACTAGCCCTCCAAATGTAGAGTTGATGTGCTGGGCTCTGCTTGGTCTTCTCCAACATATCCCCAAACAGGAAGGACCGATCAGGTTATTCTCTTAGACCCCAGAGAGGGACAGCTTATCCCAAAGAAGGGATGGCAGGTCTCAGCCATCCATGCAACCAGTTGGAGCTCCCTGTGTCTTGCCAGCAATGTCCCCTGGGGAGTTACCCCTCAGGTGCCTCCAATCAAAGATCCATGCCATATAGTCTCATCAGACTGATTGATCAGGAACTCGCCTGCTTAATTCCACTTATAAAAATGTGTGAGTGCATCACGGTCGTGAATGGGCAGATTTGAACAGTCAGTTAAACCAGACCTTTATTGAGGAGACTGGCCCAGCAGAGCAGTCAGAACCCAAGGTTCACCAGCCCTGCCCTCCTGGCAAAGGGAGATTGGCTATTTAGTGGTAGAAATGTCAGTGGATGAGGAGAAGGTGGAGAAGACTCTTTGCTGGTTTCTTCCTGACCAATGAGTCTCTAATCATTCCTTTAGTTGGTATTTTAAGAAAATGAGAAGAGAATTGGCACATACCCAGCACATATGGCAAGAATCTGGGGCTGCTGATTTTATTCTGGAGGTGACAGTGTTGAGTGATAGGTTTTTGAGAGCTCAATGAGGGAAGATGGAATCAAATTTTTTTTTTATTTTTTTTTCAGTTTTTAAACAAATACTTTATTAACTTCTGTTTTACATCATTCATTTCCGCCAGATTTTGAGTTACATTTTCCCCCCATTATTCCCCTACCCATCCTCCCAGAATAGCAGTCCCACAAGATATCGCTTCCTCCAATCTGCTCTCTCCCATACCTTCTCCCATACTCCCATCGACTTTTCCATTAGAGGAAGGTGAATCTTTGTGTCCCAATGCCTGCACATCTTATCTCCCTATTACAAGTAAAAGAGTATTAATAATAGTATTTATATATATTTGAAACATTTAATGTTAAGACCTCGAATTTCAGATCCATTTCTTCCTCCCTTGTCACCCATTCCCTCTGGGGAGATAAGTAATTCAGTATATGTTGTACATGTCTAGCTATGCAAAACATTATCATAGTAGATATATTGTACAAGGCTGCTTATAATTCCCTCCCACTCATCCCACCCCCGACCTGGTCCATTCCCTACATGATCCTGTCCCTCTTCTATAGTGGGTACTTCCAACCTCCCCTCACCCCAAGGCTGCCCTCCCATCCATCATCTCTCCTCTCATCCCCCTTCCCCCTATCCTGTTGCAGGTTGAGATATCCCATTTAGTATGTATGTCATTTTCTCCCTGAACCAAATTCAATGTGAATGTGGTTTTGCCTTTTTAGCCTTCCTTATTCTCCCCCTCCTTTGCACCCACTTCCCTACATGAGATAGTTTACCCTACCATGTCTCTCCCCATCTCCTCTTGCCACTTTCCTCTCTCACCTCATAATTTCATCCCTTGAGTACTCTCCTTTCCCAACAAAATCAACCTATGCCCTCTATCCATATATAACTGTAGCCATATACACACACATTCACATATGTATTCGTATGACCACACCCCCTTCTTCCATTATTTTCATAGTGAGAAAGATATCAGTCACAGATATTGCTTTTCCATATAGGAATGTAAATAGTTCAACTTTGATAAGTTCCTTTTGATTTCTTTTCCCTGATTACCTTCTCAGGCATCTCTTACTTCTTGCGTCGGGATGTCAAATTTTCTATTCAACTCTGGTTTTTTCCTCAAGAATGCTTGAAAGTCCTCTATTCCACTGAATGACCATATTTTCCCTGAAACAAAATACTCAGTTTTGCTGGGTAGGTGACCCTTGGGTTCATTCCCAGTTCTTTTGCCCTCTGGAATATCATATTCCATGCCCTTCGATCCCTCAGTGCAGAAGCTGCCAGGTCCTGGGCTATTCTGATTGTGTTTCCACAATATTGAAATTGTTTCTTCCTGGCTGCTTGGAGTATTTTCTCCTTGATCTGGGAATTCTGGAACCTGGCTATAATATTCCTGGGAGTTTTCTTTTTGGGATCTTTTTCAGGAGGTGATCTGTGATTCTTTCAACCTCTATTTTGCCCTCTGGATCTAAAACATCAGGGCAGTTTTCCTTGAGAATTTTTTGAAGGGTGATTTCTAGGTTCTTTCCTTGATCATGGCTTTCAGGTAGTCCAATAATTTTTAAATTGTCTCTCCTGGATCTATTTTCCAGGTCAGTGGTTTTCCCATGAGATATTTCACATTGCCTTCTAATCTTTCATTTGTTTGGATCTGCTTAACAGCACCTTGATTTCTCATAAAGTCATTAGCTTCCATTTGCTCCAGTCTAACTCTGAAGGAATGAATCTCCTCAGTGAACTTTTGAGATTCTTTTTCCATCTGGCAAATCTGACTTTTTAAGGCATTCTTCTCCTCATTGCCCTTTTGGGCCTCCTTTGCCATTTGAGTTAGTCTATTTTTTAAGGTGTTGTTTTCCTCAGTCAGGCTGTTGACCCTCATTTCATACTTTGCCTGCATCCTTCTCATTTCTCTTTCCAATTTTTCCTCCACTTCTCTTATTTGATTTTTAAAGTCCTTCTTAAGGTCCTCTATGGCCTGCAACCCACTCATGTTTTCCCTTGGGGCTTTTGGAGCAGGACTTCTGACCTCACAGTCCTTTTCCTGCTCTATGCCCCAAAATAGGAGTCTAGGGTTGCATTTTTCTGTTTCCTTTGCCTTGGCATGTTGCCACTTAATTGCTTGACTTTTGGGCTTGTTGCCACACCATGGCTTTAAGGCCAGATAGAGGAATTTTCGTCCCGAACGTGTGGGGGGCAACTTCCGTTTCTGGCAAGCTATAAACCCACCCACAACTTCCAACCTAGATCACAATCCAGATCCAGGGAGGTTAAAGCAAGAGCGATTACCCCCCAAGACTGATCGCTGGATCTCCCCTCGATTTGTAGGCTGGGAGCCGGATCTGCCTCTGAAAACTACAAAATGGCGTGTCTCCTCAGCAGCTTCTAGCCCCCAGGGGAGGGAGCTGACGCATTCCCCAAATACAGGTCCCAAAGTCCACAGGACACTAACCTCTTACTTTGTCCCAGGCAAGTCTATGTTGATAATTCTGGCGTCTCCACAGTTCCTGGTGTTCTGGGGTTCCTCCAGCCGGCTGCTGGCCCTGCCGCCCTGGGGCTAAAACCTCGGCTCAAGTGGACCTGGGCTCGGCTTGGCTCCTGCGCTCTGCGCGCTGCCGGCTCCCAGACCACTGCGCTGGTCCTTCCTGCAGGGTGCTGGGCTGTCCTCAGCGAGAGGTTAGCTTCTCTGTGTCGTTCTGTGGGTGCTGGGGCTCCAGAAGATTTTCAGAGTCCTTTTTTACATAGTTTGTGGAGAATCTGGGGGCAGAGAGGCTTGGACGAGCTGTTTCTACTCCGCCATCTTGGCTCCGCCCCCTGGAATCAAATTTTTAAAAAGTATGGACAGTATCATTACCCAAAGTGGGAAACTGGGGACCATTTGGAACTATTGGCCCCCATGCTTTCTCCTCTACAAAATCTTTCCATACTGAGGGTGTTCTTGATGAAGATTTGAGAAAGGATTAGCTGAGCTTTGACAAACAGCATTTTACCACAGATGGTGACATTGTCAGAGTCACACAAATGACTGAAAGGTGCAAAGAATTCAAAGTCCCACTGTGCTGACTATTTGTTGCCTCCAGGCAATAGGGAGACCCTGAAGATTCTTGGGTAGGGGAGTGACATGGTCAGACTTGCACTTTAGCAGCTGTCAGAGATGGATTGGAGGGGGAGAGGCCAGCAGAATACTCCCTCTGAATTCCTCCCCAGACTTGGACTCACACACAGAGGATGGCTGCCACACTGAATTTCAAGGGGGTGGCCTGTGAGACCCCCTTTCTAACAGTATAGTTTAGTAGTCCCCATTGGTGTATTTCACACTAACAATAAGAGAATAGATACAATTAACTCTTAGCAAAATACAACAGATACATCAACATTCTCCTTCCCATAAAATTGGAGGGCACCATCCTACACATCTATACATCACCCCTGAGAGGAGGGTGCTCTGACATAGGGTCCAAAGATACTGAGGCACGCTTATGGAACACATGTGTGTCAAAGGGCCTGAGAGCCCTCCCTTGGGTGCAGTATGTCAGCTGGGCAGGTTCCTCTGTTGGGTTTCCAGTGTCTGGTCCCTTCCATATCTGGCCCTTATCTCTGATGCCAGGAGTCCCATTCCTTGAAGTTGATACCTCCCTCAGGCAAGAATCTTTCTGAAGCTATGGCTGTCAGGAAGGGGTGTCTCTGCTCACTGCTGGACACATCATCTCTCTACTCATTCAAGTAGTTCTGATTCCAAACAACATAGCTAATGGGGTGGGCAAACAATAAAATATCATCATCATCATCATCATCATCATCTTCTTCTTCTTCTTCTTCTTTTTTTTTTTTTTTTTTCTTCCTCCTCCTCCTCCTCCTCCTCCTCCTCCTCCTCCTTCCTTCCTTCCTTCCTTCCTTCCTTCCTTCTCTCTGGTGTGGGTGAAAGAGGTTTCTCCATAGCTGCCTCCAACTGAACTCTTGAACCTGAACCATGGAAATGTGTCCAGAGTGGAGCTCTTTCCTAGCTCCAGGGATGGGGAGAATTTATTTGCCGAGACTCTCCTGTTCCCTTCTTAACTCAATCAAAGAGGTGTTTTCATCTCATGAAAGGCAGAACATAGGTCATCTTTTATACTTAGTCTAACACCTTGGGCTTATGTTCTGTGCCTTCTGTGACCACAGCAATTGAAGTGTGTGTGTGTGTGTGTGTGTGTGTGTGTGTGTGTGTGTGTGTAAAAATCTCCTCCTTTTACAAAGCAATGGCCCATTTATTTAGGGTGTTTAAGAAAAACCAACATGGCTTAATGGAGACCCTCTTCCCTGTTCCCACCCCCACCCAAAGGCTGGGAGACCAGGGCAACAAAGCAAGAAAGGCAAGACCCTGGGGCAGCACTGGCCCATCCTCCCCTGTCCCCAGTAGAGCAGCATCCCATACCTTTTAAACTGGGGCAGCAGTTGACACCACAGCAGGATGGAAAAGGACAGGAAAGGAGAGGGACACAGCCAGGGAGCTCTCCAGAGTCCTGGGCAGGATGGAAGAGGCCGTCTATTATCATCTTTAGAGAAACTCCTCAGGGCTCACTGTTGCTCTGCTGATGGTCCCTCCATGCTTCAGGATGTTGAAAGGGGCCAGGTAGGCTGGGGCTCTCCCTAAGCATCAGTTTATTGGTTCCCAATCTCTGATGCCCAGGTAGGGAAGCATCAGTAAGAGAGGTGACACAGGAATCAGAAAGATCTCTGGTAGATTCTGGAGAAGGCAGTTTAGGGGGTGCGTTTAGGACAGAGACCACCTGCCAGTCAGTGACCAGGACCCTATGTATTTGTTTTTTTTTTTTTTTGGTGGGCAATTGGGGTTAAGTAACTTGCCCAAGGCCACACAGCTAGGTTTTTATTTGTGTATGCGTTAAGTGTCTGAGGTCGGATCCGAACTCAGGTCCTTCTGACTCCAGGGCCAGTGCTCTACTCACTGCGCCACCTAGCCGCCCCAAGAAATAGGCTTAGTTTTGTCATGGCCAATTCTTTTCTTTTCTTTTTCTTTTTCTTTTTCTTTTTCTTTCTTTCTTTTTTTTTTGCTTTTTGGAGGGCAATTGGGGTTAAGTAACTTGCCCAAGGTCACACGGCTAGGTTTTTGTTTGTGTGTGTTAAGTGTCTGAGGCCAGATGCGAACTCAGGTCCTTCTGACTCCAGGGCCAGTGCCCTACTCACTGTGCCACCTAGCCGCCCCACCAGGACCCTATGTAAAAGGTTATGGTGATTGTATGGGGAAAGAGTGATGGTGGCCTGAAGTTGTTCGACTGGAGAGATGTGAGAGATGCTGTGAAGGTAGAATCCACCCCAAAGGTGGTCACTGGTCCTTCACACAAAGCCTGACCCAGCCATATGTGACCTAGGATCCCCTCTCTGGCATCCCTGGTGAGTGGTTCCCCAGGCTCTACTCTGAAGCCCTCTGGTGAGGGACTCCTGAGCCAGCCCCTTCCATTAGGTGGCACCTCTCATTTTAAGAAGTTTCCCCTAAAACTGAGACCAAGATTGGCTCTTAAGTTGGCTTGCTAGGGACAAGCAGAAAAATAGACTCTCTTGTGGGTGCCTTTGAGATACTTGAAGATCAGTATCATGTCCTCCTACCTGGTAAGTCCTAAACTCAGTGAAGCTGTGAAGGAACAGCTAGAGAACATGACCAGAGTCAAGAGATTGTGGGTCTTGTTTGTGTGATAGCCAGGAGGTGGGGGCACTAGATGGAAGAGCAGACAGAGCAGTAGAGGGGTAACTTAAGGTATCAGAAGCCTGTAAAGGTGACAGGGGTTATGGAGAGCTCTGAATATCTTTGTATTTAATCCTGGGGTTCATAGGGATCCACTGGAATTGATTATGGGGTAACATGGTTAGACCTGCATGTTGTGAAAAATCACTTCAATAACTGACTGGAGGGATAAATGGAGGCAGACAGACCCCCCCCCCCCCAGCAGCTACTGCAATGGTCCAGGCATGAGGAGATGAGGGTCTGCACCAGGGTGGGGGCAAGGTCAGAGGAGAGGAGTGGGCATAAGGGAGAGATGCTGCAGAGGTGGAATGGACATGTCTCAGCATCAGATCAGACATGTGAGTGGAGTGAGTGATTTCTAAATAAGGGATGGTCAAACAGGACCCTTCCCCACCCTCAGATTTCCTCATCAGCCTGTACTCTTTCAGAGCTCTTGAACTCTCCACACTTGCCCAGTACTGTCCCAGGCTTTTTCAGCTGCCCTCACTGCCACTTTCTGTCCCTGTTTTTGAAAATCCAAGTTAGGTGGTGAGTTCCCTATGCTCTCACATTGATCTCTTCAGGTGATATCTTACCCTACAGGAGCTGCCCTGTCAGTCTTCTGCTAAAGACACTTCTGTGGTGTCTTATGATTTTGAGAATAAAATGCAGATGCCTCTTTCTGGTGTCAGGAGCCTTCCAACATCTGGCTCCCACCTCCATGTGTAGACTGATCTCATATTACTTCCTGTTGTTCAGTCCTGTCCAAATCTCCATGACCCCATTTGGGGTTTTCTTGGCAGAGATACCTTACTGGTTTGCCATTTACTTCTGCATCTCATTTGATAGGTGAGGAAACTGAGGCAAACAGGGTGAAGTGACCCACCCAGAGTCACACAGCTAGTCAGTGTCTGAGGCCAGATTTGAATTCAAGAAGATGAGTCTTTCTGCCTCCAGGCCTAGGACTTTATCCACTATGCTGCCACCTAGCTGCCCCTCTACTCCCCTCTAGTCACACTGATATGCTCTGCACAGGTCATTCTTCAGCTCCCTCTGGCTCTCTGCATAGGTTGTCCCCTTCGCTTCCAAAGGCTTCCTTCCTCACCTTTTACCTTGGAATGGCTCTCTTTGGTTCTCAGCTTAACTGGCACCTTTCCCAGTTCTCTTCATGGCTAGTGCTTGCCCTTTGCCTTTACTTTTTAAAGTTAATTTATTTATTTTTAGCTTTCAACATTCACTTCCATAAGTTTCACATTTTCTCCTCCTTCCTCCCCTCCCCTTCCCCAAGATGGCACGCAATCTGCTATGGGCACTACATATCCTTTGCCTTTACTTTTATGAGTCCATCTAGATTCCTGCAGATAGAAGGATGCCTTGAGGGCCAGGACTGCATGACTTTTGGGAAAGTGGCCCAGAGCTCTGTTCCAGGCTTTGGATGTAGTCAATGCTGAATTATTTTTTATTCAATCAAATTCTCCCCACCCTTTTCTTCATCATCATCCTTCTTCAGAATTCCATTCTTGACCCCCTCCCCTCCCTCTTTAGCTGTCTTGCTCTTCCACAGTTTGAGCTTTAGGATCCTAGTTGTCCTTCCTCAGAGCTCTCACCCAGTCTGGGGGCTGTGCCAGCTTGTGCCCAAACCTCCCTGCTCTCACAAACTCTTTCCACCAGTTTTACTATACCTGCCAGCTCCTTCTTTCTTCTGGGCAAGAACTGGATCCAGAGGGAATTGCCCTTTGTTGGTTCCTCCACCTTTTAAAGGGTGGCATCATGAAGGAAAGGCTGGCACTTCTTAGGCCTCTGCCTTTAGCAGAGAGCAGACTCCACCCTCTCTGCCTCTTCTACTGACCCTGATCACAGACTTAGAAGGAAAGAGAGGGGCCTTAGAAGCAGTTCGGTGCCAACTCCCCTTTTACAAATGAAGGATCTGAGTCTCAGAGAACTTCACTTCACTCTACGAGGTCCCAGAGGCTCTGAGTCGCAGAATCCAAGTCCAGGTCCTCTGACTCCAAAGCCCCTTCCATTTCTCCTCTATCCTAGTGCCTGTCCTAAAGTGGATAAGACCTGAAGACTCCAACCTCCCCTCCATATCTTTTCCTACACTATGACCACGTTGATCCTTGTAAGACCACCAGAAACTTTCTGACAAAGTAGTTGGCACACTCATGCGCTTCTAAAATTCATTACAATGACTTAAGCTTTAGGCCTGCACCATTTGAGAAGACCTTCCCACCCACTGCTTCCTTTAAAGCCTCATAATGACCACAACCCCTAATACTATCTCTTTTGACAGATAAGGAAACTGAGGCTCAGAAAACAAATATTGCAAAGCTCTGGGTGCTGCATTCCCTCAGTGAGCATTCTTAGAAAATGAGCTGACACACCTGATCTCACAGTGTGTTATAATTGTCTGAGCCTGTGCCTCCTGCGCCTCCTAGACCTGGAGCTCCCAGAGGGTGAGGGCTAGAAGTTCTTTATAATCTGTGCACTCTTCCTAGGACCCAGGGTCCAGGGCTCTCTATACAGCGGGTGCTTAATCAATGTGCTTGGAATTGGATTGGGCCTCCCCCCTTACAAGAGCATTCACATTCATTCAGCCACAAAGACTCTGTGGAGACTGCAGCCAAGTTCAGCACATTCTTCTGATCCAATATTTTTCTTAAGTAAGAAGTGGAGATTAAGAACTCCTTAGAATATACCTGAAGGAGTAAAAGACTGTGTGCTCCGCTTAGCTGGAGAGAGAGAAAAGAAAAAGGGTTGTCTTTTTTAATGGTAAAAATAGATCAAGACTATTTTTTAGGACTTAATCACACAATATTCAAAGGGTGTTTGGTAGCCTGGCTCAGTGGTCCGGGCTGTGTGGCAGGCGTAGTTTGTGGTCGTGTGGAGATGTGTCTTTCTCTGCATCATGCACCCTAATTCCTCTTTTATTATCTCTACAAAGGAGCATTTTCAGGGCTAATCTGCAGCGAAGGGAAGGTGTGGAGGCCTAGCAAAAGCAGGGACAGTTTGAAGTGGGCCAGGGCTCAATATGGAGAAGAACATATTGGTTTGGTCTGAGGGTAGCCCTATGAAATGGGCCAGTCCTTCCAAGAGTCTGAATTTGGGGTGAGCGTTGGAGTTGGAAGGCATGTAGTAAGGTTGTGGATGACTATGGACTGGCAGCAAATGCCTAGTGGAGCACTCAGGACCATGGACAGAGGTGGCTGCCCCCCAGGCTCTCTGCCAAGCTTCCCTAGGAGGATGATTCATTTAACTACCTACCTTCCTTTTCCTGCTTTGATAGGTTCTTCATTTATCCACCTTTCCTCAAGGTAGTCATTTAAACCTGGTCCCTTCCTACATTTGTAGGCTTCTTATACCACACTTCCATTCCCTCACTCTAAGACCTGCTATCATTCTTCCTGTCTGACACCCCATCCACCACCTCTGTCCCTTTGCACTGGGCTGTCTCCTCTACCTGGAACGTTCTCCTTCCTGAGTCTTCCTTCAGTACTCCACTCAGAGCCTACCTCCTTCAGGAGGCCTTTTCTGCTTTGTGCTACCCGTCCCCTCCTGGCTCAGATCACCTCCCATCTGTTATGTGTTTGTCTCATATATCCTTGTTGCTTTACATGATATCTCCCACATTGGATCATCAGCTCCTTGAGGGCAGAGACCATGGTTTTCTCTTGGCTTTGTATCTCTAGCCTGGCTTATATATAGCAAACACTTAACATTTCTGTCTGACTTCTGATGGATTGCCGTTCCATTTCATTAACGAGCCTGAGTTTTGCACTAATTGTATCCTCCAGCTGACCATTAGACGGAAACAATTGGTTGAGGCTAATGAGTGAGGATTCCAGGGCAAACAAAGCCACAGAGTTACAATAATAATTAGAATTTACATAGAGCTTTGAGGTCGGCAAAGTGTATCACAAACATTGTCTCATCTGATTTTGAGCCCCACAACAACACTGGGAGGTAGGTGCCATTGTATTATCTCAATTTTACAGTTAAAGAAACTGAGGCAAACAGATGAAATGACTTAGCCAATGTCACACAGCTAGTAAGTATATGAGATTGGATTTGAACTCAGATCCTTCTGACTCTGGGCCCAGGACTCTATCCATGGTGCCACCTCCTTGTCTATCTTGAACTTTGGGGGCTCCTGTCTCTGGGAGATCCACCTTGCATCATGAGGGATATCCCTGAGTGTTACAGATATAAAGGCAGCATCATGTAAAGAGATGTAGCTTTGAATTTAGGAAGACACAGGCTAAAATCCTACCTCAGACATTTACCCGCTGGGTGACCTTGGGCAAGGCCTCTCGGCTTCCCCATCTGTAAAATGACTGAGTGGCCCCTTTACCACCTTTAAATATGGGGTGCTGTGATTTTCTAGGCATGTTACTTTACTTTTTAAAAAGTGGTTTCTGTTCTGAATTTACCCTAAACCAACTCAAATAGCAATCCCAAAGAGACCCTCAAACAGAAGTCAAGGATTGTGATTCATGTTGCTTTGTACATGCCCTGTTCTAGGCCTGAGATGGTGGGAGGCAGGGAGTCCTTGAACACAGCCTCTGCCTTCAAGGAGCTCGCCCTCGTGGGGGTGATGATGAAGGGAGGGCACGGGCACCCACAGATGACGCATAACTTGATTAGAAGTGCTCCAGTGGGAAGAACGGCATCAAGGACAGGAATGAGGCAATTGTGGCTTTAAAGGGTGAGAACTGGAGGAAAGGAGGGCCTGCGGCACACAAACAGCTCTGGGCTGTGAGCTGGTTATACACTCAGCAGTCCAGTTGGGTGGCAGCTCAGGGACTTGAGGGAAGGAGCAGGAAATGGAGGCAAGAAGGTTGAGTGGCCCCAGACACTCCCTCTCCTGCAGTATCTTAGGGCCTGGTTCATCACAAGCTCCCACCTTCCCCCTTGAGTCTAGGCCGAGAGAAGAACTGATCCCTCACAATAAGCCCATGAAAAGCCAAACCATGGAGGGATGGGAAAGAACTCAGGCTCTCCTGAGTGCCCTCTGCCGTTGTGCTGGGTATCTTCAGGGCCCTGAATCCAAGGTGGCAGGTACCCAGGTTGACTATTGGCCTGAGCCTCTGTAAGTCACATGTTCCCCAGAAGAAGAGTAAGAGGAGGAGAGGGAGGAAGAGAGGAAAGAGGAAGAGGAGGGGTAATGGGGGGAAGGAGGAGGAGGGGAGAGAGGAGAAGGGGGAGGAAGAGGAGGAGGATGGAGAGGGAGAGGGAGAGAAAGAGGAGGAAGGAGAGGAAGAGAAGGAGGAGGGGCAGGAAGAGGAGGGGGGGAGGAGGAGTATGATTTCCTGGGGCTCTCAGAAGTTCCTTTTGGAGATGGAAGACAGATTAATGTGGCAAGTGCTTTGATATCCTTCCTCCCCTCTGCCCTCACTGGCAGCTGCCAGGCAGGCCCCAATATGGGTTTACCTGAAAGGAAAGGTTTCTTTGCAAAGGAAATTAAATTGGGGAGCACTTAAAGTGGGGGAGAAGAGCATTTGGGGGGAACACTGGGCCCCTGGGGCCTGAGAAGGTTGGAAGGAGCTGAAGGAAGATGTGGAAACCAAGCTGGGCAGAGAAGCTGCTAATTAGGATGTTGCCCTCCCTGGGATCCTGGCTGGGAGTTCATGCCTTTGTTTCTCACAGAACTACCTGAGGACCCACTGAGCTGGCAAGCCTGGGCAGAGAGCCCATGATGCTGCGGCCCTGGGGCTGGGAGTGGGGGTGGTGTGAGAAGAGGCCAGCCAGCCAGCGTGGTGAGAGACCTGGCATCCAGACTGTGGGGAGGTCTGTGTAAGACCCTGGGGCTGCCCTGCCAGCGGAAGGGAAGAGAAGGAGGACACCGGGCTGTCTGTCTGTCAGTCAACAAACCTTGTGCTGGGCACTGTGCTTAGGGCTGGGAATAGAAACTGAAGTGAATTGAAGGAGAGGCCCTGCCCCCAGTGAACTCACACTCTAAAGGGGAAGCTGAAAAGGGAGGAGGGAGGGAAGGTACCAGCCCGAGGCATGATGGAGAAGGCTGCTTTGGGTCTGGGGAGGGAGCCCTCCTGGGATGGAAGGTCTGGGAGGAGCTGTCCAATCCAAGGGAGGGGCTTCAGGGGTAGAGGGGCTTTGGTGGGGGCGTGAGGTGGGGGTGGAGGGTCCCAGGGCTGAAGAGATTGTCCAGGATGAAGTTTTCCAGGGTGTGGTGATGTCCAGAGGAGGATGGCCCCCTGCTGATAAATGAAGACCTGCCTTCACTATCTGGGGACAGTCCTATGAAAGGGGGCTTAGCCTTGCTCTGTTTGGCCTGGAGTGGGAGGTGGGCAGACCCAGGAATCATGGGAGGAAAATATGAAGAGACCAGCCTGGCTCCCAGGAACACCTTCCCCAGCATGAGAGCTATTCCAGTGTGGGAGGGGGAGCCCGGGAAGTCTTCAGGCAGAGGCCTGAGGAGCCCCTGTCAAGGACTTTGTAAAGAGAGGCTTGCTGGGGTCTGGCTGCCCAGATGAAATCTAAGGCCCTTCCAGCTCTGGCATTCTGGGCCATGGAGTGGAGTCCTAGCTTTGGGAGGCAGAGAACCAGGCACATCCCCCCTCCAACAAAGCTGATGCTTTTGCTGACCTTGGACAGCATCCTGGGGCCTCACTTGTCTCAGCTGTAACATGTCAGCTGAACTCAGGGGACTTGCCACCTGTAGGGGGGATTGGCCTGGAAGCTGTTTTCTCCTCATTCTTCACAGCGGAGTCATGCTGCCTCTGATTCCTGTGTCTCTGGAGGCCTCTCTCTGAGTCTCTGTCTGGGTCTCTCTCCCTTCACAGAGAGGTGCTTATAGACTGACCCAGTGTTATTTATGATATTGATTGCAGAAGGCCTCCCCCCAAGGTTCCATACATTAAGATGAGCTACTGAGGCTATTAGCCCAATTAGACTTATTATCTCCTGATCAAGAGGAGGGGGGCCTCAGTAAGGGTCAGGAAGGTTTGCTTACAAGTGCTCTTCAAACCCTCCTCCCACCAGGCATGCTGGGGCTGCTGACATCATAGAATCCCAGAATCCCACCAATGCTGGCAAGGACTTCAGTCTCATGGAGTGGTCAGGCCCTGGCTAGGAATGCCTAGGCTAACAGCCCTGACAAGTGACTGTCTGAACCAGACTGGGCATGTGTGTGCACATGTATGTGAATACACACATGAGAGGGAAGGACCATGTTACTGTCATATACTAAAGTGTTATTGGGGGTTGGGTCAGGGAGAGTACTGGGGGCACCAGTCTCAGTGTGGCCCCTTCCCTCTCTGCCTGCCTTAGGGATCTGACAATTATAGACTCGAAACTTTTGGGGGGGCAAGCTCAGGCTTTTTTTCACCCTTGGGTCACCAGCCAGGACCTGATCAGGGGAGGGAAGGCTGGTCTTCATAAACATTGAGTAAATTTACTTGAACCTCTTCTTTGATGTGCCTCCAAACAGTGAGGAATGAATTGGATGGAGAGATGGATGGATAGATGGATGAAAGGAAGGAAGGAAGGAAGGAAAGAAGAAAGGAAGGATGGAATGAAGGAAGAAAGGAAGGATGGATAGATGGATGGAGAAGGATGGAGGATGGATAGATGGATGGAAGAATGGATGGATGGATGGAAGGACAGATGGATGGAAGAATGGATGGATGGATGAATGGGTGGATGGATGGATGGATGGTAGCCTGGCCAAGTGGGAGGTGAGAGGTGAGATCTGGGAATTCTGCTGTGTTCTGGAAAGTCCCATCTCTCAAGTGAGGCCAGGCCAGGCCAGGTCTCCTGTCTCCCTCACTTCCTCCATACTCACCTGTGCCTACTTTGCCCATTCTCACTTTGCACCATGGCCAACCTATACCAGCCTCCATGTTCTCTTCCTGGCTGTCACCTGTTCTGGGTGAAGGTAATCAGGTCAGGAACTTCTTCTTATGATGGGCAGAATGAGATCAGGCTGGGGACTCAATCTGTTTTCTCAAGGAAAGTTGGCATTAGGGCATTTGAATTTGATATGCAAATGTATTCAAATGAGGGCATTCTCTGATTCACAGGGAAACACATTAGAAATCTGGCTTGCTTTTGCTCTAAAGGGGTGATTGAGGAGTGTGGGAGTAGCTGCTCCCCAACCACCTGTAGTGTGAGGGCCACTGCCCTTTGGAGGTTGGGCAGGGGGCTGGGTGCCCCATGCTGCCAAATGTGATGGCCACAGTGCTACACAGACTGTCTGGCTTCAGAGGATGGGGGCTTCCTTCTTGTTTGCAAAAGGGAAGACAATTTGGGGCTGTCTCAGTGGTGGGTTAGCATCGCAAATAATGCTGGTAGGAGAATTGTGCCCATATTCCCCTAAAATATGAGACTATCAGGCCAACTGGAGGAGAATTTTTAATTGAAAACCTGGCAACCCTGGTGGGGTTTTTTCCCACAGCATCTGTTCCTTCCTCCTCCTGCCTCCTGGTTCCCTCACTTTCTCCTTTCCAGCCTTTTCCTGTGACAAGGCTCAAGGCTCAATCTCCTTCCCTCTCTCTGTCTTTCCATCTCTATCTCTTACACACACACACATACACACACACACACACACACACACACACACACACACACACTCATCACTCCATCTGAAGTCACTGCACTTCCCCTAAGCCAGGACCAGTAGCTATAACTGTATTGGTTCCCAACAGAAACACCAAGTTATAAACATGACATTGCGCATGGCAGCGTCAGCATCTTGACTTCATGCAGCTTTAGGGTTGGGGGTGGGATTCTCCAGAGCAGTAACAAGGGGTTAGAGTTGTCCAGATGTTACTTCCTTTGGCTTGTGCATATATGTGTGCACATGCACATGTGTGCACACATGTGCAAGGCATGTATAAACACATATCTGTGTGTGAGTGTGTGATGGCTTGGTAGAATGGCTGCAGGGAAGGTGGCCAGGAGCCTGGCTTCCTCTTAGGGGCCCATAGCCTGGACAGATGCTGAGGATGCACCAACAGTATGCCTTAAGGACCTCCACAGACTCACAGCTTCTTTCACCTTGGCACTGCTCTGGGATATTGTGCACGAGGCTTTCTAGTGATGTTTCAGGATCACAGGACTTCTGAGTATGGTCATTAATGTGGTCACTCTATGCCCAACCAAGCATCCCCCCAACTCTGACCAGTGGTCCTCTAACATCTGGCTGGGCTTAGCACCCCTTGAGCTGGACAGCTCCAAGGAAGCCTTTTACAAACTGAAGTTTTTCCTGAAATCAAACCTAAATCATTTCTGTTATTGTTCTGTTTCTGCCCTCCAAGGCCAAGCAGAACAAGGCTAATCTTTCATCTGGGGACAGCCCGATCAAAGGCATGGAGACAGACATAGGGAGCTCTGGAGATCAAAACTGAAGCAGAGTTCAGTTTGACTGAATTGTGGCCAGCATGAAGGGAGGAAGCTGAAATGAGCATTGGTGCCAGGTCCAGGAATTTGTTTTGTTGTCCTAGAGGCACTAGGGAGCCACTGGAGATTTGGGGCAGAGGAGAGACATGGTCAAACTCAGATTTAGGAGGACAATTTTAACAGCTGTATGGAGGATGGATGGCAGGGGAGAGAGACTGGAAGGAAGCAGGCAGACCAGTGACTAGGCTATAGCAATGATCCAGGCTAGAGGTAGTGAGGGCTTGAGTAGCTAGGTGGTGGAGAGATCAAGGGGTCTGGATTCAGGAACACCTGGATTCAAATCCTGTCTCATTCCTTTGCTCTCTGTGTGACTAACCTTTCAGCCTCATATTCCTCATCTGTAAAATGGGGATAATGTCTCCTTCCTCCCAGAGTTGATAGACTATGCTTTGTCAACCTTAAAGTGAATTATTGTTGTTATTGTTATGATGTTGATGATGGTGGTGATGGTGGTTAGGATGTGAGTGCACTGAAGAGGATGGATATGAGAGATGTTGCCAGGATAGTTCAAGAGCTGCCTTCTCTATGAAGCCTTCCTGGGTCATCCATAGTGCCAAGGTTTTTTCTCCCCTGTCCCGCCACCTTGTATTCATTCAGTATAGATTCATTATACATTTGTATACATATTAGTTATCCCCCCATAGAAGATGATCTCCATGAGGGAAGGGACTGTTTCCTTTGCATCCTTGTTCAGCCTTAGTTCAATGCCTGGCTCCCAGTAGGCACCCAACAAATGCTCCTTGGTTGATGTGCAGTCGACCAAGTTTGGGAGATGACTGGGGACAGGCATGAGGGAGAGTTGAGAATAAGTTGAGGTTTCAAACCTCAGTTAATGGAAGGATGTGGAAAGAGATATTTGGGAGGTAGGGCAACAGGAAAGGGGAGAACCACAATGGATGAGTCTATATATCTGGAGGACTGTGAAGAGGGTAGGTCCCTCAGCAGAATTAAGGAAAATGAAGTAGAGGAACAAGTATGAGACGTGTGGAGATCTGGAATGTTGTTTGGGATGTGCTGAGAGCTGGGACATACTGGTGCAGCTGTCCAACAGGCTGTGGGTAATGTGGGCATCCCTGGTCCTCATGAAAGAGACATATATGCTGTGTGTGTGTGTGTGTGTGTGTGTGTGTGTGTGTGTGTGGGTGTGTGTGTGTGTGTGTGTGGGTGTGTGTCTCCACGGGTACATGGGAGTTGTTTGTATAAAGCCAATGGTGGAATCCATGGGGGCCAACCAGTGAGCTTACCATGAGAGAGTAGCAGAGAGAAAAGAGAATCAGCCCAGGACAGACACACAGACACTAAGTGAAATCGATGAGCAATGAGAGTCATTTTGTTATTCTCCTGTTCATAACTTCACTCTCGGGTCTAGTCAAACCAGACTACAGCCATTCCATACACAATGCCTCATGTGCCACCTCCAAGCCTTTGCACAGGTTATCTATCCCTTATGCTTGGAAGTTCTTGCCTCCTCCCTTCCCTCCATCTCCTAGAATCCCTTGCTTCCTTCAACCACTGGTCAGAGACTATGTCTTAGGTAAGACTTTTGCTGTTCTTGCTGTGTGTCAGATCTCTATTTCTTAAAATTGCTTTGTCCCCTGGAGGTATTTATTTGTTTATTTTTATATTTGGTATCCCACAGTAAATACAAGCTCCTTGAGGGCAAGGGCTTCATTTTGTCTTAGAATCCCCAGTGCTTAACACAGTGCTTATCACAGCGTAGTGAGCTAATAAATATTTGTTGATTCAAATGGAAAGCTTCCCCTCCTCCCAAAGGGAGAATGGAATAAGCATTTATATAGCACCTACCACAGCTAAATTCTTTACAAATATCTTATTTAATCCTCACAACAATGCTGCAAGGTAGGTGCTGTTAGCACTTCCCTTTTACAGTTGAGGAAACTGAGGCAAACAGAAATTAAGTGACTTGCTCAGGGTTGTGCAGCTAGTAAAGGTCAGAGTCAGAATTTGAACAAAAGAAATTAAGAAGGAATGACCTGACTATTAGGAGGATCAGGAGAGATCAGGATTCCAGAGACTGAGGGAGGAGAGTGAGAAGGGTCAGTCAGGAAGATGTGTCAAGGGCTGCAGAGAAGTCAAGGAGGATGAAGCCTGAGTGAAGGTCACTGGGTTTAGCAACAAGCCCGTTACTGGTGACCTTGGAAAGATCAGGTTCTGTGGAATGGGGTGGAAGGCAATCAGACAGCACGGAGATAAGGAGAAAATGTATGGTGAGGAAGTTCAGGTACTGAATGTAAATGACTCTTTCTAGGAGTTTGACCATGAAAATGAAGAGAGTTACCATGTAGTAACTGGAGGGATGGCAGGATTAAAGGGAAATGTTCTAAGGGATATTTGGGTATGATTAAAGATAGCAGGAAAGGATCAAAGAGAAAGGGAGAGACTGAAGATGGAAGCTAGAAGAAGATGGAGGCAAAGCTGGCCATGGCAAAGAGAAGGACCTGGAGATGAATAGGAAAGGTTTAATGTGTGAAGAAAGGGAAAATAAAGAACTCATGGCTTATGGACTCAATTTACACTGGGAAGTAGGGGCAGAGACAGCTGCTGAGATAGGGAATGGAGAAAGCATAAGGGGTTTGAGAAGAGGAGGGATGATCTGGAAGTGCTGCTATGAGCCTGACTGTTTCTTCCATCACATGTGCTCCAAGTTCTAAGAGCCTCCCCTGATCTATGTTTTCTGCTCCCAGGGTCCTCCCAGCTCTGGCTGTCCATATTCTATGGTCTAATATTTCTCTCAGCATGGACAGTTTATGTTCTCTTTTCTAAAGTTCCTTCCAGTACTAAAATTCGCTGATCTAATGACACCCCCAACCCAGCTCCAGCTCTGGCATTCCATTTCCTATATTCTAAAATCTCTTCCAGCCCTGACATTCCATGCTTTATGGCCCATCTAGCTCTGACATTCTGTTTTATTTGTTCTAAATTCTTCCTCAGCTTTGACATTCCCATTTGGAGATCCTTCCCCACCCCTCCCTCCCAGCTCTGATATTCTCTGTCCAAGGACCCCTCTGATCCATGATGTTCTGTGTTTATGTTCTAAGATACTCTTCATCTCTGCCATCATCTGCCAAAAGCACTTCCCAGCTCTTTCATTCCATGTTCTATGCTCTACTGTGTGAAATATAGACCTAACCCCATTTCCTACCCTAATGCTAACCAATTTTCTTAATATTTTTTAACTGAACAATAAATTTATTTTTCATTGTTTTGTGGTCCTAGATCAGGGATGGGAAACCTGCAGTCTCAAGGCCACATGCAGTCTTAAGGACCTCTAGGTCCTTAAGTGTAGCCCTTTGACTATATCCAAACTTCACAGAACAAATCCCCTTCATAAAAGTCTTTGTTCTGTGAAGTTTGGATCAGTCAAAACATCACATCCAAGGACCTAGAGTGCCACATGTGGCCTTGAGGCCACAATTTCCCCACTCTTGGCCTAGATTTTTCAAACATAGGTCTATTTTATGCCTTTGGTTCTGGTTCTGCAAAATCTACCCTGTCTATTGGTCTATTTTTCTCTTTTAAAATCCAATACCAGATTGGGGGGGGGGGATGAATGTTTTCTAGCATAATTTCAGAACTGTTCTACAAACCTTTTTCTTCATGGTTTGCCTTGCTATCATTATACATCAGAGAGTTGATATGGTATATGGGCAAAGTGCTGGACTTGGCGTCAGAAGGATTTGAGTTCAAATCCTATTGCACATCTCTGCTAGAAATGTGACCCTGGGAAGGTCACCATACTTCAGCCTGTTACAGTTTCCTCCTATGTAACATGAGGATAACACCTTTAGCACCTACCTCATAGGGCTATTGGAAGATTCTCCCCAAATTACATATGTGCTTTACAAAAGCACTTCAAAGTTTTCAAATATTAAAGCATTATGCAAATATCAGTTATTGTTTGGTCTTCCCTATTCATTTTGTTAGGGGCAGCTAGGTGGTGTAATGGATAGAGTGCTTAGAGTAAGGAAAACTTATATTTGTGAGTTCAAATCTGGCCTCAGACACTTCCTAGTTGTGTGACTCTGGGCAAGTCACTTCACGCTGTTTGTCTAAGTTTCCTCATTTGTAAAATGAGCTGGAGAAGGAAATAGAAAACCCCTCCAATGTCTTTGCCAAGGAAACCCCAAACAGGATTATGGAAAGTCAGATGTGACTTGAACAACTGAAACACACAATTTATTTTGATAGCATTTTATTTACTTCTAGAAACCATCCTCTTGGTAATTTGACTGATTTTGGTATGTTGACTCTGCGTGTTTGTGTGTGTGTGTGTGTGTGTGTGTGTGTGTGTGTGTGTGTGTGTGTAGAGGAGATTGTAGCTTTGTTTTTGGTATTTTTTTTTGTTAGTGTTTGAGTATGTTTTTCTGCTGGAATTTCTGCTGTATGTCTTTCTATCCAGAATATCATTTCATTGCATCCAAACTTTTTTGTCTGATAATTTCTTTGACTGTTTTTTCCCTTTAAAGGTAATTTTCTTCATAGAATTTCTCCTCCTCCCCTCTCCTCCCCCCTCCTCCTCCTTCTTCTTCTCCTTCTCCTCCTCTTCCTCCTCCTCCTCCTCCTCCTCCTCCTCCTCCTCCTCCTCCTCCTCCTCCTCCTCCTCCTTCTTCTTCTTCTTCTTCTTCTTCTTCTTCTTCTTCTTCTTCTTCTTCTTCTTCTTCTTCTTCTTCTTTTTCTTCTTCCCTTCCCCCATTCACTTTCCCTCCTGCTCCTGGTACAATAATTTGACCAGCTCTTGCATTGCTTTTTTTTAAAGTTATGTCAGTTGACTGCCTCATGCACCAACACACCATTTCTATGATGCCACAGATACTCCCTCCCTTGGTCATCACTCCTGTTAATGTGTTGTCTCCCTCTACCAGAATGGAAGCCTCTTCCTTACCACATATCACCAGTCAGATTGGCTAAGATGACAAAACAGGAAAATGACAAATGCTGGGGAAGATGTGGAAAAATTGGAACACTAATGCATTGCTGGTGGAGTTGTGAACTGATTCAACCATTCTGGAGAGCAATCTGGAACTATGCCCAAAGGGCTATGCATAATTTCATACCCTTTGACCCAGCAATACCACTTCCATGGTTGTATCCCAAAGAGATCATAGAAGAGGGAGGAAGACCCATATGTACAAAAATATTTATAGCGGCTCTTTTTGTGGTGGCAAAGAACTGGAAATTAAGGAGATGCCCATTAATTGGGAAATGACTAAACAAGTTGTGGTATATGAATGTGCTATAAGAAACTAGGAGCAGATGGACTTCATATTTACCTGGAGAGGCTTATATGAACTGATGCTGAGTGAGAAGAGCAGAACCAGGAGAAATCTGTACACAATCATAGACACAATGTATGTTTAATGACCAGCTTTGATAGACTGGACTCTTGGCAGAAATGCGGGGCTATAAGTCAGCTCCAAAAGACTCATGATGGAGGGAGATGTCTGCATCCAGAGAAAGAACTTGAAAGAACAGTCTGAATGCAGACTGAAGCAAACTGCTTACCCTCTTTTTCTGGTTTGGTTCTGTTTCCTCTTTCCCATTGTCCATTCCATCTGATACAATCCTTCTTTATAACCTGACTAATGTCTAATGTGAAAGTATCTGCAGATCCTAGACTTGACTGTATGCCACCATGTGGGGGGGGGGGGAGAGGGGGAGAAAATCTGAAACTCAAGGAATTGTGGAACTGAATCTTCTAAGTTAAAAGTAAACAAATGAATTAACAAAGACCAAAACAATAGTGGGAGCCTCTTTAAGGCAGGGCCTTCTCTCGTCCTCGGCAAAGGGTTTTATTTTGGTTAATGGCTGATGTGGGATTAGAACTCATGCCTCACACTGAGTCCTTTCAAAAGTCTGGCAGATTGGAGAGGAGGTTCATTTGGGGCATGGCTTAGAACAGTGGCCACGGAGTTATCTCCCTTCTCTGAAATGTCTCTAATTTCTTGTTTGTTGATTCTTACAAGGTGATAAATTACCTTTGTGTTTACTCTTTTGTTCCCGGGGTTAATTGCTACTAAGAACCAACAAAGTATACCCCTCCTTTTTATGATTTAAGAGCCCAGAATTGGGCAATAAAGAACCGATTTTAGTTGGTTTAATTTGGAGGACTATTTGGTGGGGGTGGGGGGGAGAGGTAATCTCCCTCTGGGATGTGACCAACAACCAAGCCCAGATGGTAGGTTAAGCCCAGCTGCTGACATTCTTGGTGCACAGATGGAGAGCTTGGTGGGAGGGGTCCCAGCCCAGCACTCCACTCTGGCAGGAGCCAGCAGAGGAAGGAGGCAGCTTTCAAACAGTTTCTGTTTGGGTTATGAAGGAAATGGTTTCTCCAGGCTGCATTCCTAGGCTGTGTACCTTGAAGTCCTGGATGCCCAGTAGACCCAGGGGCTCACTGTGCACATCTAAGGACCCTGCTCCAAAGGCAAAGATGTCCTTTGTTTTGGAGGGAGTTGCATGCCCTTGGAGGCTCTGTTCCCACCAAAGAGCCCTCACATTGGAACTTGTGCAGGTGTTCACTCCTATACATAGGCTGTCATTGTCAGGCTGAGGAGGCTTCCCCAATGCCCCATAGAAGGTGGGTGAAAGTGTCTCAGGTAACATCCTTATACATCCTCTGATGTCACCCCAGGACTCCTGCTGCCTCTCAGGAGGGCAGAATCAGCCCTACCTCCCTTGGGGTCTTGCTAGGCTCCAGCCAGAGCAGAGGGATTGGAGGTTTGTGGGTGGACCTTGTTCCTTCCCTTGGTCTTCTCTGTCCATTCTAAATGGGCCACGGCAGCTACTGTTCTGTCTGGAGTCTGGGAAGGTGGCTTTTTAAGGTCTTCTAGCCCAGAAAGTGCCTTCCATTCCTCTTAGGGGCTCATTAATTCCCTGAGGCCCAATTCAATTTAATTAAACAACATACCTACTGTGTGTAAGAATGAAAAACTGTGGAGGCTCTGGCCCTGAAAGAGGTTACAATCCAGGAAGGGGA
The DNA here is from genome assembly GCA_011680675.1 of Gymnobelideus leadbeateri. NCBI lineage: Eukaryota > Metazoa > Chordata > Mammalia > Diprotodontia > Petauridae > Gymnobelideus > Gymnobelideus leadbeateri. The sequence goes on from WOXC01006012.1 coordinate 538,872, forward strand.
CGCACACATGTCTATCCCACTATGTGATAGGGGGTGGTCAGCAGAGGGGAGGCCACTTTCATGGTGCTTCCTCCATCCCAAGACTTAGGGAGGGCTGAGGAGGGGTATTTGCCCATGTGAATGTGTATGTGCTATGCATGTATGGAGTTCACTTAGATTTCAGTGAAGCAAGTTCTTATTTTTTTTTGGAGGGCAATTGGGGTTAAGTGACTTGCCTAAGGTCACACAGCTAGTAAGTATTGTGTCTGAGATCAGATTTGAACTCAGGTGCTCCTGACTCTAGGGCCTGTGATCTATTCACTGTGCCACCTAGCTGCCCCTGAAGCAAGTTCTTTTGGAGAGGATGGAGAGGTGTGGGCCAAACCTGAGTTCAGTTAGGTAGATCCAGGATGGGTTGAGGGATGGAGTCAGTGGTCATTAATTAGCAGATGGAGCCTTGGAAGGAGTCTTTAGTGGAGTGTCTCAGGGCCCTATGCTTGGCCTCAAATCAATGACTATAGACTCTTTCTACTGTCTAGCTGGTGCCAACAGTCATTCTGTGTTCTGTGTTCAGGCCACATCTGTTCTGGACACCGAATTTCAGGGAGGATGAGCTGGAGGAGAAGGCAATCTGAACGGTGAAGGGCCCGGGGCTCATTGGAGGCGAGGCCTGGTTGGAGTCCCTGAGGATACTTAGATTGGAGACAAGGACTGAGGGGCCTTCACTTCAGGAAGGGCTGTCCTGTGGAGAAGGGACCAGACTCCTGCTGGTCCACAGAGAGTGGAGTAGGACCAAAGGGGGCAAAGGTGGACACATCCTGACCTGGTGTCAGAGGAAAGCTCCTTCCAGTTAGAGTTGGCCAAAAGTGGAAAGGGCTGCCTTGGAGTAGTGTGTTCCCCATTACTGGAGGTATGCAAGCAAAAGTGTGATGTGGGGCGGGTGCTCGTTCAGGGGTCCTTCTGGCCTGGACCCGCAGCTTCAGAGTTTCCAGTCTCTAGTTCCAAGTTCTCTGGGGCTCTGAAGTTTAGATGGTGGTGAGGACAGAGCTTACGTCCTTATAGCTGAGAGAGAGCCGAGTTCTCACCTACTGAGCAAGCATAACAGAAAGAAAGGGAACGGTCCCAGCAGCCCTGCCTCCCCCAGTGCCTCCGAGGCCCCCTGCTGCCCCGTGGGTACCCCCTCCACGGTACCCCTCACTGCAGCCACACTCTCCCAAGGGCTGCCTCAAGGAAGCCCTCTCCCACACCTCTCAGGTGCTCGCCTCAGTCCCTCCCAGTGTCGCAGCTGCCCCCCACACTCTGGCCGGCACCCAAAGGGAGGAAATGAGGCCGGGGTTCCCATGCGGAGGCATTTGCTGCTCGAGCCCTGGGCTGGAGAGAGGAGGAGCTCTTGAAGTCGGATCCCCAAGCTGGCAGGTCTGCCTGAGGACCCCTGCTCGTCGATCCCGTCCTGCCCTGTATCCCTGTGGCCCTGGATGGGTCATCCTGCTTCTCCTTGCCTCCCATCCTCTGTTCTCCCTTCCTTTCCAGTCCTCCCCTCTCCGGTCCCACTTTGTCCTCCTTACACGCTCCTCTCACTCGAGCTCAGAAAACTATTTTCTGTTTCATGCCTTTGAAGATTTGTCCTGCTGGGCGGCGCTTTCCCCAGGAGCAAAGGCTGCCTGTTGGGCCCTCCTCCTCTTCCTCCAATCTCCTTCCCGCGGGCCCCCCCGCCCCCAACCAAGAGGAGCGCTTGGTGGGTGTGGCTTCTGAGAGGAGGGCAGCGCTCTGTCGGTCTCCCTCTCATCCCGGCTTTCAGTACTCTGTGTGGGCCTCATCCCTGCGACCTGGGTGTGACTAGTGGGAATTCAGCTGGGGAAGGACCTTTTCTCCCTCCTGCTGGTGCCGTCTCCCTCGCGTCCCTTGTGGTCATTCCTACTCCTCTGGGAAGAGCCAGCCTAGAGGGGATGGTTCGATTTTCTGGGGGTGGGGGAACGTTTGCACCTAGGAAACGAGGGCTTGAGTTACTGTCTTGTTGATTATCTACACCTAAAAGGATAGGGGAAGATATTGAGGAAACATGAAACTCGTGAGTCTTTTTTTTTTCTTTAGCTTTTGGGAGGGCAATTGGGGTTAAGTGACTTGCTCAAGGTCACACGGCTAGTTTTTGTGTTAAGTGTCTGAAACCTTTTGTGTTAAGTGTCTGAAGCTGGATTTGAACTCAGGTCCTCCTGACTCCAGGGCTGGTGCTCTATGCCACCTAGCCACCCCGAAACTCGTGGGTCTTGAGCTGGGATGTGCGGAGAAGTGTTTAACAGCAGGCTCTCCCAAAGTGCCCAAACCACACCTTTGAGTTTCTTCTTCTTCGCTTCCCAAATCTGGGCAATCAACTCAACAACCAATCAAGTCCTCATCTGGAACGTTTGCAGATTGCCGAAGTATGAATGCTTACCTTGAAAATGTAACGATCTACCAGAGCCACCCCAACACCCAGGGTTCTTCTCTGGAAAGCCCTCCCTCCTCATTCCCACGGTCTCCTTGAAAGAACCCTTTCTGCAGGAAGCGTTCTCTTTCATCCGGGTGCGTTTCTCCATTGATTATGTCCAGTTTATTCTCCTGTAGCTTGTTTGTCCCTGGTGTTGGCATGTCGTTTGTCCATTAGACCAGGAGCTCTTCCTCATACTCGCAACATTCAGCACAGTGCCTGGCACATAATAGGCACTTTGAATAAAGGCTAGTCGACTGACTGTCTGACCTGAGTTCTAGCCTTGCCTAGCTACCAGCTGGTTGAATGGCCTGGAACCCTCTCTGTCACTGGTCATCAGTTCTCCATAAGGCAAAGTGCTTGGGCTAGATGGCCTTGGAAGTGCCTCCAGGCTTTGTGGTTTCCATAGCCAGGGAAACTTTGCCTGAGTCAGCCCCCCAGCCCCTGAGGAGGGGCTCACTTCCTTGCCCACGAAGATTTCTCCCCTCTCTTTTTCATAGCATAGGGCCCTCTCCTAGCCCTGGGAGGAGACCCCCACTGTCTTTAATCAGCTGAACTCAGGCAGGGGTCAGGTCTCCTGCCTCATTGTTCCCAGCCCCGCAATGACGCCCAGTACAGGGAAAGACATACCAGAAGTCTGCATGAATTCTTCCCTTGAAAGGGAGGAGGAGCGTGCACAGAGATTCCTTCGAGGTCGTGGAAGCCTGTGTTACCTTCAGACCTAGGAGAGGGGGAAGGGCAGATCCGAGAGGAGGTTGGTGCTCAGAGAAGGGAGGGCTTGGTTGCTCCTGTGGATGAGCAGGAGGAGCTCCCTGAAGTGCTGACCCCCAGGTTTGGCTGATGAGACTCAGGGTGGAGCCCAAGCCCCTTTCCTGTGTGTGTACATGCATGTCTATTTATAGATATGTCCGAGTACTTGCTGGTGGGTGGGCTCAAGCAGGCATTAATGACATATTACTGCATCCAAGCTTCCCCAGACAGACGCTGGGCATGTTAAACAGGGCACTGGGCATTAGGGAGAGGGGAGAGCTTGCCTTGAATGGTGAGACCCTCATTAGATACCCAGCAGAGTCTGTGTCTGGGTAACAGCAGAGCTGGTTAAGGGCCACTGCCCTCCCCTTTTTGCTCACCCGGAGTAATGAAGCCCTGGGGAAAAATGGGACGATTCTTCTTCCCCACGTGGTTTTATGATTCATTTGTTGCAACTACAATTGTTTTCATAGGGAATATGTCCAACAACATGTCAAATAATTGCTATTCATCTTAATTGCAATCTCTTATCCCCAGAACAAGAAGCATCAGGGTACTTGGGAATGCACAGACCCCATCCTCCAGTCAAGAATTTATTAAGCACCTATTGTATTCCTGGCATTGTTCGAATGCTGGAGAGAGCTTGATGTCTCCTTTAGGAGAGACTCATGCCCCTGGCATCCACTTGGTATGGTTGCTACAGAGAAGAGAGGCTTTGACCCTGGGCACAGATTCAACAATGTGGTACAAGATGGTACATGGTGTGTGTGTGGGGAGGATGACATGCATTTTCCTCTTGTATGTGTCATTCTTAGGTGGGCTCCCCATATTTGGCTGGCTGCCAGTGGTAGAGCCTCTGTGGCTCCCAGAATTGGCCAACTCAGGGCTGGGTAGGATCTTGAAGGTTATTCAGTCCAGTCGCTCGTTGGACATATGAAGAAACTGAGCTTCAGAGCTGGAAAGAATGGTCTTTAGTACTATGGGATCCAGTGGTTGGCCTCTGTATCTTTCCCCAGTATCCAAAGCTTCCGACCCTCTCCTATGTCTGGATAACCCTCTTAAAAGCAGAGAACATTCTGCAGATGTGCACATGTCAGCGCTTATGCTCTCGGCATCTGCGGATTGAGAAAACACAGGATGGTGGAGCCTCAAGCCTGGGGGGCTCATCCATTCTGAGCTGGCAGGACCCTGGAGAAGCTCCTGGGCATTCAGTGCCAGTCAGAAGTGGAGGGATGTTTCTCCATTACAGTGCCATTGATGCATCACTTGGCAGATGGAAATGTGGAACATGGCTGGGGGAGACGTGATGCTTGTCTGCATCTCTGCCCCACCTCAAGGAGCAGGTTCCCCCAGCCCGCTGCAGCCCCTGCAGTGTTTGCCCACTTACTGGGTGCCTAGCACTGACCACCTTACCTCCGGCTGCATTTATTGTCCTCCTTCGGAATGTAGCCTATGGTACAAAGCCTTTGTCCATCTACAGCAACCTCATGTGTCTCACTACATCACGGGCCTTTCTAGAGTGACTTTGTGCCTTATCCTTTCATTCATTCATTCAGCAAACCAGAGAGACCCACCCAAGTGGCCAGGGAAACACAAGGAGAAGCCTGGAGCCCAACAGCAAAGAAAAACAAGGCAGGTAATAAGGTCTAATTGGAAAAGAGCACCTCTGCTGATGGAGAGGCTTGTGTTTGCTCCTGCTTGTGTTGGGGTGTGACCATGATGTGCTCATTGATGATTAGGAGCTGCTAAGCAAAGACTTGCCTTCTGGCATAAGAAGCACGGGAAGCTGAGCCTTGCTCCAGACCAGCCATCGGGCCATCGCTGGAAGGACTGGGCAAGAGGCCCTCTGCTCTCCAGCTGCTGAGGAACAAGGACATTGGACTTTTGTAAGGAGGGAATTGGTCTCTGACCAATTGACTTCTGACTCCCAGATTCCCCCTTCCCCACAGAAAGCAAAGGACAGGTAACAGAGGTAATGAGGTGCTGGCATCTGAAAGAAGTGATAATCTGACCCTGAAATGTGTCTCTACACTGTGTCCCTTTAGGGAATAGGAAATATTTTCTGATTGAATTTCAAGGGGAACTTGGGATGGGCTAGCTAAAAAATTCGCATGCTCCTTTGAGGCCTGGAGTAACTAAGCCCTCCAGAAAGTCCGGGGGAGGAGCAGCTTTCTGGAGTGTGACTGCTGGTCCACTACCAAAAGACAGCAGTGTGTGTGTGTGTGTGTGTGTGTGTGTGTGTGTGTGTGTGTGTGTGTATGTGTGTGTGTGAGTGTGTGTATTTGTGTGAGTGTATGTGTGCGTGTGCCTGCGAGCGTGTGTGAGAAACAATAGCATCTGGCAGAGGATATACTTGACCAGGAGATGCTCTTGAGAGTTTCTGTTTGAAGAGAATTTGAGGTGGGTTGAGAGTCTGGTAACAGAAACACATACCCTCCAGCCAGACACATCAGTGTGAAGTCGCGTAGTGACCCCTGGAAGCAGAGAAGAGAGCCGATGATGGATTCAAGGGAGAACTGGCACCGTCATTTAAAGGGGGGGTTGTTGAGAGTATTAGACTATGGGAACCCAAGTGAGGATATGTGCAATAAGGATGCTGGATCCAGGGGTGGGGGTGGGGGGACTGTATATAGCAAGAGAACTCCATGAAGAGAGATAGTGCAATCGAGGCCAAGAATGACAGGAGTGTTGCCTTGGTTATATGATTTCCTCACCACCACTGTATAGTAAGCTTGTGTTCATTATTCCCCAGATGATTTGGGTGCCTCAGGTTTATGGGGGAATATTTTCATAGCTACTATGTAGCTACTATCCCATTTTAGGAAGCCATCATTTCAATCTAATTGTGTCTACTGGCTGATTATGAAAGATAAACTCATTATTGGGGCTTATGAGCAGCATGAGCAACACTTTGGAAGTATATATCCCTACTGAAGTCATCTAGAACCTGAGAATGGTCATAGCCCCCTATCCTCCTTCCCTCTTCCCTCTGATTTGCAAATCTGTGAGTGCTGAGTTAGGGAGATGGGGGCGGGGGCTCATCCAGGATATATTCGGGTCCTCTATGCATTTTCAGGGACCCAGTGAAGAGATTCTGGAACTGGGACACTTCTTGGTAGATGAGTCGGCCAGCAAAGATCTGGAGAAAATAAATGTCATTTTCCTTTTTTTTTTTTTAAATTTTTGGTCATAAGGGAACCATCAGTTTTCTGTTTTTTTTTTTCTTTTTCTTTCTTTCTTTTTTTTTTTTTACAGGTCAAGACAGTTTCTCTGAGGTGACATTTGTGTAGTTGAGACCAACTAATTCCCTTTGTCCTGAAAACAAGAACAAATTGAAACCAATGAAACAAACATGGAAGGGTTTTCCTGCCAAACAAAGTAGATAAAGGACATACTGGGCAGAGACCTCCCCTCCCCATGGCTTGGCCAGAAGCTTTGCTTACTGGGGGGAAGGCTGTGACTCATCGAGGAAAAAGGCCATGGAGAGCTGAGTGGCATGGAGAATCCCCTTCTGCTGGGAAGGGAGATGAGAGGAGCCATGATTTCTGACTTCATGCTGAGGGGTCACAAGGCTGCTGGCTAACAGGGCTGATTGGGGAATGCATCTGGGAAATGATGAAGGTCCTGTGGAGGCTGGCCAAGACCCCTCCTGAGACTCCTAGGTCAGGGGATCATGTGGCAGGGAGGCTTACAGAAGTCCTGCACCACCTGAGGGGAGATGACCAATGAAGGCTAGAGACTGAGAAGAGAGAGAAGATACAGGGAATGAAGGGCCATAGACAAAGGCTTCCCTCAGATAGACATGGGCAGAGGCAGATCAAGCTTGGTGTGAGCGGAGACAATTGGCTCTGGGGTCATGGCCCAGACCCAAATGGTCCTGGAACTGATAGTTGCTTCTAGGTGTGCAGAGCAGTTCCCTCTCTCCTGCCTTCCCTAGGTGACAGGCACACACTCCTCATTCCTCACCCCCAGCCCTCTGGAGGCTTCCTGGGAAGCTGGCCTGGCTGTCTCATTAGATCACTTCTTGTCCATGATGAACTGGCCAACTCTGGCTTGATTCTGGCTCCTCCCTTGGCCTGCTGGGCATCTTTCAGGTGAGTTGTTTTCTCTGCCCCCACCTGTACCCCTTTCTAGGGCCTCAATTGGGCAGAGGGGTGGAGGGAGGGCAGGAATCAGGAAGGAGGAAATAGGACCAAACATGTGGCATCCAAGGCCATGGGTGGTGAGGCCTCACTCTTCAAGCCTGGTGGGATGGTTCGGGACTGACTATTCTTTGCACCTTGGGTCTCAGTGATAACTCATTGTCTATTAAGAGCTGCCTGCTGGTGTCCACAAATGGATGCTTGCCTTCCCAGAAGGTTCCCTGCCTTTTCCCACCCATCCTGATCTGAGAGACTCACTTCTCTCTGCCTCTTTACCCTGGAGTTGTAGAGCCCTGGGATGTTTGAATAAGCAGGGACCTTGGAGGCCATTGAAGACCGTTCAGTCCAACCTCCTGTCATTTAGGTAACTGAGGGCAGGAATGGTGGAATGAGCTGCCCATACATGGTCCCAAGGCAATGTGTGTATGAGGAAGAATTTGAACCCATTCCCTTACTTGGCTGTTACTTTATACCATTGATTTATATTGCCCTTTTGGTCCACTCAGACACTCAGATCCTTTTCAGACAAACTGCTTTGTAATCATTCTTCTCTCTTTAGTACTTTTGGGGTTGATTTTTTAAAAACCTACATCAGATTACCTACTTTTCCTTATTCAGTTTCAGGCTGTAACTGGACATACTTTTTTACTGGACTGTGGTGAAGACAGAGGAGGAAGGAGAGAGAGGAAGAGAGAGAGAAAGAGAGAGAGGGAGGGATGGAGGGAAAGGGAGAGGGAAAGGGATAGGGAGAGGAAGAGGGAGAGGGAGAAGAGAAGGGGAGAGAAGAGAAGAGGAGAGAAGAGGAGAGGAGAGGAGTGGAAGGAGGACGTGACTGTCATTGGAGTGCACTAGAGACCATCTGGCCAGAAAGGAGATAGAAGACTTCTGGACTGGCAGTGCATGGCCTCGTAACCACCAGGGACTTGGCTACCCATACATCTACTTGTATTCTCTCCTGGTTAAGAAGACAGCTCCAGCCATCTTACAGCCTAGCTCACTTTGCATGTTTGTTGGCTTCCCATTTAGATTGCAAGCTCCTTGAGTGCAGGCACTGTCAGCCTCTTTTTGTATCACCAGGGCTTAGCCCAGTCCCTGGAGAGTAGTAGGTGCTTAATAAATGCTGATTGATTGATTGTTCTTTGTGGCATCTGAAACTCGGCAAACCTGGCCCTTCCCTCAGTCTTCCTGCCCCTCCCACTTCAGATAGCCAGGGTGAAGCCCTTAAAGTGACTTTCGTGTTCGTCACACACATCGCCCACCCCCATGTCTTTGTCCTGGCAGTGTCCCATGCCAGAAATGCCCTCACCACCCCTCTTGACTTCCCTGCTTTCTTTCAGGCCTCCCCGCCTCCCAAGGAGGCTTTCCTGCTTCTCCTCCCATCCATGTAGAAGATCACTCTCACGTGGCTTCTCAGCCTATTTTGATGCTCGCGCCCCCAGCCCAGTCAGAATGTGAGATCCTTCCTGTTATCTGTATCACCAGCAGTTAGTGCAGAGCTTGGCACAGAGTGCTTATTAAACGCTTGCGGACTGAAAGCTATCATTTCTGGGTTTGCCCAATCATCATTTCATCCTTCAATGCCTCTTTGCAGGACACCGACGCTCATGCGTCAGGGCAGAGATGGCCAGTGTGCCCTGACCCAAGGACTGAAGAGGCTGGAACTGTGAAAGGACAGTGTCTTCCGCCCCCTAGGAAGGAAAGGGCTCACATCACCTGAGAAGCGAGCAGCTACAGAGGGGAGGCTTCCACCGAGAGGGAGATCACTGTCAGGACAGCGCGGGGGACCTAGGGTCCGAGCGCGGCAGAGGGATTAGGAGCGGGGCCGCGGTGTGGCTGAGGCTCTGGCCTGTGGACTGAGGGAAAAGGATGCCTTGGCACCAGAGCGAAGACGGGCAGCTTTGGGGCTTCTATGCACAGCTGCTTTGTCTGCTCTTCCTCCCAAGAAGGAATTAATTAGTTCCCAGTCTTTGGTCTTCAAAAGTTGTTCCTTTTCTGGGGTCTAGCCCCTCCCCCCACGTGACTGTTTTCTTTAAAATGGTCTGGGAAATGCGGCCGAAGTGGAGTCAGGCTTGTCGGGAGGTACTCAGACAAGGCCAGCACCATGGACTGGCCTTTGCTGCTCAGGCTTCCTCCTGAAATGCCTGTTGGACACTTCTGGACCACGTGCTCCCTTTCCACAGGTCCCACTCCGCCCTCCTCCGCCCCTGCCCCAGTGCAGGCTCTGATCTGGACAGTCCACCGGTGAAGTCTGGGTGCAATTACTTTGCCTTTGTCATCATTACCTTTTCTGTTTGTTTTTAGCTTATGGACCACCATGATTCCCATGGTTTCCATTTTTCCACTTGAATAAAGATAACTCTGTACAACTTATATAAAATTGCTTGCTTTCCCAAGGAGGGGGATGGAGGTGGAGGGAGGGAGATATTGAATGTTAAACATTTTTATTTGCATAGAATCGAGAGAAAGATTAAATGTAAAAAAAAAAAGATAGTCTTTTACTGTCTTGCATCTGGTTCTTATTCCAGATCTGTGTATTTCATCATTCTATATCATATTTGATCCCGAAAGACATCATTCCCAATAGGCATCCTCTCTACCTAAAGGTTCCTCTACCTTGGGATCCAGCCCAGGCATTGGTCATATCCATAAACAGGACCGGGTGTCTAAGTAGGCTTCTTCCTCCCAAACGTTTTGGTTTCCCCTCTCTGCCACTAACCAGCAGTGTGACCATGGGGAAGTCATTTCCCGTCTTTGGGTCTGAGCTACCTCCTCTGTAAAATGAGGCAGTTGAGGAGTATGCTTCATGAAGGACTTTCCAATTCTAAAGTTTTTTTTGCCTTTGTGAGTCTATAAACGATGTTCTGAAGGGTGGGACTGGTTCAGGGTTGTAGGGTCTGTGCTCAAGTATCTGGAAGGTGAGGGATTAGCTGAATTCTGCTTGGCTCCAGAGGGCAGAGCAGGCGTCATGGCGGAAGCTGCAGAGGCAAACCGAGGCTGGGTTTCGGCTAGGAAGTTCTTCCTCTTCCTGAGAGGCTTCTCAGAGAGGACCTGGCAGGTGGTGAGTTCCTCATCTCTGTAAGTCTTTGGGCAGAGGCTGGATGGCCACTGGTCACCGATTTTAGAGGGGGGGATTTTCCCTCTCTTTTTCTTCGGTATGGGCTAGAATATCGTCTACTCAAGTGCCTTGTGGCAGACATTCTGTGATAGACTTAGAGTCTGGAGATGATCTAGTAGGATCATCTTACTACAGATGAGGAAACTGAGGCTGGAGTGCACTGCCCTATATTCTGCAGCACAGAAGAGCAGAGGTGGAATGGCAGCGCGGGTCCTCTGCCGAGGGAGCCTGTGCTTTTCCCACCACGCTAGGTTTCAGCTTGATGTGGACAGTTCACTTTCCAGCTCCGGGATAGGGTCGTTTGCATTATCGTTGTGACCCAGGCTTGGGCTTGGGCACATTCATCAGCCTGGGATTCTCTGCTTCCCCGTTGTAGCTCCCAATGTGCAGAACCTCGAGGTGGGAACCCGGAACTATTACCTGCAGCTGTTCCAAGTTAACAGCAGTTGAGCTGAACCGTGGAGGAGAGGAGGGGCGAGGAAAGACTCCCTTAGAGGTGCTGGGTTTGGGGCTTACAGGAAGCAGCTTGTACATGCTCTCAAGTTCGACCAAGAAGACGTGTATTAATGGGACAGACAGCAGTCTGCATCCCAGATGAATTATTCTGTCTGGGGCCTAATTTTGGCTGGGGACATGTCTCGATCTCCTGCTTGCAATTCAAAGCCAAACGCTGGCAGCAGGAGGAGTTTTTGAAAGTGTGGTCTGAAAAAGCAGCATTTCTACCAGATGGTCAAGAGGCCAAGACTGACCCACATAGTACTCATCAACAAGCAGAGAATGCCACTGACTTCTGGCCCCCTACTCTCTGAAAGGGCTTCGAAAGTCAGCCAAGAAGCCAGTGAGCACCTACTGTGTGCTCTGGACCTGGGCCGGGCCCTGTGAAGGAAGGAGAGGAGGAGGAAACTCGGGCTTTTTCCCAGGTGTCCTCCAGTTTAGGAGAAACAGAAGAGACTCAGGCCCTGCCCTCAGGGAAATCACAGTCTGGGGAAGAGAGGAGGAGAAGCCCCAGGCTGTGCCTTTGGGAAGTTCATCCCTGTAACTTTTGGGCGAGCATCTCTCAATGTGAGGGCCCCGGTTACTTGTTGGGGAGCCTGTCATCTCTCTCTGCTGTGTTCCCTACCAAATAAGTTGCCTCTGGCACATCAGCCTCTAACCATTCTCTCACCAGAGATGTTCAGCTTTTCTGGCAGTTGTGGGGGGTGGGAGGTGTGAGAATCCTGGAAAGGTAGGAAGGAGCCATATTATAAAGAGCATCAAGAGCCAGAAGGGTTTTATTCTGATTCTGGAGGCAACGGGAGCCACTGGAGCTTATTGAGGGGGATGGGGGTGGGGTGTCATGGGCAGACTGGTGCCTGAGGAAGACTGGTTGAATGGATTGGGGCAGAGAGAGCCTAGAGGCAGGGGCACCAGGGATGAGAGGGGAGGGGAGGAGGTAACTGGGACATTGAGTCCAGTCCTTATGACTGTAGTCATGAAGTCCTTGAGGGTTGGTGATACTCAGGCCCCCCCAGGGCTGGTCCAGGGTGAGACTGACGCTAACAGTACAAACAACTGTGAAGGGAGGGGGAGACGAGATGAGGAGTAAGCCCTGAGTCTGGTCCTTCCTCCCTTGCCCCACCACATCCATTCCCTCCCATCTGTCCACCAGCAGCAGCCCAGCTCTGAGTCATGGAATGCCAGGACATCATGACCCAATCTGGACTCTCTGAAATGCAGGTGGATCTCACCTCAGTCCTTGGTAACCCACCAAGAGAGGCCTGCTAGAAGACCTCAGGCAGACTTTGGGGCAAAGAAGGGAATCTGGGGGGCCACATCAGGCCAGAGGCCTGGGGTGGTGGAGGTGATGGGCAACGTCCTGCTTAGAGGCGTCATGGGAAGGGGAGCACAGGGGTCATTGGAGAAATCTTTTCAAGAAAAGCCAGGGTTTTCTGGGGTTTATCCTATCAGAAGACCCAGGTTTCACTTTTCTGTGCACTCCTTGCCATGTTGCTCTTGGGACCCCATTCTTCTCCAACTCCCCTTTCTGTGTGGCTTTCCTCCATAAAAGTATAAGCTCCTCGATGTCAGGGCCTGCTAAGCATAGTACAGCACCTGGCAAACAGTAAGAGCTGACTAAATGTGCTCTGTCTATGATTTCCTGCCTGTCCCTCTCCTCTCTCCTCAACTTCTGTCTTTTTCAAGTAGTGTTCCAGCAGCCCTCAGCAGGGGCTCAGAACCAGGGCCAGAGGGTCATAGGATCATAGAGTAAAAGCTGGAAGAAGCATCAGATGCCAGCTGGGCCAATCCCAGAATCTCTCAGATGAGAAAACTGAAGCCCAGAGCTCTGCTCACAAGTCAGCCCCCAACCCCCTTCCTGTTCAACTTGGGATCTAACTTACTGTCATTCTGTGCTGTCTGTCCTAGAGACATTGATGGACACGCTCTGCAGGGTGTCCATCCAACCACATGCCATAAACCAGGTAATAGACTTTCTTCATCCATGTGGTCATTTCTGTGTGGATGGTCAGACCGAACTCCAGATCTTATCTAGGAGACTCTCCAATGTCCTCGGAGAGGATGCTGTCAGAACAATGCCTCCCGAAGACAGGAGCAGCTGAAGGACCTCACCAGCCCTAGGGAATCCCTCCTTCACCTTCGGGGTCTCTGCCCTGCATCTCCATGTGCATACTTTGGTGAGTATTCATCTCCCGTTTCATGCCTTGCCTGAGGTTTAAGCTCTGAGGGTCATTGACTAGGGTGATTTCAATGTTTCTGCCTCCCAGGGAATCGTCAATGAGTTTGGCCTGTGGATCGAGGATGCTTGTTGGGAAAGATCTGCCAAGGTGGCACTTGGTGAGATGGAATCAGCTGCGTTTGGGAGTCAGCAAACAATTCGAGCGATGGAATTGTCTCCTTCCCATCTTCCAGTTAGTCGTGAAAAGGGAAAGGTGTGGCTGCCCATGGTTGAGCCTAGCCTATTCTCCAGTAATGTCCTCCTGAGGGATGTGCTTGACATGAGTAGAGACGAGCCTGGAAAGACCTGGGCTGGATGAGGGGCAGTGGCCAAGTCCGAGGCTGCTAATGTGCTCTTGGTTGCCCCTTTTGGGGAGGGCTTGTCAGGAGGAGAATTCTTGGGACTTATATATGCGTCTGTTGGGGTGGGTAGGTGGGAAGTCTAGAGGAGAGAAGAGAAGCCTAAATCGGGCTCCTGAGTCCTGCTTCCTTTTAGAGGTGTTTCTAAGTGAGATGTTTCTGCATCCCCAGGACAGCCAGTGCTGGGGCTCTGTGAGCTGATAAATCACAGAGGGGTCTATGGGAAGGGCACCATAAATGTCTTGGCTTACGATCCATTTGGGTGAGTTACAGAACCAATCGCTTTGATCAAAGGCCCAGCTGCATGCGATTAGCAGCAGGATAATGAGATCTGGATGGAAAGGGGGGGAGGTTGGGGAAGAAAGGGAGAAGGAATTCTGGGGAGCCATTAATAATGGTTACCTGGCACCAGGAGGTGGTTTGCTTGGCAGGGACGTTCCTCAGAGTGGGGAGCCCTGCTGAGACCTCAGGGGGGGATTTGGATGCAATGTCCCTGCATGTGAGTGATGTGAGACCACCCTTCTAATAATCAACACTCCTGGTGCTAGGTGAAGCCAGCTTGTCAATAATCAATCACCAAGCATTTATTAAGCTCTTACTGTAAGCCAGGCACCCTACCTCTTAAGTACACAAAAAGAACAAAGCAAGTCTTAGCCATTAATGAGTTTGAAGTCTAAGTAAGATGACCCCACGTAATAAACAGGAGCTTACAGACTGCCTACAAATGAGAGCAGACTTGACCGCTGCACAAGTCTGGGCAGCTTACAGAATGCTCCAGCCTGCATTCAGAGCCCTCCCCAGCCCCCCCACCCCCACCCCCCTCCACCCCCCCCCCGCCCGAAGCAGGCAGGCAGGACGACAAGAGCCATCCTTGGGGAGCCTTGAGAGCAAGCTGAGGCTCCAAGATTTCACAGGGGCTGTGAGCAACACAAGTGGTTGATTCGGACTGGATGCCAAGAAGGTTCCTCAACTGCATGCTCTTGTGTAATGTGGCTCCGCTTTGTAGGTGATGTTGGGGCTCTGGTGGGCGGAGGCTGACTGGGTGTGGGATATGAAGCACAGCCAGGTCCCTGGTCTGTGTGGCTAGGGAACATTTGGGGTGGACGTGCTGGAGGGGTGTGTGTGTGTGTGTGTGTGTGTGTGTGTGTGTGTACGAGCACGCGCTGTCCTATCTGCTCTGCTGAACAGGGTGCCTGGATATCCCATTCTCGAATTGAAAATGCTACCTTTTGAGTGCTTATATAGGATATAGCACCAACCATCCACCTTTTTTGAAATTTAATTTCAGAAATTACGTTTTTCATTTATGAACAGTTTGGTTGCTGAAAAAGGAAGAAAAAGGCCTTTTGTGCAGGGAAAAACAATGAAATCAACCTGTGAAGAAACATTCTCTAAGTCCAAAAGTGAGGAGAGGAACTTGCTGTTAGGGAGATCAGATATGGAAATGCCCCTCAGATGACTTGTTTGGAGACAGAAAATAGCCAAGACAATAGTGACTGCATTGTTGGTCCATCTGCTCATCTTTGTGTGACTGTTTTTTTTTTTTTTTTAGAGTTTTGGAGTTAATGGACAAACTTATAAATTAAACCACTGTTTGGAAACTATGAGAAGATCGAATGAGGAATGTTGAGTTCATAGGTGAATTTCTTGGCTTTCACTCTTTGCCTTACCAGGTAAAGACGAGTCACTGACTTCCAGAAAACTTTGATTTGAGACATTGGGAAAACAAACAATCACAGTTGTTAAGCCTAGTGTGAAGAAACCAGAAGGAGAGTCAACTGTAGAGAAAGTTTCAACCGCTTTGCTGGGAACCTGCTGACTGGAAGAGAGAAATTACAAGAAACCTCTTTTTCCATTTCCCATTTTTGATTATTGGTAGCTTGTTACCACAATTTAGAGTGATACTCACATCTTTTCCTCATTACTAGTCTTTCTTCTATGCTATAAATTCTTATCTTAGCTCTTCTAAGTTGATGGTCTGGCTGTATGTGTGTACACAGACAGCTAATTCAGGGATAATACCCAAACTCACCACTTATCTTCCTGTTGGTTAAAATGTAATCACTTTTATTCTTCAGGATGTTGTTTGTCTCATGCCTGTCAATTTTTCCTTTGATGAAAATATCCACGATACAGAGGAGGCAGAATTCTACATAATCTCCAAGTCTCTTACCCCTTTCATTCTTTCTTCTGGAATCAAACTTTTGCACATATTTCTCCCCATCCTCACCTCTTCCATCCTTTGCATTGAAGTCACCAAGCACCAGTGCAGATGTTGATTTGATTTGGAGTATTACGCCACCATTTCCTTTTCAGACACTGATGTTGGAACAACATCTGAAATTACTTCATTGGTGGTCTTTTTATCAATCTGTATCAGTCATGGTATGTGAGGACTACATATCTCACAAAATAATGTTTCTTGTAATTTTTGAATATCTGATAAAACCCAATCCATCAACTTCTTTCTCTGTTTATCCTCGGAGGACCTGCGAGACATTTCCTAGCAAGACCCCCTTCTCTCTTTTGGTTTCATTTATAGCAAGTATGTCATGCTTTTTAAGGGCTCACGTTCTCCAATAATATGCTTTATACTTGGTCATTGGGTAAGGATCTTACATTTAGAAGATCGGTTGTCAAATTAATATCTATTGCTGATCTACAACAGTGTGATTCTAAGCTCTCTTCCCTTGAGTCCCCAACATAGCTGAAGAAAAAGAGGCTTCGTACCATGGAGGGACATTCTATATTTTTCCTTACTTTGTGGGTAGCCCTACAGGTGATGTCCTCTTCCCAATTACCTGTCTGGTCCTCAGAAAGCAGAGTCAGCTTTTCCCCGGGATCATTCCAGTGCTTTGCAGGCATAATTAATGAGAGCTCAAGGCTTACCTTCATGTCATGATGAGGAATTTAGGTAAGAATTTTTGTGGACATGGAGAACATCATGAGAGTATTATTTCTGCAGCAACTTTGGGCAGGGACAATGCATGAAGAAGAGAGAATGATGCTCTTTGCGCCAGCGACCAGCATTGGATCTGATCTGCATAAACCCAGAGTCTGGGGTGGGGGGGGGCAGACCCATTCCTCCCTTGCTCTTCCCTCCTCCTTCCCTATTCCCATAGCATTTATTAGGCACCCACATGTGTGTGGCCAAGTGCCAGTCCTTTCCTAGGATAAGTCTTGGGTCTGGGGAAGTCTTTGCATGGAGATCCTGAGCAGGACATTTTCTCCCCCAAGGGGGAGTCTTGCTGCTCCAAAGTAGAAACTAGAGCTAGGAGGCTGGCCTTCCAGGGTGCTTCGGGAAAGTGCACCCTTTACCTAGAGAGACAAAGCCCCAGAGGAGGCTCTGAAGGCCAGCTGGAGGTGTGAAGCCTGACTTCCATTATTTCTTCAACTCTCTAAGTTCCCTGTTCCCAGAAAGAGAATGCAGCTTATTTAGTTAAGTGGCTGCCAAGCTGTTTTCAGCTGAGCCATGTGGAGATGGGGCTTTTCATTAGGCACACAGGAATGGTACCAAGTGCCGGGTTTATTGGGTTCGCAAGATTTTTTTCCAGACTTAATTACAGGGTGATGATGATGGCAACTTAAGGTTGAAAGAGAAAAGCAGTGGCAGCAGCCACATTGCTGGGGGACCCAGGCTTGAACCACACTTCTTTTGTGGAGGGGATTAATTGTGTATGAACCTTTGGGGCTTATGTAAAACACATCTTACAAAATAAACGAACTGGCGTTCACCCGGAGGCTAGCTTTGGGGGGGATGTTGAGTGTGCTGCCAAGCCCTTGTTGACCAGCCCCCCACAGCTGGCTTTCTCTGGTTCAGCTCTGTACATGTCAAGCAGCCTGAGGACTGGGGAAGGGGGGCTGTGGCTACAGATCTGGAGTCACTGGGGAGGCATGGAAGAGGCTGAAGGGAGCTTCAGAGGCTACCTCTCTGCTACTTCAAGGTCTTTGGATAGGAAGGAACAGCATTCCCACCTAAGGTTCCTGACCCCAAGAACTTGGCTGGGTAGAAGGGTCTGCCTGACATCAGCTGGGTGCTTTGTCTGGTAGACCTGGGTTTGCCCAAAGGAAGGAGAGCTGGGATAATGTTATCGCACATTCCCTGGGAAGTCTTCAGAAAGTCAGGCTACTTGGCTCAAGGAGCTGAGTGGGAATCCTACTCCCTCCCCCAGAGGTTTGGGGGAATTTATGGGCTCAGTGGATTGTGAGGTATAGGAGAAAGAGCATGATGAAGATCTTGTCCAGAGCCCTGGGTACTCACCCCACATTTGCACAACTGGGCAAGTCATGGAGTCCCTCTGGGTGGGCCTTGCCCCCTCTCTCTCCTGCTTCTCTCCTTGTTTAAGCCTGATGGTTCACCTAGTGGTGAAACCTGCCTCACCCAGTTCCCTGGGTGTTGTGAGGACCAGGTCAGGTGGGCATGCTCTCCATCCATGCATATCCCAGCCCCTCCATCCTTACTCATCCTGTCCTCCCAAAGCCCTCCACAGAATCCCTCTACCTTCTTAGTGGGATGCCAGTGCCCTGCCTGGATAGTTCTCACAGTGTGCCCTGCCTCTTACCCTGACGCTGCCCATTTCCTTTCCTTTCCTGTTTTTTTCTGATGACATTCCCTTCTTGCTACAGGTGAATTGTGGTCAGTTTGTGGCATCATGCCTCTCTCCCCTGCTCTTTAGTCCACCTGAATCCTTGTATCTCAGAGAATATAGTGCTCCCAAAGGTTCTCAGGCACAACCCTGCTGCAGGAGAACCTCTGTGATCAGAGGACTGGCCAGTAACCCATTCTCTTCCTCATCTCAGTCTCTAGGCTCAGCTCACTGGTCATCTGCAATGTGTGCCCATGGTGTAGGCACTGGGGGTTGACTGCAGCTTAAGGCTCGGAATGCTGACCATGGAGTCATGGAGCTTACTAGCTGGGTGACCTTGGGGAAGCCACTTGTCTCTGCCTCAGTTTCCTCATCTATAAAGTGAGGGGATTGAACTTGATGGCCTTTGAGGTCCCTTTCAGCCCCAAAGCTATGAGAATTATCCTAGGAGCCCCAGGAATGGGAGAGTCAGAGACATACGTGGCTCTTGGAGGGGCCTGGTCTCTCAAGGAAACCTGGGCTTCAGGTGAGATGAGCTGGAGGTTATAGCCAAGGAGCAAGGGGCTTGATGCTCCAGGAAGAGATGCCCTCCAGAGTCCTCACCCGGATTAGCCCAGGCTCTCTTCCTAGGCTGGTGAGGGCTCTCTGGGGGCAGGGCAATTTCTCATTCAGACAAGGGTTAGGGGAATTGGAGGGAGGGCAGGGAGTGGGGCTCACTCAGGTGTGTCTGATTGGTTTCTCACCTCAGGTCTCAGGCAAAGAACTGCCAATTAATTTCATGGGGGAATGGAAGGGTCTACATGGGAGGGGGAGGTCCAGGAAAGGAGCAGGACAGGGCTGGGGTCCCCAGTGGGAGGGGGCATTTAGAGTAGAGTCAGCCTTTCTGAAGAATAGTGAGGATACCAGCCCATAGGTTTGTCAGATGCTCAAGATGCCCTATTCCCCCAGAAGACCAGATCTCCTTTTGGGCAGAGAGTATACCATTCATCATCCCTGCAGTCCCAGAGCTCAGGGCAGGGCCTTGCACAAAGTAGGTTTTTGATGAATGTTGGAGGAATGGAATTGAATTATCTTCCTAGTTCCTCACAGATCAGTGTGTCTTAGGCGCAGTTTCTGCAGTCTCCGCCCAGCCCATGCACTGTTTAAGCAGAGAAATGTGGAGGGGGGTAGTCACTGGCCCTTACTGAGCTGCAGCTTCTGTGCCCTCTCTAGACAATCTTAGAGGGTATAGCATCAATCGATCTTGGTGGCTGGAGCCAGGCCCCCTAGAGAAGGCTCTCTCTGGGTGGGAGTTTCTGATTTGGACACGTTGTGAAGACAAACTCCCCAGGCACTAAATTCTCAGACATTAAGGCATCTGTGCCTGAACAAGACTCCCTTCCACAAATCCCTCTGAGGTCCCTCTCAACTCTAAAGCTATGAGACTTATCCCAGGATTAGTGCCTGTGAAGCCCTCCAGAGAGAGAGGGCCCTTCCATGCTAGGATGGCTCTCATTGGAGAGCTAGGTGAATGAGTACAAGGATACTGGGGCAGATCTGGAAAGGGGTCGCAGGAATGCTCAAGCTGTGGATAGATGGAAGGAAAGGTAAGAACAATAAAAAGTGGTGTGTGTGTGTGTGTGTGTGTGTGTGTGTGTGTGTGTGTGTGTGTCCTTTCACAGTGTCTCAGAAGGGTGGAAAGAACAGGATGAAAGAAGGGAGAAGACCACTGCTCAGTGGGGAGAAGGTTGAGTGGATGACAGAGAGAAGATAAAGGCTTCAGTTCATTGGGCTTTGTTTTCCCCAGAAAAGGAGAATGGTTCTTGGGCTGAAAGGGGTAAGACCAAGATAGCTGATCACGTGATACACATTTGATAGATAAAGAGATAGTAAGAGAGTTCCTCCCTGCCTTTGACACCAGGAGCTGATGGCTTCTCTCCAAGGTGCTGAAAGGACTGGTGAGTGTGATTGCTGAGCCCCCACCAGAGACCTTTCAAAGAAGGGTAAGGAATAGAAGGGCAAATGTCCCCTTCCCTGCTCACTCCATCATGTCCCTGATCGTCTCCTGGTCATTGGTCATCTCCTGATAAGCTCAGACCCTGGAGGGCAGGTGTCTCCACTACATCCCTGCCCATGGAGCACACCCTGGTCTCCCAGCTGCTTCCACTCCCATGCCTGTCTGACACCTATCTAAGCTATGTAGAGCAGTTACCGCACCTTACCAAAATGGGGCTTATAAGACGAGTCACCACACTGTGGGAAGAAAATCTTGGGACTTTTCTTTCTATTTGTGTTTAATCATGAAGAGAAAAATAAATCAAACCTTATGAATACTCATATAGATGACACTGACACTTCAAGTCAGTCTTCACTATACTCACAGGAGGCCTGGGCAATCCCCTTGGAGGAGTGAACGGTGGCCCCCCCACTCCCCCATGTACTCATTCGATTTTTGGCTTCTATAATGGTGCCTGTGTAAAGGGATTGCTAGACCATCTCAGACAGCTTTAGCTAAATGAGCCCTCACTAAAGGAACCAAGGGCTGATAAAAATGCCTGCAGAGAAGCTGCAGACAGAGGACAGCATCATCTTGGGAGCATCAGTGAATGACAAGGAAACGGCAGCGTTGCCGTCGCCACGCCCGGCTTTAGCTCTTTGTCAGCCACATTAGGAGGTAGAAACAATGACGATCAAACCGGGTGTGATAAGAAGTCGGCTCAAAATATTCCCAAGTATATGAAATATGCATTTACATTGGTGATCACTGATGTTGAACTTCAGCCTAAGTGTGTACCGTGCCTGGAGATGTGGGCTAATTACAGTATAGCGCCAGCACAATTAGCAAGACATTTAAAGCTGCAGCTTCTATGGTAGAGAAAGATGGAAGCCCGTCACTTGCAAATGCACCCGAGCTTCTCACTTCAAAAATACACATGCACACACAAAGCAACTTGGAGACAGACTTTTCCAACCTGTTTAAAGTTCTTCCAAATAAGGAATTTCAATGGACCTAGGAGCCAATGGCTCAGAATATCAAATGCAACACCTTTTGGGTAATTTATGAGAACAACTGACTGACTTTTGGGAAAGGGCAACAAAAACCTTTGCATTGTTGGTGGATTGGGTGAATAGCATGTATCATGACTGAGGAAGCTCAGCCACATGGACCACTTTCTGCCACCCAGATCCAAGGATCCCGGTGAGGTCTCCTTGGACACTTTGATAGCCAAAACAGTCTGGTGTTGGGATCAATTGACCTTGGAGCCCAGTTTTTCACAGAGGGTGAAAATAAGACCCCAGAAATAAAATGTGTGTAATCACAGTGCTCCCATTTAAAAATATCATTTGTGGGGTGGCTAGGTGGCACAGTGAATAGAGCAACAGCCCTGGAGTCAGAAGGACCTGAGTTCAAATCTGGCCTCAGACACTTAACACAAAAATTAGTTGTGTGACCTTGGGCAAGTCACTTAACCCCAATTGCCCTGCCCCCCAAAAGCAATAAAATAAAATAAGATATCATTTGTAATAGTTTTAGTGAGAGAAAAGGGGGTTTTGTACCATTAGATAAAATATTTCATGAGATGTTTATTTCACCTCTTTTTCAATACTTTTTTCTTTTTTTTTTTTTTGCTTTTTGCAGGGCAGTTGGGGTTAAGTAACTTGCCCAAGGTCACACGGCTAGGTTTTTGTTTGTGTGTGCATTAAGTGTCTGAGGTTGGATCCGAACTCAGGTCCTTCTGACTCCAGGGCTGACGCTCTACTCACTGTGCCACCTAGCTGCCCCTCAATACTTTTAAAAATGTCTGTTTTCTGTCCTCATGAATATAGCAAAGTGCCTATCCCTGGATGACCAGCAATACCCTGGGAGAGGGTGTGCTCAGGATTTGGGCAGGTGTAAGGGTGTCATTGATGTTAGGCAGCCCCCCCACCCCCTTAGAGCATTTGCTGTACTGAATTGGGCCCAGCTGCTCAAATTCTGAGTCTGGGTTTCGACCCAGAGAGATCCCAGGGTGGACAGGCCAGTCCAGCACACATTTCGGTCCACGACTCCTCCATGTCTCCCTACCCTTTCCACAGGGCAGTTCTAGGCCATCACCCAGTTATTAAACTCCTACTCTGTGCTTGCATCAAGGGATTAGAAAAGAAGTCCCTTTGAGTGCTGTCGACCAGTCAGACTCTACCCCACTTTCTAGCCTGGTCACCCTGTCCCTTCTCCACCAGCTTCATGCCCTCTGACTTCTGGGTCTGGAGAGTGGCCTGGCCTGGCTTCACCTGCCTTCAGCCTGAACTGTGGGAGGGTGGGTCTGTCTGAGGAGATCACAGGCCCATTGGGGTCTGAGTGCTGCTGGGTGAAGAGGACAGTCCTCTGACTGGTGCAGAGTGAGGCCTGGGCAGATGGGCTGGCAAGGGCCTGAGCAACCCTTGGTCTACTTCTGGCTTCCCTGATGAGGACGGTGCTCTCTAGTCTGGAAAGGGCAGAAGGAATATGAGTCATGCAGCGATGCTGTGGACAGAGCACTGGGCTGAGTCCTCAAGACCCGAGTTCGAATCCCCTGTCAGATTTCTCCTAGCTGTGTGACCCTGAACAAGTAGCGTCAATTCTCAGCCTCGATTTCCTCATTCATGAAATGGGACCAATACTAATAGCGCTTACCTCCCAAGGTTGTTATGAGCATCAGAGGTAATTTTTGTAAGCTGCGTAGTGATCCTTAAGACCTTCTCTAAAGTCCAGCTGTGATGCTGCTGCAGCTGCTGCTGCTGCAAGAAGCCTGGAAGGCCTAAGAATATGCAAGGAAAGGCCCAGGCTTAGCAGGTGCCTCCTGCCTTTGGTTTACAGGGACGCTGATGGCTTTGGTGGAACCCTGCCTGAGCAGGACCAGCCTGGGGGGCTGGCTCTGCCCCAGCTCCTCACTTAACTGAGATCTTTGGTTCTCTCTGCCCCAAGGGAAGCAGGTGCTGGTACTATTTATTTAATGCTAAAGCCCATCAGCCTTTTCTTGCTGTGTCTCTTTCAGAAAAGACAGAAACTGGTGAAAGAGAGAAAGAAAGAAAGAAAGAAAGAAAGAAGGAAAGAAAGAAAGAAAGAAAGAAAGAAAGAAAGAAAGAAAGAAAGAAAGAAAGAAAGAAAGAAAGAAAGAAAGAAAGAAAGAAAGACAAAGACAGAAAAGGAGAATGGCCCTGTTGTGTCCCCTCCCCTGTCTGGGTGACCAGGAGTAGACCCTGCAGGGAGTTCATGCCTTCAGGCTCCCTCTTTCCTTCCTGCTTTTCTCCCTGGTCCAGGGCTGGCCTTGCTCTCTCAGAAAGCTCACCCTAGTTCTCCAGCACGACATTTCAGCTCTGAAGGCCAGGCTCTAAGCCATGGACGGGATCTAGCCAGCAGCTGCCAACCAGCTCTGGGGTGGGCTGAGGCCTCCTCTGCTCCCCAACTCAAAGCCTTTTCCATTCCCCTCCATGGAAAGCGGAGGCAGGCCCTGGGCCCAAGCTCCTGGCCAGGGCCAAGACAAAAGGTCTCTTCTGTTTGCTTCCTTTCTGGCGATCTCACTGGGACCTACACATTGAAGCCATGTGCCTTTGGGATTTGAAGGGGTCAGTGTGATGGAGTGCACAGAGCCTGTCTCTGACAGCAGAGGACCTGACTTGAAGTGCTTTGGGCCTTGTGGGATCATGGCTGGCCATTGTGGAGCACTTTGAGGTTACAAATGTTAGCTCAGGCAACATCCACGGGCCTCAGCTTCTTCAACTGTGAAGTGGAGGATTTGGACTAGATGCCCGTGGAGACATCTTCTAGTTTCAGAACAATATGAGAGTCAAGGGGGATTGATGAGTTACACGCCTCACACCTGGATTACAAATGCAGGGGTTGTTTGCCTAGACAGCAGCTTGGCACAGGCTGCACATGAGCTGACATTGTGCCCTGGCAGGCTGGAGAATCCGGGGAGTCTGGGGAGGTGCTGGCCCTGCCCTTGCTCCTCTGCCCTGCGCAGACCCCATCTGTGGGACTGCATTTTGTCCTGTGCCCCACATCTTCAGAAGGCTGCTAACAAGATGAAGAACTTGGAGGGCAGAGAACCTAGGATTGTGTCGTAGGAGACGTCAGCCTGCATAAAGAAACCTCATGGCTTCCTGTCCAAGAACTGTCTCCAAGCAGGTGAAGGGGCTGTACTGTGGAGGGGGTTAAGCTTGTCCAGCTGGGCCCCAGAGGGCAGAGCCAGGGCAGGTACAGAGCAACATTTAGACGGGATGTCTGGAAAGACCTTCTCAACAGCTCTAGTCAGCTCCAAGTGGATGAGCTGTCCCAACTCCCTGTGAGTTTCCTCTTGCTGGATGTCTTCTGGAGGAACCTCCAGGATGCCAGACACAGAGCTGAGGATGCCTGCTGTTAATATTTGGATCTGGCACCTTCCAAGGCCCCTTTCAACTCTGCAACTCTGTGTTTAACATATGGTATCAAGTACCTTACAGGGAATCCAGAATAGATCCATCCCTAGTATGTCCCCCACCCCCATCCTTCTCCAGGGGAGACTGGTTTCAGCCAGGAGGGGATATGGGAGGTGAGACCCAGAGGCTGCTCTTTTCTCCTCATAGAGAAGGGGCACCAGGCTAGAAATGTATTTCTCTGCTCCCTTAAATATTATTAGTCTAAGGGATGTAATTTTTAGGTTCAAGCTAAACTCTTGATTGCTATTTCCTATGGGCAAGGGAGGCCTCAAGCTTTATATTCAGGCAAGGCTCCACTCCCCTCTAGATCCCTCTATGATTAACACACACGACAAATAGCAAAGAAATCCATTTATGCAAGTCAACAGCATAACAGAAACCAGAGAATGTATACATATGAGCACATAGACCTCACAGTCTAGATGAACAGAGCTCCCCTAACAGTAGGGAGATAACAGCTCTACCAGGAGAGGGTCCTAGGTCTCACTCACCCAAAGGGGAAAATTCCCCCAGTGTCTAGTTTGCCAGCTGTGAATAAAGACATGACTAAATTTCTTCCCAGAATCTTTCTCCCTTTGTGGCCCTGAAGAGAGGCTGGAACCCCATGTGTCTTCTCTCTTGACTGTTGGAAGCCAGAAGAGGCCTATCTCTGCCCTCTCCAACTCCAAAGTCCACCCAGGTCCACATTCAGACATGGGGTATTGATCTCCACCAATGAGGGAAGATTCCCATAGCAATGATCATTGGGGTGTGGCTTACATGTGATGTTACAAGTCTAAATCCTATTTGAAAAGCCTCTTCTTTGGAGACTTTAGGACTGTTATCCATCTTTAAGCTCAGAGAAGCTGGGAGAGTAACACTGTTAATTTGTTTTCAATGAGGTGCTTCTTTCCAACCAGGAAGAGTCGGTGTGAATCTAATTTTGAACTTGGAGACTTCTGAGATTAACTGTGGAGAAGACAGAGAGAAAGGAAGTGAAGAGAAAACATTTTTTTCATAAGAACATTAACTGTTATTTTATGAAGGAACACAGCAAAGAGATTTTTATGAGGGCCGAGTCTGGACAGAGACTTCAGGGTGAGGCTTGAGAAGAGTGGAAGGTGCTGTTTCCACATTGGGGCCAGAGGTTGGGGAAGACAGAAAGAAAGATGATACTGAGTGGAAAATTTGCTAACTGTTAAGTGGTCCCCAAGCATCCTTTTATTTTTTATTTAAGAAACAGTTGTGAGCTTGATCTTGCAAAGAAAATGAAGAGGCTTCTTTTCAAAAAATTTTTATTTTGCATTTTGTGTTTCCTCAATTACATGTAAAACAATTTTTAGTATTTGTTTTTCAAACTTTGAGTTTCTAATTCTTTCCTGTCCTCCCTCCCCATCCACTGTCATTGAAAAGGTAAGCAATTGAGGGATGGAGTCAAGATGGTGGAGTAGAAACAGCACTTCCGAGGTGCTCCAGCCCATACCACTTCCAATTTATGTAAAAGGAGACTCTGAACAAATTCTGGAGCTACAGAACCCACAAAATGACACAGAGAAGCTAACCTCCCACTGAGGACAGCCTGGCAGCCCAGTAGGGAGTGGCCAGGGCAGCACTCTGGGAGCTGAGCCCAGGCCTGCCTGAGTTGGAGGTCTAGCCCCAGGCAGCTGGACCAGCAACTGGCTGGAGGGACTCCAGAACACCAGCAGCTGTGGCATTTCCAGAATTATCGACACATAGATGCCAAGGACAAAGTGAGAGGTCAGTGCACTGTGGACTTTGGGACCAGTAGTTGGGAGTGTGTGGCTTTTGCCCCTAGGGTAAGAAGACTCTAAGACACCTAGGTGCAGCTGGCACCCTGTTGCAGATTCAGCTCCTGGCCTGCAGACTGTAGGGGGACCAGGTGACCAGTCTGTGTGTGTGTGTGTGGGGGGGTAATCACTCTTGCTTTAACCTTCTTGGATCCACATTGTGGTCTGGGGTGGAGGTCCTGGGGTGTGTGACCAGCTTGCCAGTGTGTGTGGAAACTTCAAAGAGGGCACCCAACTAATACCTCTGGCAGCTGAGAAAAGCCCATTATTTGGGACGGAAGCTTCCCTGGCTGGTGGCAGAGTCCTACTGTGGCAACAAGCCCAAAAGTCAAGTAATTGAGTGGCAATATGCCTAGGCAAAGGAAACAAAATAAACAGAACATTATACTCCTATTTTTGGGGCAAAGAGGATTGAAGCATGGAACAGGAGGAGCACTGTGAGGTCAGAAATCCTGCACCAAAAGCTTCAAATGAAAATACAAGCTGGTTACAGGTCGTAGAGGACCTTAAGAAGCAAATAAGAGGAGGAAAAATTGGGAAGAGAAATGAGAAAGATGCAAGAAAAGTATGAAATGAGAGTCAACAGCCTGACTGAGGAAAATAACACCTTGAAAATAGACTAACTCAAATGGCAAAAGAGGCTCAAAAAGGCAATGAGGAGAAGAATGCCTTAAAGAGCCCAATTTGCTAGATGGAAAAAGAATCTCAAAAGCTCACTGAGGAGAATCATTCCTTCAGAATTAGATTGGAGCAAATGGAAGCTAGTGACTTTATGAGAAATCAAGATGCTGTTAAACAGATCCAGACAAATGAAAGAATAGAAGGCAATGTAAAATATCTCATGGGGAAACCCACAGACCTGGAAAATAGATCCAGGAAAGATAATTTAAAAATTATTGGACTACCTAAAAGCCATGAAAGAACCTAGAAATCATTCTCCAAGAAATTCTCAAGGAAAATTGCCCTGATATTTTAGAACTAGAGGGCAAAATAGAGGTTGAAAGAATCCACCAATCACCTCCTGAAAAAGATCCCAAAAAGAAAACTCCCAGGAATATTATAGCGAGGTTCCAAAATTCCGAGATCAAGGAAAGAATATTACAAGGAGCCAGGAAGAAACAATTTGAATATTGTGGAAATACAATCAGAATAGCACAGGATCTGGCAATTTCTACAATGAGGGATCCAAGGGCTTGGAATATGATATTCTGGAGGGCAAAGGAGCTGGGATTAAAACCAAGGATCACCTACCCAGCAAAACTGACTATTTTGTTTCAGGGGAAAATATGGTTATTCAGTGGAATAGAGGACTTTCAAGCATTCTTGAGGAAAAAACCAGAGTTGAATAGAAAATTTGACATTAGACACAGGAAGCAAGAGATACTTGAGAAGGGAAAAGAAATCATAAGGAACTTATCAAAGTTAAACTGTTTACATTCTTACATGGAAAAACAGTAATAGTAACTGATGAAACTTTTCTCAGTATTAAAATAGTTGAAGAATGGTATATGGGCATATAAATACATATGTGGATGTGTGTATATATGTTTACAGGTATACATAGATAGAGGGCACAAGTCGAATTTAACAGGACGAGATGATAATTAAAAGGTGAAATTAAGAGGTGAGAGAGGAATATAATGAGAGGATATGGGGAGAGACAGAATGGGGTAATCTATCTCATATAGAAGAGGCAAGGGAAAATTGTTACAATGGAGGGGAAGAACAGGAAGGCAAAAAAGGCAAAACCATATTCTCATTGAATTTGGCTTAGGGAGAGAATGACATACATACTAAATAGGATATCTCACCCTACAGGAGAGTAGGGGGGAGGGAGTAAGAGGGGGGATGATGGAAGAGAGGGCAGGCTGGAGGGGAGGGAAGTTGGAAGCACCCACTTTTGAAAAGGGACAGGATCAAAGTAGGCAATAGACCAAGTGGGAGGTGGGATAGGAGGGAGGGAAATATAGTCAGTCTTTTACAATATATCTACTATGGTAATGTTTTGCAAAGCTACACATATACAACATATACTGAATTGCTTATTTTCCTAGTAAGGGTGGGTGAGAAGGGAGGAAGGGAATGAATCTGGAATTTGAAGTTTTAAAAATCTTGTGTTATCCTGACTGTGACTCCATGATACTTTTTTTCTTTTTGACTGCTTGCAATGTTTCTTTCTGACTGCTTGCAATATTTTCTCCTTGACTTGGAAACTATGGAATTTGGCTGTAATATTCCTGGCAGTTTTCATTTTGGGATCTCTTTCAGGAGGTGATCAATTGATTCTTTCAACTTTTATTTTATCCTCTAATCCTAGAAAATCAGGGCAGTTTTCCTTGATAATTTCTTGAAAAATGATATCTAGGATCTTTTTTGATCATGGTTTTCAGGTAGTCCAATAATTTTCAAATTATCCCTTCTGAACCTATTTTCCAGCAAAATATTTCATATTGTCTTATATTTTTTCATTTTTTGCTTTTGTTTTAATGTTTCTTGATTTCTCAGAAAGTCATTAGCTTCCATTTGTTCCATTCTAATTTTTAAGGAATTATTTTCTTCAGTGAGCTTTTAGATCTCCTTTTCCATTTGACTAAATCTGACTTTGAAGGCATTATTTTCCTCACTGACCTTTGAACCTCTTTTATCATTGGGTCTAGTTTGTTTTTTAAGATGTTATTTTCTTTAGTATTTTTTGATGTTTCCTTTACCAAGCTGTTGACTGGTTTTTCATGATTTTCTTGTATTATTCTCATTTCTCTTCCCAATTTTTCCTTTACCTCTCTTACCTGATTTTCAAAATCCTTTTTGAGCTCTTCCACAGCCTGGGAAAAATTCATATTTTTCTTGAAGGCTTTGGATGTAGGAGTTTTGACTTTGTTGTCTTTTTCTGAGTGTGTATTTTGATCTTCCTTGTCACCATAGCAACTTTCTATAGTGAGAGTTTTCCTCCTGTTGTTTGCTCATTTTCCCAGCCTATTGCTTGACTTTTAACTTTTAGTTAAAGTAGGGCTCTGCTTCCAGGGTAGAGAGCACACTGTCTCAAGCTTCAGGGGTTTTGTGCAACTGTTTATAAGAGATACTTCTAGAGACCTGCACGTTTTCAGTTCTTCCAAGGTGGTATGTTCTAAGGAGAGGTGTTTACTCCTCTCCTGGCCTGTGCTCTGGTCTGTGAGTGACTACAAGCACCCTTTTCTTACCTGGAATTGTGAGGAGGGCCCCCCCCTCCATTGTGGCTGCAAGCTCTGCTGTACTAGGGCTCCTTTTTGCCCTGGGACTGCCACTCAGGACCTGGATCCAAGTATGGAAAAGGCAGAGTCCTGCCTCAGTGCTAGCATAGAGTCCCCACTCCCCTATTGTCTGTGGGCTGAGAGCTCCAGAAGCTGCCACTGCTGATTCAGTCCCTCCTAAGTCCTGCTCCTGGTTTGCTGGGACTGGGGCTGCATTGGCACAGCCTGCTCTCCCACCTGGTGCACAGACCTTTCCCGTTGACCTCAGTTGTTCTGGGCTGGACATTTGTTTCACTCTATGTCTTTGTGGGTTCTGCTGCTCTAGAATTCTTTTAGAGTCATTTTTAAAGGTGTTTGGAGGAGGGCTCAGGCAAGTCCCACCTTTACTCTGCTGTCTCGGTTCTGCCTCCTTTGAAGAGACTTCTTAGGAAGAAACTTTGTTATCCTGAATGAATTAAATGGTGTAGGATGGTGGTCTCAGAAATGAAGGCTGAGTGCAGTCCTTATGGCTGAAACACTGTTAATAATTATTTGTTTTATTATTTAATAATACATTACATATTCATTACTTTAATATTTATTTAATCCTAGGGGACTGAGGTATGAAGAAATACAAACAACATGTTGGAAAAGGAGATTTTTCTAGTTTATTAAATAAATAATATTCAACTACTTGGATGGAGGCTTGAGCTCAGCTGCTCGGCTCAGATAGGTCTGTTGAGATTTTATTCGTTACTGAGAAAAGCCACAGCCCTGTTCCATGTGGGGGGTTGTCCTTGTCAATCTCCTGCATCTCCTTTCCCCAATAATTGAGCATGATGAGACTCCTGCTTTGTGCGTGTTCTCATGGCTAGTGAGTGTTGTAGCCAAGATTCCCCTGGAGGTCTTGGGGCTGACTCTGCCCAACTGTGTGCAGCCCCCACACACATGAACAGTTAATGCTCTGCACTGACCCAAGTGGGCAGGTTCCTGCCAGCCCCTCCCTAGGGGAGCCTGCTGTCCATGGTGAGTGGCCAGCTTCTGCCACGGCCTTCCGCTCTCTGCTATCAGTCCTGGAGTCCCTTGGGCATCTGAATGAGCTAGAATGCATGTGCTTTCCACCGTGGGAGGTCTTTCTCTAAGGCTATCTCCAGGTAGCTCCAGAAGGTACTGTTAGGTCCTGGGAGATTGTAGCTTACCCTTGGGAATGACTTTGGGTGCTGGTACCTTCATACATTGGTGGTAGGGGGGGATTGTGTGTGCTCTAACTCAGCCTGTCCCACACCAGGAGTGCCCTCTATGACCCTCCTGATAAATGTGCAGCTAGGCTCTGTTTGAAGACCTTCAAGGAGAGGAGCTCACCCCCTCCACAGGCAGCCCAGCTCTCTCCTCAGTAGGGAGTCTCCTGTCTCTTGTTGTGAGGCCCAGGTTCTCCCTATCATGCAGGCTGGAATTCCTGTGGCCACTCATAGTCCTGAAAACAGGTATGGGAGCTTTGTCCTGCTCAGTCTAACATGGGTTGGCTCCACAAAGTGTCCTAGTTCCCTCTCCCCCTCCTTCTTCCCCTCCTCCCCAGGGGGTCCCCACTGGGGGCCCAGGCTTAGTTCAGACACTGAATCTGTGCCAGTCCCACTTCAGCTCAAAATTCCCAGTCCACCCTTCTCAGTATCTGAAGGGGCAGAGATGAAAGGTCAGGGTTGCTGCTCGATGGCTGGCTGTTTTAAAACACCCTAACTTCACCTGTCAGTGGCGGGAGCCCCCAAATCGGGCAGATGCCCCAACTCAGTGACCTGGGAGGTCCCTGTTGACCTCCATTTTGTAACAGCTTGGTGAGTAGTGGGAGTCAACCATTAGATTTCAATGAAGTATAACTCTGCTTCACACACTTACTAGCTGTGTGACCCTGGGCAAGTCACTTCACCCAGTTTGCCTTGGTTTCCTTATCTGTAAAATGAGCTGGAGAAGGAAATGGCAAATTACTCCAGTGCCTTTGCCAAGGAAACCCCAAAAGGGGTCATGAAGAATCAGACACGGCTGAGCAGACATGATAGAGATCATCCCTGGGTTTCATGCAAGCTTGCTCCGTTCTCTGCCTCAGTTTACCTGGGAACACACTCATGCACACCCTCTTCTTCCTCCCAGGTTTAGTGCATTTTATTATAAATTGTGGACTGGAGATTGGGGATGTGCTCTCCTCCAGACAGGTACCTCCCTCCTCCCCCCTCCACCCCACTGTGGACATGCTAGCTGTTTTTGGTGTCTCTCCCTGCCTGACATAGAGAAACAGGAGTGTTTGGCCAGGCATGTTCTCAAAGATAGCTGTGGGTGCTCGGCAGATGTCCTGGACTAGCCCAGCGTGAGGGAGCCCATGCTCGGTCTCTGCCAAGATGAGCTGGGCTTAGCCCCTTCCTACCTCTGAGCTCTGTACGTCAGTGGAAAGAGCTGAGATCCTTCACAGCAAGGACACCAAGCCAGCTCACACCCTGACCTGCCCTTGTAGGTGTGTTCACTTCACCCAGGTCTTAGCATGTGTGTCTTGGGGCTCCCCAATATGAGCTTTTTGGTCTTCCCAAGGGGTCATGATCTCTCCAAACTCAGGAACGTCCTCCACACTGGTGGCCAGTCCATGCTTCCTGGGCACAGGCAGGAGGCACTAGCTGCATTCTTCTCTTCTGTCCTCCAGGGACCTGTTTTGGGGGCTGAGTCTCCCGTTGCCCACTCCTCAATGGCCCCTTGGGAGTTTCCAGGCTTTTGATTGGTGGGGCCACAAGGTGCCTGTGGGAATTTCCTGTACTTCAGGTCTCTGGGACACACTCAAGCATATCCCCTGCTGGGCAGAGACAGACTTGCATGTGGCTATTATGTGGAGATGGGGGGCCCATAGAGTGAGTGAGGCCCTGCAAAGCTCAGGCCACAGCTGTGCTCAAGGCATGACTCCCTGTCTCTATATAGATAGAGATGTACACAGCCAGGTGTGTATAGACCATAGCAATGTATACGTGCATGAACCATTCAGCCAATAGCCAAAATAATAGCACATTGTGTGTGTGTGTGTGTGTGTGAGTGTGTAAATATGTGTGTGAGTATGTGTGATATCTGTGTGTGAGTGAGTGTGGGGTGTGTGTGTGTGTATGAATATCTGTGTGAGTGTGTGATATCTGTGTGAATATGTGTGTGTGGTGTGTGAGTGTGTGTTTGTGAATATGTGTGTGGGGTGTGTGTGAGTGTGGGGTGTATGGTGTGTGTAAGTGGGGGGTGTGTGAGTGTGAATATGTGTGTGGGGTGTGTGTACCCACGGACCAGCTAATCCAAAGCCTTAGTGTTTCTTCAAGGCTCCTGGGAAGTGGGGTTGAACTCTTAGGTCCATTACACATGAGATATGAGCTCATGACTGAGGGAGCAGTCACTCTGATGGGCTACACTTGTCCCTCCTACACAGTAAAAACATCTTGAGGGGCAGCTATGTGGTGCAGTGAATAGAGCACCAGCCCTGGAGTCAGGAGGACCTAGGTTCGGATTTGGCCTTAGACAATTAACACAAAAACTAGCCCTGTGACCTTGGGCAAGTCACTTAACCCCAATTGCCCTAAAAAACCCCCAAAACATCTTGAGTCTGGTGAAGTGTCCAGTTGGGGAGGTCCTGTCATGGGGAAGCTAAAGTCAGGAGTCTCCTGTGACTAGAAGGCTCCAACAGCAATACCACATGGACATAATTTTGGGTAAAGGCAGCAGTTCTAGTGTCTCTGGGGGTCCCTTAGACCCTCTTAGGGAGCCCTGAAGTGCCTGTTTCTCTAATAGGGGGGTGTTCGGGAGGACTAGCCCCTCTGGGGTGAGGCAGCTGAGCCCTTTTCATGGAGTCCCTCGGCACTCAGCTCTCACTTGTGGCTCCATAAAGCTGGAGCATGGACAGCAGCCACACCCTGGTCAATGTGTCTGCCAGGTGGGCAAACCCATGGGTGCCTTAGGGACATCTGCGCTAAGCACGTGAAGATCTCCCTGGTGGAATGGACGAACGAGAACATCCTGTTCCAATGGCTGTGAAGGTGGCTCACGCAGGCTCCATGGGGTGCTTAGAGCTTGGTCAGGCAGCCTGGGCTATCCCAAGTCAACCTGACTTTTGTCCTGTAACTAAGTTTCAGTGATAACTCTGGAGGACAGAGTGAAGCTGACCCTTTTGTGCACCTCTGTCTCACTTAAATCCAACTCATACACAAGTCAGGACATCCCCCGATGATGCCACAGAGGCTCTCCAAGAGCAAGAATGAATGGCAGAAACAACAACATTTTCATAATAATAACACCAAGAAAGTAAATATTGATAGATCTAACCCACATAAACACAAGCTTTGGGGGGGCCTTCAACAATTTTCTTTTTCTTTCTTTTTTGAAGCAATTGGGGTTAAGTGACTTGCTCAAGGTTACACAGCTAGTCATTACTTATGTGTGGGGGCTCCTTTTCTAAGGCTGGTTTCCATCCCAGGTCATCCCAATTCCGAGGCCGGCGCTCTTACTCACTGCGCCACCTAGCCGCCCCTCCTTCAACAATTTTCAATAATATAAAGGAATTCGGGACCACAAAAGCTGAGAACTGCTGGGCTAAGGCACACCTTTGTTTGTTTGCCTGTTTTATTTTCTTTTTAAACATTTATGTTATCTTTTGTTTTTCCATCATGCTAATTACCAAATACATCCTTTTCCCTTCCTTACCTAGAGAGCCTTCCCTTGAAACAAAGAATAAAAAAGAGAGGGGGAATAAAAAGCATTTCAGAAAAACTGACTGCCTCATCAATTGAATCCAGCAGGCCATGCAAAGTTCCACTCCCATAATCCCTCAGCTCTAAAACATAAGTAAATAAATAAAAACAACATCCCACTTTCCTTCCTCTGTTCCTGACTTCCATGGAAGTCAGACCCGAGGGTGGTTCTAGCCGACATTTTCTCCTTCTCCTTCTCCCTGGCAAGCACAATGGTCAATTTTAGGTACCAAAAGGCAAAGTGGGGTTAGGCTTCTTTTGCTTGACCCTGGAGGGCAGAACAAAGTGGGGGGGGGTTGCAAAGAAGAGAATTTAAAATTAATGTTGAATACTGAGAGTTCTTCCAAAGGGGAATGGGCTGCCTTGGGAGGCCAGAGGTTCCCTCTCACTGGAAGACATTGGGAGTAGCCAGGAGGACCACTTCCTGGGGACTCAGGAGACATCAGATTGGAACTCTGGGGCCCCTTCCCACCGGGAGTTTCCATGTTTCTGTGGATCCCTATTCCCTATTGTACCTACACAGTCCGTGTGATTCAAGGTACCTAGGTTGCTCTACAATGCTCCTGGTTCTCTTCTGTTCCCTTCCATTCCTCCCTTTGGGTTGTGTAGATGGTGCCTGTGGGCTTCTGTCCAGGTTCAAGGGAGGCTGGAATCTTCATCTCCCTCAGTTACCGTCTTTTGTCGAAGGCTTCCAAGCTGTGGTTTCCCTCTTGGGCTGAGGCTCCATTCCTTCTTCCTGCTCAGCATGTGAAGGCTGCTGTTGAGACCACACACCTACCCAAACCTCTCCAGGTTCCTCAGTCCTCTAAGGCCTCTGTCCTCCTTGTCTCTCTGCCTCTTTGGTTTATGTATCCCTTTGGTGTGGGGATAGGGGTGCTCTCGGAGTGCCTTCCTCCAAGAACCATCGTGAACATGGGAGCTCTGTCCATTCTTCAGGGTTCCACCTTCACTGCTGCTGGGATCAGAGATTGTTGGGGGCTAGGTTAGGGAGGCCTCACCACTTGTCTGGACTCATGAAGGAGCCAGGGCTCCTTCCCTTTCCCAGGGCATGCCCACTCTACCACATGTCTATTTTTGTTGTAATTCCATTACCTGCATGGCCATTTGGGGGTCTGCTCTAGCAGTGTCTATGGCACATGGGAGGGACCACTTCATAAAGTTGACTTTTGATGAGTTTTGGTACCATTCTGCAGAGCAGTGTTGATAATGAGATTTTCAGCTAAACTACATCTCACTTGACAAATTATGAAGAGATCAATTTTTTCCCCATTAGTTTCCACCTCATTAATGTCCCCGATGAGGCCAACTAGCCCTTCCCTGCCGTTAATAGGCTACAACCTTTGTCATGGTAGAGATGTCTCTTTGTCAAAGTCTCCATGGAGGAAAATCAATGCTCCTTCCTTGAAGTTCACAGGGAAATATTTTGATTTAAATGAAAAAGTATTCATACTTAAAGGTCAGACAAAGGAAATATTTGTGGCTACCTGGCCTGGGTGGGGTCATTAGTCAGCGAGGTCCATTAACTCGGCAGGAGGACGGGGCAGAGAGCTGGGATCCCAGGCATTCAGAGGCTCATGCTATGAGCCATCCATCAACATCTCTGCATGCCTTTCCCCACAGGTCAGGCAGTGTAAACTAAGAACAGTTAATGTCCAGGAGCTCCCACGAAATCAGCTGACTGGCTAGACTTCTGAGATACTTCCTGAGCATCCCTCCAAGCCTGGCTGGCAAGGGGAAGGCTTGGAATCATTAACCTCCTTGACCACCCACTTCGTATTTAGGAGAGGGAGTCAGAAAGGCTTTGCCTCCCAGGGGGTCAAGACTATGTCCAAGTTGTTAACCTTGCTTTAGCTCTGCCATCTCCATAGTCTGATTCTCTATTGGGCTGAAGCCCCCTCTCCCTGCCTCATGCACACACATGTTCTAACTCCCTGACAGGCTCCTAAATCACACCTCCTAGCAGCTGCCCCACTCAAAGGTGAGAAAGGGATTCTGCACCTCATCTCCCTGATGACATTCACTGGGTTCCCTCCTACACTTTCACATGTTATCAGAGCGGGCTCCCAGGATTATATTACCAGGAAACAAGAAGCTTGTGAGTCCCTGAAAAGGGAAGGAGCTGCCACCAAGTATGGCACAGAGTTATGTTCCAACTGAGGCAGGAGAGCTGGGTGCACCCGCCAGAGACGCCATTTCTGGGACTGGCTGCCTGGCTGCTGCAGGAACCAGTCCAGTTGTGGCATGAGCTAAGATAGGCCTGAAAAAGGTAATTCAAAATATACCAGAGAATAAGGTCATGGCCTTTGTAAGGTGAGGGGATAGAGGAGGAGGAGGATAGACCCAGGGGAACCTCTTGAAGGGGAGAGGTCCCTAGAGGGTCCGCCAGAAGGGATGGAGGAGGAGGAGGGCAGACACAGGGGGAACCCCCCCCCCCCACCTGGCCCCTGCCTGCCCAGACAGCTCCCATCAGCTGGGAGCAGCCAGAACCAGGATCTTCTTAGACTTTCTCTGCTACCTACATGGCATTGGACAAGTTCCCTGATTAGCTACTTCTATAAATGGAAGGGAACTGGACGTTGTCATCATCATCACCAGCATTTACATGTTGCTTTAATGTTTGCAAAATACAAACATTGTCTCATCTGGTCCTCACAGCCCTGGGAGGTAGGTGCTGTCACTTTCTCAACTTCACATATGAGGAAACTGAGGCAAGCAGTGGTTAAGTGACTTGCCCAGGGGGTCACACAAATTAAGTGTCTGAGGCTAGATTAGAACGAGGATCTTCTGACTCGAGGTGATCAATGAGGCCCACTCCAGCTCTATTGTCTCAAGGGCTTGGTTCTGTGATTGGGTTGACTGTAACCGGGCCCAAGAAAATCATCTGTTTCCCAGACCTGTACCTGTGAGGTTCTAATACCCAAGAAAAAACCCCTTGGAGGGACAATACTGGACTCTGCTGCTTGAAGTAAATCACATTTTGGCTTTGAAAAAACTGGATTTTGTCTCTATGTGTCTGGAGACATTGGAGAAGAAGGTCATAAAGCAGAGTATCCCCCATCAAGTTGGGTGCCCCTTGGGGCTTTGCTCAATAATCAGATTTGCCACCTTAGGCAATCGGACAGAGCCAGGAGATGGATGACGGTCTTGGTGACATGAGAGCTGTCTTCTTTCCAGCTCTGCAAGCCCAGGCCTCTCCCCTTCTCTCTCTAGTTTCAAGGCACCTTTGTTAGCTTTGTGGCAATTTACCTGCCAGGTAAATTGTGTCCTGCCAGGCTCTTCGAGGAAGCAATTCAACCCTCTCCTCATTTCCCTTTCTTTTTTTTCTCACCTCCCCTGTGGAACGTGGAGTGGCAGCCTTCCCCACATTTCTGCTCTCTTCCTCTTTCTTCTCCCCCTGCTGGGCCTCAGACCCCTCAGTGCTTAGCGAAGTGCCTGGCATATAGTAAGCAATTAATAAATGCTAATTGACTGACTGACCTCTCTTGCCTCTCCCAAATCACACAATCTCAGAGCTTGAAGAGATTTCAGCAGTCAATTAGTCCCGTACCTGAACAAAATATCCTTAAAGATTATGCCTAAGAAGTGAACTCATTATCTTTCCCCCTAAATTCTTCCCGATGGAAGTGTTAAGAGAACCACTCTCCTCCCAGTACCCCAGGCTCACACCACACTATTTCTCACCCCCCCACATCCAATATGGTGCCAAGGTCTGTCAATTTCACCTCTGCAGCATCTCTTGTCGATTTCACCTCTGCAGCATCTCTTGTCGATTTCACCTCTACAGCATCTCTTGTTGATTTCATCTCTGCATCATCTTTTGCTGATTTCACCTCTGCAGCATCTTCTGAATACAGCCTCCCACTCCCCCATCTCCTCTGACACTGCTTCCACCCTGATGCAGGTCCTTATCGCCTCACTCTTGGATTATGGGTCAGCCTGCCTCTAGTCTCTCCTCATGTCAGACCATCCTCTTCTCAGCTCTAAATCTTCCTAAAGGATCTTCTTAAAGCACAAATTTGCCCATGTCATCCCCTTCCTCATTCAATAAACTCCCTTCCCAACCTGGTCCTTTCTACCTTTTCAAGCATTTGTCCTTTGCACGAAGACCTCCAAGACAACCCATCTCCCTTTTGCATGACTTCTGTTTAGGAAGCTTTTCCTGATGTCAAAATTCCAACTGCCTCGTTGTAATTTATATCTACTGCTTCTAGGATTGTCCCCTGAAACTAAGTAAAAAATAAAATTAACCCCTCTTCCACGTGATATATAACTTTATATGTACCTCCTAAACTCTCCCGGTTTTTTAAACTATTCCTTTTTCAACTTGATTGTCTAGCTTCTTCTAATTGGTCTCCTTCCTTTCATTGTATCATCTTTGGCCTCATCCAAGTCATTGGTTATAATGCCCAAAAGCATAGGCCCAATCATGGATCTCCACAGCACACTACCAGAGTTCTCTTTCCAACCTGAAAGTGAACCATTAATGACCTCTCTTTGAATTTGACTATTCAGCTAATTCTAAAGTAGAAGGAATTGACTTTTCTTCCACATGACCCTCCTTCAAGTACTTGAAGAAACTATAATGCCCTCCCCTAACCCCGCTGACCAAGTCTTTTCTTCTCCAGGCTAAATATCCAAGGTTCCTTCAATGGATCTTCATATTGCATCTTCCCCTCCCCCAATACTTTGACTGTCAGGATCATCACCCTTGTTCACTAGCTCTGATCCTTGGCAGTTTGTGGTGGATCTTTGATGGTATCTCCCTCCTTCTTCCTACAAGCCTCTTCAACTTTAAGGTCAGAGTTAGAGGCAGACTCTAGAATTTGGGAATTTGGATAAGTGCCACTCACAGCTCCTGTGCCTTGTTCCCTGTGGGCACAGACAGATACACTGTCTTCCTATGGCATGAACTCAAGACCCTTTGCTAAGGTTAAAAACCCTCCAGGGGTCTTCCTCGGGGCCATTCTCTGTCTCTTCATGTCACTAGGAGAGCAATAGTCAAGTGATTGTCTCCATCCTTTCCTCTCTTCTAGTCAGCTCTGTGGCTCCTTCTGCCCTTTCAGGCAATCACATGGCAAGCTGATCAGGGACTGTGACAGGTATTGGTCATTAGTCCATTGCCATTCTTTCCCCAGAATAACTATGCGTCATCTATTTTTAGGATTTTTGTTAAGGATTCTATTTTCATTATATCAGAGACATTTTTGATAGAGTTGTATTGCTTGTTCTAAGCTAGGAATTTCCCCTGGTCGTCTGTGTGCCTGACAGGTCTCAAGTCCTACTGGATTTATTGAGCTAAGTTCATTATTGAGCTAAGAATTTCCCCTAGAGTCTATGTGCCTGAGAGTTTCCAGGAAATAGACACTCTCCTCTCTCTCTCTCTCTCTCTCTCTCTCTCTCTCTCTCTCTCTCTCTCTCTCTCTCTCTCCCTCTCTCCCCTTCCCTCTTCCTTCCTCTCCCTGCCTTCTCCTACCTCTCCCCCATATGTCTCCTTTCTGTGTATCTTTGCCCGTCTCTCTTGTGTTCTCTCTCCCACTCTGTCTCTAGTGCTCTCTGGGTGTCTGTCTATGTCTCTGTGGGTGGCTATCTGTCTCTCCTCATCCCATACTCCTGCCAAACCATACCTTTATTTTATGAGGTTTAGTTTCTAATGGTTAATGTTTAGAAAATGTCAGGATACTATTTCCCCAACAGATCGAGGTTGTAAGCAGACTAAACAACAAAAGACAGCTCTTAAACAAGGTCTAGCCCATCCAACAAATAGATCTCATTGTATCATCCTCTAGCCTGCATCTCTCCATTCTGCGCCCCCCCCCCAAGAATAGCATGAGAGCCTTTGTCAAATACTTTGATAAAATCTAATCGAGTTTCCCTGATGCACCAGTCTGGTAACCCTGTTAAAAAAGGAAATGAGGCTATTACAGCCTGACTTGTTCTTGGTGAAGCCATGCTGGTGTAAGGATGGGAGTCAATCTAGACAATAACAGCATCCTCTTTATAGTGAGGAATAAATACTGATACATTGTTCAGGTGCAAAGACATCAGGAACGTTCACTAGTTTTGAGTACAGACAGACTGGACGTCTCCCGAGATGTGACAGGAAGTCTGTTCTAATAGGGGGATAGACTTGGTAATAGTCTATGAGGTCTGTATAAAATGAAGCTGTGAGTCCAGAACCCAAGAGACTTGAGTATATGTTGAGCTAGAATCTCCTGGTCACAGCTGAGGAGGAATTGATGTAAGGTAGACAGAGAAAGCTCTTTGTCCTCTTCCTAGGTCCACTTCTCCCTATCACCATAATTTTGGGTCTACTTTTCCTGGAATTCTGTGTATGTTAGTGGGACAATGTGTCATCAACTTTTGGGGAGGATTTTTGTGCCACCAATTTAGTAAATATTTTTTCTAAAAGCTAATTTAGCCTGGTTGATGAATTAATATCCACTGATAATAAGCCCACGGATAGGGGTTTATAAGCTCTAGGATTAAAAAGACATTCCTGGTGTTTTAGGGTTAACCTTAAAGCCCGAAGGACATGTGTTAGCCAAAGACTAGGTACCTGCCCTTGTGAATGGGAGTTGGGAGAGCAGTTCCCAGATTATGTGCTACACTGTTTTTTTTGTGAACACCAGCAAATGATTACAAAAGTCAAATGGGGTCAGATCACAGAGAGTCTTAAATTCCAGGATGAAGAGCGTGTAGGGAACCATTGAAGGCTATGGTGTGGGGATAGTGACAGTGTCAGACCTGTGGTTTGGGGAAATTATTTTGATAGTAGAGTGGAAAATACTTTAGAGAGGGGTGAGACTGGTTGGAAAGCTACTGGTTCTGAGGCTTTCATGATAGTCCAGGTGAGAGGTAATGAGGGTCTGAACTCAGGTGGAGACAAGGTGGCTGAAAAGAGGAGGGTGGGAGGGGGAGGTATCAAATAGCATCAGACCAAAATCCCAGGGGGCCATATTTGAGACATGGATTTTTGCCTGGGAGTGGGGCAGGGCCTGCCTCCAGGGTCCTTTCCAGCTCTTAAAAGACTGTGTTGCTGTGATTTTCACTCGGAAATCAGACACGGCCACATAGTGATTTCGGGCACCCAGTAGGTACTTTATTCAATGAGTAAATTCATTCAATATGTAAATCATTTTACAAACTTTGAAGCAAGGCCTATATAGATATTAGCTACTATTACTACATTAAGAGAGCCTCACAGCTAGGAAGGTCTGAGTTCGAGTCCCACTTCTGACACGTACTGGTTGTGTGGGTATGTCATGTATCTTCTAGAAAACTCTCTGACCTCAGTCACAGAGAAGGTGCCAACCTTATTGGTAGGGGGGATTTCCTCAATTGTGGGATCCCTATACCCATGAAAGCAGGAATCTAGTCTCTATCTGACTACCATTAGCTATTTTTTATTCAATGGATTTTTGTTGTACATTGCCTATATCTCACCCCATCATCCCTCCATCCCTACTCTGCTTCCTAAAATTTTATCTCTCGTGACAAACATTTCTTTTAAATAGACAAAGAGGAAACAGGGAAAACTCAGAAAAACCAACGAATACATTGAGAAAATCTC
Organism: Gymnobelideus leadbeateri; assembly: GCA_011680675.1. Lineage (NCBI taxonomy): Eukaryota > Metazoa > Chordata > Mammalia > Diprotodontia > Petauridae > Gymnobelideus > Gymnobelideus leadbeateri. Next base: position 580,714 of record WOXC01006012.1, read on the forward strand.
TTTGCTGGGACGCCTCAGGTAAACTGAGTCAGGAACACACAGGGCTATTTGGGAGGAGCCTGAAAGCTTCAAAGAGCAGGTATTTGATCTGACCCTTGGGAGGGAGCTGCAGGTGTGAAGCCAACACTGTCTTCCCTTCAGGGTAAGAGCTGGGGAGGGACTGCATTCCAGGTAGGGGGTATAGCATGTGCAAAGGTTCGAGGGGCTGGAATGTCGCTTGGAGGTCATTTCAGCTGAGAATGAGTGGATCCATAGGAATATCTGGGGAGATAGGTTGGATCCAGCCTGCAAAGGGCTTGAAATGCTAAGTCAAAGACATTTATGTTTTCTCTGGGCAGAATAAATAGGGAGCCATGGAGGCTTCTAGAGGAGGACAGGGGCATAGCACAGCCAGGCCAGTCTGTGTCTCAGGAAGCTTATTCCAGCGGTTGTGTCAGGACTGATGAAGAGTGAGACCACAGCAATGCTTTAAAAAGTGCCAAATGTCTCTGTTAACTGGGGTTCTCATTCTCCCTGTCCCTCCTGGCCCTGCCCTTTCCTTTGGGGGCTCTTGTCCAGAGCTGGTTGCATGACATGTGGACTGTGGATGCTTGGGGTGGGCTTCATGTGGATCCAGGTGAGCAAGAGAGAGGGAAGAAAGCATTTATTAAGCACCTACTATGTGCCAGGCACTGTGTGAAAAGTTCACACCCATGCTGGGTGGCAGGCTATCATTAACCCCATTTTACAGTGGGGGAAACTGAGTCAGAAAGAGGTTAAATGACTTGCTCAGAATTCCAAAGCTAGTCAGTGTGGGAAAGAGGGTTTGAACTCAGGTCTTCCTGACCCTTGGTTTCATTCACTGCCAAAGAGGCTAAAGACAATTGGCATCAGTGACTCTCGGCAAGGGGCCAGGGACTCCAAAGTTCCAGCCTCCATCAGGCTTCTTCCGACCCTCCCCAGGCCACAGCCCTTTCCCCTGCTCCCCTCTCACTGTCACTGTGCCCAAAGTCGCCTAAAGCCTGTGGTTCATATAAACCCCAGGCTTGGCTCTTCCCCAACCCCCAGACGAGGGGTCATCCGGCTGTTGCTTGGACAGGAAATACTGGAGCCACCTCAACATGGAGAGGCCCTTCTTTCCTTATAGTTCAGGGTGTCTGTGTGTGTGAGTGTGTGTATCTGTGTGTGTGTGTGTGTGTGTGTGTGTATGCGAGTATGTCTGTGTGTATGTGTGTTCGAGAGTATGTGTGAGAGCGTGTCTGTGTGTGAGTGTGTGTGTTTGAGAGAGTGTGTGTGAGTGTGAGATTGTGTGTCTGTGTGAGAGTGTTTGAGTGTGTGAGTGTCAGTGTATGTTCGAGTGTGTCTGTGTGTATGTGTGTGAAAGAGTATGTGTGAGAGCGTGTCTGTGTGTGTGTGTCTGTGTGTGTGACAGTGTTTGAGTGTGAGTGTGTATATGTGTATGAGTGTGTGTGAGTGAGTGTGAGAGTATGTGTCTGTGTGAGTGTGTGAGAGTGTTTGTATCTGTGTGTGAGTATGTGCGAGCATCTATGTGTATGTGTGTGAGAGTGTGTGTGTGTGAGTGTGTATGTGTGTGAGTGTGTGAGAGTGTGTCTGTGTGTGAGTGTGTGTGTGAGTGTGAGAGTGTGTCTGTGTGAGTGTGTGAGAGTGTTTGTATCTGTGTGTATGTGCGAGTGTCTGTGTATGTGTGTGAGAGAGTATGTGTGAGAGTGTGTCTGTGTGTGTGTCTGTGTGTGAGTGTGTCTGTGTGTGAGTGTGTGTGAGAGTGTGTGTGTGTGAGTATGTGTGTGTGTGAGTGTGTGTGTGTGTGTGAATCTCTGCCTCTCTCTTTATCTCTCTGTCCCTGTCTCTGCATCTCTTTCCTTGTCTCTGTCTCTCTGTCTTCAGCTTGTTTTCCTCTCGACACTGGCTGTTTACAAAGACTTTCCAGGGTCTGTGATGAGTTTTGGGGCCTCTTCAGGAGGGGGCAGTGATCAAGAAGGCAACAGCAGGTGGGTCTCAAAAACCGCCCCCGAAGAAGTCACACTTATTATCCTCACCTAGGAAGGATTTGTCAACAACGGAGGCTGGTGCTGGGCACTGGATGGAACAAATTCTCACCTTTCAGAGATTGTGCCCCAAGAGCTGCGTGGGGTGTGGGGTGCAGAGGCTCTGCCTCCAAGGTCCCCATGTGACCTCAGCAGGTGCCTTCACCTGAATGGGGATGGGCGAGGTAGTCACCTGTCTACCTGCTCTAACAGGGTGGTGGGGCAACACCTGCCTTGGAACCTTGGGAATCAGTTAAGGAGCATACCCTTACTGGGGGCCCCCTGTCTGCCTAGCCCTGAGTCCTCTCTGCCCTCAGGGAGCCACAGTCTGGCTAGGGAGAGGGGCAGGAGCCTGGAACATGGCATAAGATACCCCTCTCTGAGTCCCCCAGGTACTGAAAGGCTGCTTTCATGGAAGCAGCCCCTGACTGGGGGTCCAGGGAGAAGGGCGGGGTAGGGCCAGGGAGAGGGGCCTCCTTCACCTGGGAGATTCCTGTTTGGACTCCTTAGTTTGGATTCCTTGGTGCTCAGCTCTGCTGCTGTCGTGCCTTTGAGGGCCTGAGAAGACTTCCAGTGACCCCTTCACATTTCAGTGCCACCGAGTCCAGCTCTGTTGCCCTGGCCTAGTTTTGGTTCTGATGGGGATCAGAGGCTCAAAAACAAAAGGGCTGCTGCTCCAGGCCTGGCTTCTTCAATCCAAGTCCAGAGCTTTCCCCACTGGGCTCTCCCGCCTGTCCCAGGAGCAGGCCCAATACAAAAGGGAGAAGTTCGGAGGCACAAGATTCAGTGAATTACCCATGGGTCCCCCTCTCCCAAGAGACCAATAGACTGGGATATGCTTGTCATTTAACAGGGACCCTGTTTCCCCAACTGGAGGTGTGTGTGTGTGTGTGTGTGTGTGTGACAGTATGTGTGTGAGTATTGTGTGTGTCTGTGTGTGTATATGTGTGTATGTCTATTGTGTGTTTCTGTATGTGTGAATGTGTCTGTGTGAGAGTGTTTGTGTCTGTGTGTGTGAGAGTGCATACCGTGTGAGTGTATAAGTGTGTGAGTGTGTGTGTGTCTGTATTGTGTGTATCTGTGTGAGAGAGTATGTGTGTGTGAGTGTGTGTCTGTGTGTGAATGTGTATCTGTGTGAGTGTGTGTCTCTGTGTGTGGATGTGCGAGTGTGTGTGTCTATTGTGTGTGTCTATATGTGTGTTTGTGTAAGTGTGTCTGTGTATGTGTGTGAGAGTGTGTGTTTGAGTGTGGGTCTCTGTGTGACAGTGTGTGTGTGTGTGTGTAATTGTGTGTCTCTGTGTGAGAGTATGTGTGTGGGGGTGTGTGCAGGTGCACGCGTATGATGTTAGGACCAAACAGCAACTTGGAAGTCACCCTGGGCTCTTCTCCAAAAGTCCAGGTTGCACCTTCTCTTGGACATCCTTCTCCCTCTCTCTTGGTCCCAGTCACTGCCAGACTTTAAAGCTCAGGGCAAACATCTCCTCTTAGGAGCCTTCCTAGACTCCCCTATCCCCAGCACTCGACTGGACCCTCTTAGATGGGATGCCATCCATTCCCTCTCTCCCCCTGTCTGGGGGCTCCTTCCAGCTTCTGGGTCTTGCCCAGCCCTCTCCCCCTTTCCTCACAGTGAAGATAGAGAGGGGAGGCAGAGGCTGATTGATTGATTGACTCATCATTTCCAGGAACAGCAGAGTTGATTTGATTACAATTTTCAGAGCTGGAGGTTGGAGGATGGAGGGAAGAGCCTGGCTGGGGACAGGATGATGTAAAGGGGGCTTGGTCTGTGTTGTGGAGAAGGCTCCCTACCAGGAATGAGGGTCTCGTGGAAGGAAGCAGCCTGCTGGGGGAGGGGCCAGACCAGGAGGTGAAGCACAGAGATGGCCAGAGAGCAGCCATAGATGCCTCCCACTGTCCTGGGAAGAAAAATTGAGCCGAACAGGCTCCTCATCACCCAGGCAGGAGAGAGGTCTTCCAGAAGTCCAAAATTTTGTCTTTTCTGAGCCTTCCTTCATCGTTTCTCCCCTCCTTCCTCCCCTTCCTCCTTCCTTTCTTCTCTCTTTCCCTTGTTCCTTCCTTTCCTCCATTCTTCCCACCTTCTTTTCCTCTCTCTTTCCCCCCTCCCTCCTCCCCTTCTTCCCTCCTTCTCTTCCTCCTTCCCTCCTTCCTTTTCTCCTTCCTAGCACCTCATTTCTCTTCAGGCCAGCACACCAGCCAGGGCAGCAGCTGCCCAGGCGGATGGTCAGCCTCCTCTTTCCTTTCTGCTAGGACCAAAACCATTTAGAAAGTGGAGCGGGCCCGGTGGTGGACCGTGGTCTGTTAGGCCTATCTGTCCTCTGCTCTTTGTCCCCCAGTGGGCAGAGGTGATAGATGGGTGTGTTCTCGGCCAATAACTCTTGTCTGAGTCCCCCACCCACCTCCCCCAGCCACTTGCTTTGGCACTGTGAGGTGAAGGAAACCAACTTTGGACTGGGCTGTGCTTAGGGAGTCCACCCGAGGCCGGTGAAAGGTACTTAAGGAGGTCAGAGGAATCTGGGCATCCGTCCCTGGATGAGCCTTAGCTCCCAGGGTGTGGCTTCCCCCAGGACAAGGGGAGGCTGGGGATGGTCTGGCTCCCTCCCAGAAGGGGAGAGAAGCTGGCTCCCCTGGGCCACGCTTAGGGCTGAGCTGTTGTCCCGTCCCCCAAGTTCCTGAGGGAAGGAACCCAGAAGCCCGGGACTTGGCCGTCTGACCCAAGGGCCTGGAGAACTCTTCCCCTAGTAGGGAGATACCTTGGGCCCATTTGGCGAAGTGGTGAGAACCGCCAGTATCCCTTCACTGAAGGAGACCATGAGGACTAGGGAAAGCTGCCCCAGGAGTCACGGAGACAGCGGCTATTAGCGCGAGGCACTGAGTGGGTGCTCCGGCCATGCTTGGCGCCCATCCCTGGGCTCCTGGCGTGGAGCCTCATTCACTTAACAGCCCCAGACTCCTCCAGGGCACCTCCTGTGGCCCTCAGACCCCAGCTGGCCCCTGGGCTGGGCTCCCAGGCTGACGCCGCACACCGGACAGGGACGTCGGAGCCGACTCTCATTGGCTCATCTCCCGGCTTTCGCTCCTCAGTTGTGGGGTGGGGTTGAGGCCACACATGCTGCCCTTACTCTACTAGTCCATTGGAAGGAGCTAGGTGTTCAGCAGGAGCCTTCCTGTCCTCCCTCTTCTGTTTGCTTCCCTTTGTGGGTCTTCGTCATTTTCACTCTTGTCTGACTCTTTGTGAGCCCATTTGGGGTTTTCTTGGCAGAGGTCCTACAGTGGTTTGGCATTTCCTTCTCCAGCTTATTTTACAGGTGAGGAAACTGAGGCAAAATAAGGTTAAGTGACTTGCCCAGTGTCACAAAGCTAGTAAGTGTCTGTGACTGGATTTGAACTCAGGAAGATGAGTCCTCCTCACCTCAGGTCTAGTATTCTACCCATTGCACCACCTGGCTACCCCTTTTCTCAGTTTCTTCATCTTTAAAATAGGGCTAATAATAGCATCTCCCCCCCGACTTATTTTGAGGCTCAGATGAGATGATTGTAAAAGGCTTAGCACAGTCCTTGGCACCTGGTAAATGTTACCTATTTCTCATCGGCATTAGCATTACTGTTATCCACAGGCTCATGGGTCTGGCCCCCAAATCCATATCCCTCTATTGACAGAGGAGGGAACGTGCCCAACCTCCTTCCAGTATGTGGCCCTTCTCTTCTATCCAGGGCCCACTTTGTTTCCAGATTTGTGGCCAGTTTCCCTGCAGAGACTTTAGGAGCTCCCCTGCTTCGCCATGGTGTAGTGGGTATGACTGGGAGCCACCCACCCACCAAGGGGTGCTTCCACTCTGCCACACATCCTTCAAAGGCAGGGCTTGTTTCATTTTGGGCTGTATGCTCAGACCTATCAATTACAGACAAGATGCTGACCAGCAGAGGTGGAGGGATTTTCCCCCTCTAAGACTTCCCTGGAGGGATGAAGTCCCAGATGCGAGCCCTATCCAAGCACTGAACACGTTCAAACACACACTGAACATTTGCACAAAGGAATGCCTGCCAAACTGTAGCTACCCCTGGACACCAGGTTTTAAAATTGGAAGATAACCACCCTTCCTTCTCTGGCCTCTGCTGGTCCAGGAGTCAGCCCAGATGGAGCCCAGATGGAGGGCTGGTTTCCTGCTCATTAAGGGGGCAGGACCCCTTTGGTTCAACACTGGAAGAGCCTGAAACAAGGCAGGTCAGAGATGCCACATCAGCACCCTTGGGGCTGAGCATTGGCTAGGGCTAGGACTCTGGCACTAGGAAGTGGGATGCACCTTTCCCAGTGTGGCTTGGGGGCAGCAGTGCCTAGCCCTGCTCCCCCTGGATCTCCCTGTCATCAGCCCCAGAGGAGTGTGCCAGCTTCCTTTGCCCAGTCTTCCCTCTGGAGGGGCAGCAGAGCCAGTCTCAGAGCCCGAGTTTTCTCTGTCCTCATTTCAAGGCCATGGGAGGGCATCAGTTCATGTCCATTGCCATCCTCCTCCTAGGAAGAAGTGTGCTGCTTCTTCCAATGTGATTGTTCTGGATCCTGGGCTCATCATTCAGGGCTCCTTTCTGAGCTGAGACTTTCCTCTGGTCTGCTCATGGGCTTAATCCATCCCTGCTTCTAGGGGGTTTCTATGCTCACTCCTGAGCCAAGAGTTTCCCCCAAGGTCCTTGTGCTTTGGAGCTCCCAGATAATAACACACTCATCTTGGTCTGTTTCTCCAATTTTGTCTCTTTTTCAACACTGCATCTGATTCTGAAAGATTTGACTTCTGGTACTGGAAGGGCACTGCACTGGCCCCAGGGGCAGCATCAGGGCTATTGGGTAGAATAGATAAAAGCTCTAATTAAGAGCCTACTGTGTGCCAAGCACAGAGTCAGGCACTTTAAGTTAGAAGATGGGAGTTTTGGGCTTGATACCAAGAAGTTCCCTAATGTTGAGAGCTGTTTCAAATAGCCTTGGGTGGGCAGACTCATGGGGGTTAGATGCAGAGTCTAGATGTCCACTTATCTGGGACCTCTGACTGGTAATTTCATTGGTCCATGGACTGAGCTTGAGAGAGCTGAAGCCCCTCCTGAGTCTCCCATTCTGAGGCTCCATGCCTAAGAGAAAACCAGCAGAAGTGTAAGCATGCTTGGCAAAAGTGATGACCTTGAGACACAGCTGGCCTCAGCCATGTCCTGCCTGGGTGACCATGGCCAAGTCACTTACCTCTGTCTCCCTTACCTGGGGATAATGATAGTCTTTGCCTTATAGGACTTTCATGAAGATAAAATGAGAGAATCCATGTCAATGCTCTATAAATGTTAACTTTGAGAATGATCTGCTTATCTAAGAGTGGCCTGTAGGCCTAGGCCCCCTTGGTTCAATTTTGTCCTGAGCAGGAAAAGGTCATCACACCAGGAGAAAAGAGAAGGGCATTTTGTAACCGATGGGAAATGCCAGAAAGGAAATTATTTCAGAAGAGATGATTCCAGAGATCTGGAAAGATTTTCAGGTTTTGTTTCACAGATGATAGAATTTTCAAGTAGGAAGGGTCATCCCTAGGACCCCTTGAGCTGTGGCAAGTGACTCCCCAGGACTGGATGCCACCCTCTGGCCAATGATTCTGGAGACCGCCATGGCCAAGGAGATAAACCCACTGGGGGTGAAGCTGGCCGGTCCACGTGCACATTTTCAGCCCAGGAGCTCCTGTGTGAAATCCAAAGCTTACCTGTTCTTTCAGGCTTGTTTGCATTCCTGTTAAATCAGTATTGAGGGCAGCATAACATGAGAGTGTGGGGGAACCACTGTGGCTTCTGGTTTGGGTATGTTTTATTTTTGGCAATGGGGGATGGGGCAGGGTGAGAGAAAGAGGATGACAGTGGGGATTGACTCTCTGTAGGAAATTGTTGGGGTTTTTCTCGGCTGGGGGCTTGGGAGCCAAAGCAAAGAGAATCTTAGAGATTTATGCCCCAGAATTTCCCTAAAGCAAGGGAAAGAGCAAACGAATTCAAACTTGTAACCCTTCAGAAAGCTCGGGCCATGAGTTTGCATCTTTAAGCAAGGGAGAAGGTTGGGAAAGAAAGGAGCACTAATTATTACCTTTGGAGGCAAATGCCTTGGGCACCTCAGGCCTCCCTTTGTTACTCCTCGGGTGGTTTAAGGAAACCCGTCCCCTCAGAGAAGGAGACCAGATAAATGCATTCTTGAAAGGAAGGGAAGGAGTAAGAGCAGCCCCTCCTCCTGAAGGTGGGGGCATCTAAGAGGGACCAGGCCTCCCTAACCCCAGCCCCCGCCCAACAAGGAATTTGGATTTATATTTGGAATTTAGGCTTGATACATTCCCGTTTCATATGGTGATATGTCATTAATGGATTTCCAGATTATAATGGAATGGGAATTAGGTTTAATGTTAATCTAATTGGACTTAATATATCACTTAGGAAGGCATGTAGCTGGTGACAATTAGGGTCTGAATCATGGTGGCACTTCTGTTTTTGTTGTGGCCTGTAATTGATAGTCAAGGTGGCCTCACCTTTGCAGAACTGATATTAGTGCTAATAACAGCTTTTTGGGGGACAGTGAAAGCCAAGGACCCGGGAGTCCTCAATCAGGGACGATCGTGGAATCTTATCCACAGAGACAATATAGGTGGGTGCTACCAAACGAAGGACTGATTATTACAAATGCTTCATTTTAATTGTTCAGTTTCAGCTTTGTTCAGAAAAAGCTTAAAGCATGATGCTCTGGAACGTCTTAGAAAGCATTCCTATTGGTCTTTGGGGAGGATGCTAGCTAGCACCATTGCTCAGACTTCTACTTGGTTCTCTAAACTGGAGCAGGAGCCCACCAATAGTGTCTTCAGGCCAGAGTAGCCCCCGTCCCTGGAAGAGAGGAAGGAGGTAGCAAAGGGCCAGCCTCTTTCCTCCCCATCCCATCCCTAGGGCTTCAATTTGAAACCAAGTTTAAGAATAAATTGAATCTCTAGAGGCCAAAGCCACTAAGTTAGAGTGGGAAAACCATATCTTGTCATGGAGGAAGGGGAGAAGGAATCCAAGGAAGCTTTGACCCAAGGGGCAGATTTGAGGCTCTTTGTGAAGAGGGGAATGCCAGATGTGCTGAGGAAGAGGCAGGTGCTGCCAGAGGGGAGGTGGGCCTGCTGATGGCATGGGAGGTCTGCCGTCTTCCCAAGCCAAGTGTCTGAGACATGTCAGGACCTCTGAAAGCTTGTCCTTTCCCATGACTGCTGCCCACTGTGGATGATTTCTTTGGGAACCAATGATGTTGCCTGAAGTCACCTAGAAATCACTGCCTCATGGGCAGATGAACCCATGGGCAAGACATTTAGGAATGCGGCCCAGACACTGGTCATATTTTACTCCCTGCTGCCCATGGAGCTCAAGGATGTGGGAGAGGACAAATGTATCAGGGATGGGCACATCTGCTTATACAATAGGCACTTTTCTGGGCTGGGTATGAAAGAGGACAGGCTCCTGTGGGGGTGGAGGGCACCTAGCCCTGCTCACCTGCCAATCTAAAACATTCAAAAAGACTTTGAAGGTAAATATGTTTGTATTACAGCAGCTAGGAGGCGCTGTAGTGCCCAGAAGGCTGGGCTTGGAATCAGGAATGCTTGTGTTCATGAGTTCAAATACAACCTCAAACACTTACTAGCTGTGTGACCCTGGCCAAGTCACTCAACCCTGTTTGCCTCAGTTTCCTCACTTGTAAAATAAGCTGCAGAAGGAAATGGCAAACCCCTCCAGTATTTCTGCCAGGAAAACCCCAAGTAACTTCATGAAGGGACAGACACAATTAAAGTGTGTGTGTGTGGGAAGACTGTCTGTTCATATCTACCAAAGTGGACTCCACAGGAAGTCACTCCAAGGAGGAAGCCTAATGACACTTAGGATATACTGAAATACACAGGAGACACAGCCCAAGGAAGAGGCCAGCACTAACACTCATCAAGGCAGCTATGGGACACCATAGTGCACTTAGGCATTCCCTAACTGTGTGACCCTGGGCAAGTCACTTCACTTCTTTTTGCCTCAGTGTCCTCACCTGCAAAATGGTGGTGATAACAGCACTTGAATCCCAGAGCTGTGACGTACAAATGATGGAATATTTGTAAAAGGTCTTAGAGTATTGCCCAGTGCATGGTCAGCTCTGCAGAAATTCTTATTTCCTTTCCTTCCTCCTCATATGTCTCTGTGTGGGGAACCTGTGGCCCTCTAGGTCCTCAAGTGTGGCCCTTTGATTGAATCCAAACTTCACAGAACAAAACCGCTTAATAAAAGGATTTGCTCTGTCAAGCTTGAACTCAGTCAAAAGGCTGAATCTGAGGACCTAGAAAGACAGAAGGGCCCCTCTACCCATACAGAGGCACAGAATATAGGGCATAAGTCAGAGGAATTAGTAGCCCTAACACAGGAAGCAATATCGGGCCTGCAATAGACCAGTGATGTCTTGGTCACTGGAAATACAATGACAAAAATGAATTACTTCCCACTTTTTTATTTTTTATTTTTTTATGGGGGGGTTTGGAGGGAGGAAGGCAGGGCAATTGGGGTTAAGTGACTTGCACTTTAAGGGACCAGCACTTTAAGTTCTGAGGTCAGATTTGAACTCAGGTTCTCCTGACTCCAGGGCCGGTGCTCTATTCACTGTGCCACCTAGCCACCCCAGTTCCTACTCTTAGATTGATAGTGGTGGAACATCTATGCAGAAAAGCCTATTGGGTGGAGCCAAGATGGTGGAGTACAGGCTGAGAACCAGCTGAATTCTGACATTCCCCTCCTAATAACTTTAAAACAACACTTCAAATCAAATATTGACAGGGCAGAGCCAACAAAAGGTCAGAGGGAAGGCATTTTTCTAGACTAAGACAATTTAGGAAGTCTGTAGGAGAAGTCTCTAACACTAGGGTGGGCTTCAGGCCCTGTGTATAAATTCCAGAGCTCCTAGGTCAAGGAGAAAATACTGCAAGGATCCAGAAAGAAACAAGTCAAATATTCTGGAACCACAGTCAGGTAAACACAAGATTTAGCAGCTTCCACATTAAAAGGGGTGGAGGACTTAGAGTATGATATTCCAGAGGGCAAAGGAGCTAGGATTATAACAAAGAATCACCCATCCAGTAAAAAAGGAGAAAAGTGGGTATTTAATGATATTGAGGACTTCCAAGCATTCCTGATGAAAAGAACAGAGCTGAATAGAAGATTTGACATTCAGACACAAGACTCAAGCGAAGCATAAAAAGGTAAACAGGAAAGAGAAACCAAAAGAGACTCAGTGGCCTTTTTGTGTTCCTATGTGGGAAGATGTAACTTTATCATTTTAGGGCAGTTAGAGGGAGTCTACATAGACAAAGGGCACAAGTATGGGTGAATTACATTGGGATGATTTCCAAAAAGAGAATGTAGGGGTGAGAAAGGGGATGCTCTGGGGGAAGGGGGAAGGGAAAAAGGGGGGATAGTGGGCAATATTGGAACCTGACAAAGAAGGAAGAAGAAATAGACACACACTCTCAGTTGTGTATAGAAATGTAACCCATCCAAAAGAAAAATAAGAGAGGAAGAGGATAAGGAAGACAGGAGGGGAATGTTAAGGGGGAGAGCAGATTAGGGGAGGTGGTGTTCAGAAGCAAGACAGAACTTTGAGGAGGAACAAGATAAAAAGAGAGAAGGACAAACAGGAAAACGAGACAGAGGCAATTACATAGTCAGTGATCATAACTGTGAATGTGAATAGGATGAATTAACCCATGAAATGGAAGTGAATAGTGGAATGGATTGGAGACCAGAATCCAACAATCTGCTGCATTCAGGATATACTCGAGACAGAAAGGCAAGCACAGAGCTGAAATGAAGGGCTGGAGTAGAGACTGACTATGCTTCAGAAGTGAAGATGGCAGGGGTAGCAATCAGAACCATAGACAAAGCAAAAATAGGCCTGATTGAAAAAGGTTTTACAGCAAGGCCTCATTTCTTGCAAAATTAGGAGACTGAGTCAAATTTATTTAAAAAACCACAAATATAAAAACTTCTAAAAATAAGAGCCATTCCCCAATTGACAAATGGTCATAGGATATGAACTGGTAGTTTTAGCAGAAGAAATCAAGGCTATATATAGTCATATAAAAATACTCTAAATCATTATTGATTAGAGAAAGGCAAATTAAAGAACTCTGAGGCACCACCTCATACCTATCAGAAATGACAAATGCTGGAGGGGATGAGGAAAAATAGGCACATTAATGTGCTGTTGGTGAGTTGTGAATTGGTACAATCATTCTGGAGAATGATTTGGATCTGTGTTCAAAGGGCTATAAGACTGTGCATCCCTTTTGACCTGGCAATGCCACTGCTAGGTTTATATCCCAAAGGCATAAAAAAATGGAAAAGGACCTATTTGTGCAAAACTATTTATAGCAGCTCTTCCTGTGTTGGAAATTGAAGGGATCCCCATCAATAGGGGAATGGCTGCACAAGTTGTGGCATATGATTGTGATGGGAGACTTACTGCCCTATAGTAAATGACAAGGGGGGTGATTTCAGAGTGAGAAGAACCGGGAAATCACTGTGCACAGTAACAGCAACATTGTAACAGTAATCAACTGTGAAAGACTTGCTCGCTCCCATCAATACAACGATCCAAGACAATTCCAAAGGATTAGTGATGAAAAATGCTGCCGCCCTTTAGAAAGGACAGATGGACTCGGAGTGAAAATTCAAATTCAATTTGCTCATTTGTTTTGTCTTTGAAAATTGGTTAGTATAGAAAGTATAATTGATATAAGGCTTGCCTTCTCAGTGGGTGTGGGGGGTGGGTAAGAGAGAATCTGCAATTCAAAATTTAGAAAGAACGTCTCCTAATAAATTAAAAAACAAAACATGTTACACATGTGTGTGCACTACATATACAGCAAAGTATATATGTAATACATAAAGAGTGTGTGTGATGCATGTGTGTATACTATATGTGCACTTTAAGTATGAACGTCATACAAACATACACACAGGACAGCTACATATAGCAGTGGACAGAGTGCCAGCCCTGGAGTCAGGAGGGCCTCAATTCAAATCCCACCTTAGATGCTAGCTGTGTGACCCTAGACAAGTCACTTAACCCTGTTTGCCTCAGTTCCTCATTTGTAAAATGAGCTAGAGAAGAAAATGACGAACCACTCCAGATCTCTGCCAAGAAAATCCCAAGTGGGGTTATGAAGAGTCAGATATGACAAACAACTCAACGACAAAATAGAATACATGCATATTTACATAATGCAGGCCAGAGAGGTAAAAGGGGAATTGAGGTAACACGAGAGGAAATCAGGAAGCAGACGCAGTTAGACCAAGGCAGACGGTTTTTGGGTGAAGATAATGGAGACAGAAATTGAGGTGATTTTTATCACTGGAGGAGGCAGATCACTGAAACAGAAAGAGGAAATAAAGTTGAAGAGTTTAGGAAACAGATCCAAAGCCTGACTTTGAGGCAAGATGCAAAACTACACGGGGAACTGTAGTTATTCTGACCTCTCTCTGTCTCTGTTTCTCTGTCTGACCTCTCTCTGTCTCTGTCTCTCCCTCCTTTTCTTTCTCTTTCCTCTCCCTTTCTTCCCTTTTCTCTTCCTCTCTCCCCACCTCTCTCTCCTCTCCCTCTCTATCAGGTAGGACAGTAGCTTGGGTGGAAATGAAGGGAACCATGGCAGGGAGTTATCCCTCCTTCCTAGAGTTTGTGTTAGTAAAGGAGAGGAAATCCAAGAAGGATGGGACAAACCCCTTCTGTCTGGGGAGAGACTTCCAAGGGTTCAGGGAAGGACGTATGAGACTGCACAGATAAAATCCTCCCAGGTCATCATCCCAACATTAATGGGACATTCTCAAGAACAGCAATGGGAAGAGACAAAGAGAAATAATTTGGAGGAGGAAGGATATATGGATGTGGATGAACAGAGGCCCCAGCAAGCCAGTCTTCTTTCAGGGAGGTATGTACTAAGGGGGCCAGGGACAAGGGGATGGGTAACAAAGGGTGTGGCACAGTCTGGGAGAGGGGGGCTGAGGATGCTGAGGTGAGGCTGGAGAAGAAGGAGGAAGACAATGAAGAGAGCATCTTCTTAAAGGCACGTTGAAGAAGTGAGGAGGGGAGGATGATACTGGGCTTAGAGATAGCATCATAGAATTCACAAAGCATTGGCCTGGGGGTCAGGAGGATCTCACTTCAAATCCTACATCAGTCCTTTCAGTGCTATGGAACACTGGGCAAATTGCTTCTCCTCTATGGGCCTCAGTTTCTCCCTCTGTAAAGGGAGGTCACCGGCAGGACAGTAGTGACAACACATTCTTATTCCCCATTAGTCTTGCCAAGCACTTTGCAGTTATTCTCTTGATTTACTGTTAAAACAACCCTGGTGGGTAGACACCATGAGGCCCTTTTTATGGATGAGGAAACGTAGGCTAACAGTTGACTTGGCCACACACAATTGGGAAGCATTTGAAACAAGATTTGAATTCAGCTCTTCCTAAGTCTACAGCTTTTGCTCTAGCCAGAGGGCCATTTATTAAGGGCCTACTATATGAGTCAGGCTAGATACTTCCTAGCATGGAGATTCCGGTCCACTGGCTCATTTCCTCCCTGGAGGCAGGTGGAGAGGAGATGGCTGCTCCTGTGGGCTGGGTCTCTCCCCTGAGCTAGGCTCTCTGATATGTTGATGAGAAAGATTCTGCTGAGACCGGGGCTGCATTGACTACTCTCCATGGTCCTGAAGGTCTGGGATCCCACCACGGGCAGAGTCTGCTCTTTTACATGGATATGTGAGCCAGCCCAGCCTGGGCACTGAGTGGGACGTGTGTCTTCTTCCCCAGGTAGTGCTTGGCCAGACCTCTGGCCTTTGCTGACAGTGCCTGGTCCCTCTGGGGGTCCTGAACGGATCCTGAAGAGTCAGAGCTAACACCTAGTGTGATAATAGGGGGACTGTTTCCCCAGATGAGTCCTTTGCTCTCTAAAAATAGATAAGACAGAAATAAAAATACAGTGTCCTTGTCGGGCTTTTCTGAAAGGGGTTGGGGTGTGCCAAGGCCCAGAGAAGGGCTGAGAGGTGTCTATCCATGAGCTCCCCCTCCTTAGGGGACTGGAGCCTCGTGTCCTCAGGAGTGTCTGGCTTTGGCAGGGACACCTGCTGCCATATGTTCTGGGTCTCCCTAGTGGTGACCAGGAGCAGATGCTGGCCCTCTCTGATCCCAGCCTCTGCTGAATGGAGGGCCTGGGTTTGTGGACCTCTAAGGTGCTTTGTGGCTCTGTATCAACAAGGAATGGCATGGCTTCCCCTGAGAGGTAATGATGTAAAAGGAAGCTTCTGGGCTTGTCCGTTCTGCTGGCCCCAGTGGAGGCCACCTAGACCTGAGATGGGCGGCTGTCTCTGCTCTACATCAGCCAGAGTCCCTCTGCTCTGCCCCAGGGGGCCTGAGCTAGACCTGCTGCCCCACACAGTTGTTTTAGAAATGAGGAATCTGAGGTCCCGAGCCATGAAGGGCTTGTCTTTTTAGGGGCCCCTGGGCCTCCTGGCTCCTGGTGCCCCCCCTTGGGACCCACTCATAAGCTTTCCCTCCCACACAGCTGATCTCAGGGGCCTTCTTTCCCTCCAAATATGGGGGCCTATTTCTTCAAGACTGCAGGCCCCCCGGAAAGAAACCAATCATGGCGTTTATTTCTCTCTTAGATTTTTAGAGCCACATCCCTCACTTGAAAGCCTCAGGGTGCATTCGTATAAAATTAAAAATAATTAAAATCTTTGAAAAAAACACTCCTCATAAAAACAAAAACACTATTTTATGGTTAATAAAGATCGAATATGGGCATAATTACAGGACCATATAATCCGGCTTGTAATTATGGCATAAATAATCTATAATTATCCTAATAAACCATGTGGCCTGGGAGAATCCTAGGTCTGAAGTGGCTCTCCTTGAAGGCTTTGTGTATGGGAGTGTGTGTGTGTGTGTGTGTGTGTGTGTGTGTGTGTGTGTGTGTGCGTGCGCGCGCGCGCGCACTCTCAAACAGACCAGATGAGGGCTATAGGGGTCAGTGAGGTTGGAATCCTAGGGTGGGAGGCAGTGGGGTTCCTGGATCTGGATCCAGGAAGAGAGATGGCCTGGGCTGAGCCTGGAGCTCTAGCCAAGGGTTTACAACTCCTCCAGGAGTGACACATGGCTTTATCCATCCATCACCTCTTAAGAATTGTTTGGAGTCCACCCTTCCCAGGGCCAGGCCTTGCCTTCAGCTGTCTAGCCACAGCCTACCCACTCTTCTATTACAAAGACAGTTTCCTCTGAGTCTAGGGAAGGCCCTCACCAGCCCTAATCAGGTCCTTTCATGGCTCAGCCTCTCCCACAGTGCTCAGGACACAGGATTTGTGGAATGTTTGCTGCAATGTAAGGAGAATCATGTCCAAGTCCAGGCCCATCCCCAGCCTCCAACACAGATTGCTCCCTTTCCTTCCCCCACCTCCAAATCCTGCCCTTCTGTCAAAAAGGCATCTCAGTGCAGGATGAGGAGGCATGGCCAGACAACAGTTTGTCTGAAGAAGATCCAGGGGCCCAAGTAAATTGCAAGTTCAGCATGAGTCAGTGGTTGGGTGGGCAGCCCAAAAGGCCAATAAGATCTTCAATGAATAGCACACATTTATTAAGCACCTGCTGTATTCCAGACACTGTGCTAAGTGTGGAGGATACAAATATAAGCAAAAGGAAAATAGTTACCCCCCTCTTTGATGGGGGAAGACAAAGGAGTCAAGAAAGGCCTCAGGTAGCTCTCGGACTGAGTTGGAAGGGAAGGGAAGACACTGGACATTCTGTTCTTGACCTGCAGCAAAGAAGGCTCAGGAGAAAGCACTGGTGATCTCTTAGTCCTGACAGACTGTCCTGGCTCCACTCACAGGGGTGATTACACCCTCCCTCCCACACTGCTACAGATTCAGCATTCAGGTCCTCCCAGTCTGTTTCCAGCTTGCCTTAGCAGTCCAGGCTCCTATCAGGCTTTGTCATGTTCTTAATATCATCTGCCTTTGGGGTGTAGGACTTGGGAGAGGGCCTGGCTCATACCTTCCACCTTCGGAACAAAAATGTGGGTGCAAGATGGGAGAAACAGTGTGGGAGTGGGAAACTGCTGAGACAGGTGTGCTGAGACATAGCAGCCTATCAGAAGAGGTCTCTCCTCCCCCGAACCGATGACGTTTCTGCTTCCACACCCTCGACCCTCCCCAAGCTCAGCTGTTACTCGATGCCCTGGGGGCCATTCTCTGGTTTGTCTCAAAGGTGGGGTTCCTGTTCCTTCTCCAGGTCCTTCCAGCCTAAGGCATGGCATGTGTAGAATGTCCTGTTTCTTCAGGATTACCTCTCAGGTCTCTCTTAATTAAAGTCCACCCACCCTTTCAGGGCCATGTATAGGCTCAGGCAGGCAGGATTTGTCATGCTGGGCTGCAACTTGGCCTCTTTGCTTTGGACTACGTATTCCATTTCTTTCTCCCATTTCTTGTGAATGTGGAATAATCTTGCATTGTTCTGACTACCTTTTCTTCATTTTTAGAGATCTTTCTCTTGGCCAAATCAAAAATTTGTTGTTTGCTATAGAAACCATTAAATTTAGCTACTCTGTCATGGAGTTTGAAACTTTTAAGTTAGACCTTTGAGAACAGTGAAAGAAGAGGGAAAGGTAGAGAATGAGCCTTTGCACAGCACCTATATGGGGCAGGCAGGTAGAACAGTGGGTAGAGTGAAGGGTCTGGAGTCAGGAAGACTCCTGAGTTCAAATCTGACCTCAGATGCTTATTGGCTGTGTGACCTTGGGCAAGTCACTTCAGCCTGCTTGCCTCAGTTTCCTCCCCTGTAAATGGGCTGGAGAAGGAAATGACAAATCCCTCCAGTATCTCTGCCAAGAAAACCCCAATTGGGGTCACAGAGAGCCAGACACAACTGAAAACAACTGAATGACAAAGCACCTTTGTGCCACTCACTGTGCTAAGGGCTTTTTTTTATTAATAAATATTCTCACAACCTTGAGAGCTTGGGCTATTTTATCACAATTTTACAATTGAGGAAACTGACAGAGGCAGTTTAGGCAGACATTAACTGACTTACCCAGGGTCATAGAGCTAGTATGTGTCTCAGGACAAATTTGAACTCAGGTCTTTCTGACTCCAGGTCCAGTCGTCTGTGCTCCATGGTACCTTGAAACTGTGTCTAAAAGTGTCACGTTCTAGGTTCTGAGGTTCTGAATGCATGTAGCATTTTATTTCTTGCTTGAGAGGAACTGAAATTATTGTGAACTTGGTGGAGATATGGGAGGAAAAATGATGGGGCTGTTTGGTGTGCTTTGGGAGTGGCAGCCAGAACCTTTGACTAGAGACCGAGCTCAAGGGGAGGCCATCATTCTGCTGTCAGTAGCCACAAGGGGATAGTGGCTACTGGCTTTCCCTTTGGGGGAAGTGGGTCCCTTCCCCTGCCTCTGGCTGCATAAGGAAGATGCTGATTCCAGAACGTGTTCTGTTCTGAAAAGCCTCTTTTTAAATTAGGTGAATATCTTTTGCCAAGAAATAAATCCAGTCTATCTAACCCCTATCAAGCCCTGTGTTGTTTAGTTTTAAATAAGCGATGGCATCAGGGACAACAGTGTTTGTTTCTGGCGTATAGAGATACAAAAAAGACCAGAGTCTAAGTCTCACCCCCTCAATGTCCAGGCTTTCTCCTGACTTGGGGTTAAGTCAAGCATCGAGGGAATCTTACTGTTTTGCTTTATCAGTCTTGGATGAACTCCCCTGAAGATAGGACTACAGTGGGTCTAGGGTTTGCCTGCTGCTCCTCAGGGTAAAATGAGTTAGAGCCATTTTGTTGCTGGAGTCAAGGCTGCTTTATCATGTCAGGTGACCTCACTCACTCATACTCCCCTCCCTGACGTACCATCGCCTTTCAGTATGTACTCAGAGGAAGGGCTCTTCAGCAGTGGAGTCAAGGGAGGTAACTGGGGAGCAGGAGCTTCCTGGCAGGAGGATCAGCACTGATGTTCCAAAGGTGGGAGCCTGGAGAGGAGCGAGCCCCTTTCTCTTTTTGACTTTACCTTCTAACTCCTAATCTGTACCCTGACAAGCACAGAATGCTTACCAAGATGGTTCTGCCCTCTACCCACGAGCAGAATGAGGCTAGCCCCTCTTCCAGGTGACAGACTACCCTCTTGTCTCCCTGAATCTTTTCTTCAGGCTACACACCCCCAGCCCATCCAACCTGCTGAGATCCTGAGGCCTTTCCCCAATCCTGATAGCCCTTCTCCAAGTACTCTCCAAGGCATTACTGTCCTTCCTAGAAGGTGGTACCCAGTCTCCTTGGTGAGAGCTCTCTGCTTTATCTTCCTCTCTATGGAAGACTTGCTCCTGGTCACACAGTGAGGCCAGACTTGAACTCAGGCCTTCTTGATTCTAGGTCTGGTACTCTATTCACTGCCCCACCTAGCTGCCATCTTCAACAAGAGAACAAAACATCAGCACACCTCTCCCTCCTGCCCACCAGAAATGTTCTGAGCACCCTTTAAGATTGAACACAGCCTTTTTGGGTGGTTTGTGACCCAAGGACTGAAATCAGGGAGTACTCCCGACACAGCCGACACAGTGGACAGAGCTGGATGTAGGGGCTGTCAGAATATGGGCCTACTGATCCTCTGAGCCTCAGTTTCCTCCTCTGTGAAATGGGGGTGAGAACACCTGCTCTTCCTGTCTTTCAGGGTTGGCCTGAGAAGGGCTCCCCTGCCACTGGGGCTGTCTTCTGTCTGTCTGCTAGCCCTCTCCTCTCTTCCTTCCTCCTCTCTCCCTCTAATTCACTCCCACGTCCCTCCCAACTTCATTCTCTCCTATCTGGTTTGTTGTCTTTATCTTCCTTCCTCGCCTTTTCCTTTCATCTTCTACTTGGTCCTTCTCTCTCTCCATCCCTCTCCCTCCCTCCTCTGCCTGCTCATGCTCTGCATTCTCTTCTTCCCCTCTTCTCTGTGTCCTCTCCTCACAATTCTCCTTTCTCTCCTTATTTCTCCATTTTCCTCCCGAACCCCTCCTCACATCCTCTTCCTCTCACCTCGTCACTTTTCTCCCTTCCTGCCTCTCATCCTCTTCTCTCCTCCCTTCCCTCCCAGGGAGCCCTTTCCCCGTCCCCCCTAGACTGCAGGAGACAGTTTGTTCTCCTCCCATACATCAAAGGCACAGATTAGAGAATGGGTAGGAGGTGGGGACCACGAAGGGCAGAAGCTGTAAGCAGCCATCTCCAGGGACTGGCATTGATCACACGAAGCTTGTAAGACAGGGACTGGGGATTATTTCTGGCTGTGATGTGCAATCTTGGCTACACCCTGGCCAGTTCCTGAGGGGACTTCCTTCCCAAGGAGCACTCCAGGCTTACAAAGGCTCTTTTCCAGGGGACGTGAAAGAAGCAGGATAGGACAAGTCTTGTTTCTTCTCTGAAGGTGGGGAACATCATAACTGAAATGGGGTTAGGGAGCCACGGAGGTGACTTTTTGGTCTCTGGTGGCCTAGGGCTATCAAAAAGAGATACAGGAAAGTTTCTTTTCTTGGAAACTAGGTAGCCCAGTGTATAAAGTGCTAGACCTGGAGTCAGGAAGACCTGAATTTAAATTTAGCCTGAGACATGTCCTAGCTGTGTGACCCTGGACAAGTCACTTAACCTCTGCTTGAGTTTCATCATCAGAATGTAGCCCTTGTCACAAAGTCTGTTGTTATGAGACTCCTTTTTTTTTATTAAAGAAATTGGGGTTAAGTAATTTGCTCAAGGTTACATGACCAGTCATTATTTATGCGTGGGTGCTCATTTTCTGAGGCCGGATCCGATCTTGGGTCATCCCAACTCCGAGGCCGGCGCTCTTACTCACTGCGCCACCTAGCCGCCCCATGAGACTCCTTCTTTATTGGTGGAGATGAATGTCTTGCCCTGCAGGAGAGGCAGGGCAGAGCAGAGCTGTCAAAGGTGGGAGAACTACAGCCTTCTTGAGTCGTCCTTGGGACTCTCCAGGCTTGGAGTCACTTTGGGTGCTTCTGGCTTCTGCCTTCCAGACAAAGGACAAATGCAGCCAATCCCGGCAGACTGCTGAAGGAAGAGACTCAGAGCAGACATGGGAGGGGCTGGTTTTCTCCAGCCGGTCTTCCTTCCCAGCTCGCTGCACTGAGGCTGCAGGGAGCTTCCCTTTGGGGGAAGTCCAGGACCCTCTCTTTTGGAGGGGCTGAGCTCTCTAGCTCCAATGAGAGAGCTCCTTCACTCTGAGTTGTCTGGTATATGTCTTCTTGTGACTATCTTCTCCGATTTCTGTTTTGCGTAGATGGGTTTCTTTGCTATTTGCTCTGTGTGTTCATTGTAGAAACACTGTTTGTAGGAAAGGGGGCAAGCCTGGGACAAAGAGCAGAGGGCTTTTGACCCTGACTTCCTCCTTGCCCTCCAGGCAGGAATTAAACTTTCCCTTGGGAAAGGGTTGGGGGAGAAGAGGGCTATTCTGCCCCACTTTCATTTACAATGTAGGGTCTCTTTCAAGGCATGTAAAGTGAGAATCATAATGGCTTCCCAGGGTTGATGCAAGAATCAGATGAGGGAATGTTTGTGAAGTGCTTTGAAGCCTTCACGAGCTCTCCATGTGCTATCTGTAACTGGCAGAGATAGAGAGCTCCTTGGTGGGTCTTTCTGCGGCGCAATCCTCCCCCCCTCAGGGAGGTGTATTTGGAATGTAGGTCCTGACTTCTCAGCACCTCCAGTGCCCAGTGCGCCCTCTGTCTAGGCTGTCCAAGTCTGGGAAGGTTACCTCTGCATCTGGATGGGGTGGGGTTGTCTCCAGACTGTGGTAGACATGACGTGCCATAGCTTACCTTGGTCATCATTATCGGGAGGTTCTGGGACCAACTTTAGTGCCTCATTCTCCCCAAGCCCAGCCCTCTGGTGGCCTTGTATTCCCACCTGGATGAAGCCCAACATCTCTGCACTTATACCCATCCTTCCTCTAGATCTTCCTTCTCCCTAGGGCACGCCATCATTCTTCTAGAAAACCAGACCGGCAAAATTAGAAGTGATGATCACGGCAGCCAGGAAAGGCATATTCTTGGGCAATACTGAGAGGGGCTGAGGTTCTGGGAGGACAGGGGCGCTGTCCTCTTGTCTTCAGCTTCACCTGAAATCCACAAACTTTTGCTAAATGCTGACTATATTGCAGGCATCGTGCCAAGTACTAGGTGAACAAAGAACATGAAACAGGGTCCTTGTCATCAAGGAGCTCAGCATCTAATGGGGGAGATGATGTGCCATTGGATATGTACATATAGGCACATGCATAGACATACATATATATTCAGTGATGTGATAAGGGGACGAAGGATTCAAGAGGGGAGGATAGGGTAAAGTTGAATTGGTTCATCAAGGGGTCAGGATGGGGTGGAGAAAATGGTTAGTGAAGGGGAGATGACCAGGGAGAGTACTGAGGGGCCAAGGGATTAGAGGTCACAGTATAGACAAAGAGTAGGTGGGGCTGGTGAAGGTGGTAAGTGATGAGCCAAGGCTGACGTTTGGCTGGCTATGATTGGCTACGGACTCAAGAGAGGACAGAGTACAGCTGGTTCACTGAAGTGTCAAGATTGGGAAAGGAGAACATGCCTAGTACAGGGGAGATGGTAATAGCACATATTATATATGTAACAATTTCTGTCTTTAAAGCATATATGTACATTGTTGTTTATAGGTGTGTGTGTGTGTGTGTGTGTGTGTGTGTGAGAGAGAGAGAGAGAGAGAGAGAGAGACAGAGAGAGAGAGACAGAGAGAGACAGAGAGAGACAGAGAGAGAGAGAGAGACAGAGAGAGACAGAGAGACAGAGAGAGACAGAGACAGAGAGAGAGACAGAGACAGAGACAGAGAGAGAGAGACAGAGAGACAGAGACAGAGACAGAGAGAGAGACAGAGAGAGAGACAGAGAGAGACAGAGAGACAGAGAGACAGAGATGGGGCCTTAAATAATGAGCAAAATGTGCTTAGGTCAGGAGAGAGAGGAAGCTTCTGGTGTGAGGGACAAGCAACCAATCAATCAGTAATAATTTACTAAGCACCTGTTATATGACAGGCATTATGCTAAGAACATGGGATACAAAAAGAGGCAAAAGATAGCCCCTGCCCACAAGAACCTTACATTCTAATGGGTGAGACAAGATGCAAACAAACACACACAAAGCTGGATATATACAAGATAAATGGGAAGCAATGAACAGAGGGAAGGCACTAGAATTAAGAGGGGTTGGTGAAGACTTCTAGCAAAAGGAATTTTAATTGGGTCTTGAGGAAATCCAAGGAAGTCAGTAGGCGGAATTGAGGAGAGAGAGCATTCCAGGAATAGGGGAGAAATCCTTCAAGTGTATTGAGTTTAAGATGTCTACTGGATGTCCAGTTTGAGATGTCCTAATGGCATCTGGAGATAAGGAACTGGATGTCAGCAAAGAGTTTCAGACAGACAGATGCAGGTAGATTGGAGTCATCAATGTGGATACATGATTAAATCCATGGGAGTGAAGATGAGGAGGGAGAGCATTCTGGTGTGGGCATAAAAGGGGGTATTATTGTTGGGTGTAGAAGGAAGGGCAAAGAAGCCAATATCACTTGATGGAAGAGTACATGAAGGGGAGTCAAATATAAGGAGACTGGAAATGTCAGAAGGAGCCAGACTGTGAAAGGCTTTGAATGCCAAAAGAGGGATTTTGTTTGATCCTAGAGGGGCTGGGGAGCCACTGGAGTTTATTGGAGGGGAGGTGACACAGCCAGCCCTGTGCTTTAAGAAACCCACTTTGATGGTTGAATGGAGGATGGACTATTGCTGCTGCAAGTGGTCCCTGTGTGAGATGGTAAGGGTCTGCCCTATGGTGGTGTCTCTGTCAGAGGAGAGAGGGAGGCTGATCTGAGAGATGGTGTGAAGGCAATAGAACTGGGTAACTTGGATATGAAGGGGTGAGAGAGAATGAGAAGTCAAGGATGACAGTGGAAGCCTGAGTGACTAAGAAGTTTGGTGGTGCCCTTCACACATTAGGGAAATCAAGTCAACCAGCATTCATTAAGAATTCCCTGTGTTAGGGTGGCTAGGTGGCACAGTGAGTAGAGCATCGGCCCTGGAGTCAGAAGGACCTGAGTTCAGATCCGGCCTCGGACACTTGAAGCACACACAAACAAAAACGTACTAAGTTCTGGGAACACCCATAGAAGCAAAAAGAAAGACAATCCCTACCTTGCAATCTAAGAGGAGATGAAAACTATAAAAAGGGAGAATGTCCCTTCACTGCTTCAGGGGTGGAATGGAGCTCTAGAGAGGGAAGGATGCTGTGGCATGATAGGAGAAAGGAGCTCAGAGAGCCAGGAGCATAGCTCAGAGAGGAATGAAGGCATGAGCATGGCTGGTGTGGGAGCCTTTCATTAAAGCAGAGATTCTGAAAGCGACAAGCCAATCTGAGGAAGGGTGTGGAAAGGCTGCTGTGGGATGGAGGTGAAAGTTGTTCAGAGAACCAGGAGGAGGGAAGAATTTGGGGGAAAAGATAAACTCAGTGTGGACCTGTTGACTTGGAGATGCCCAAGGTACATTCAAATAGAAGGGTCCAGGAAGCAGGTGGTGATGGGGAGCCAGAGTGCAGGAGTGAGATTTGGGCTGTGTATGTAATCTGGAGCATCATTGACAGCCATGATCTTTGGACTCATGGGAGATGATGAGATCCCCAAAGAGTGTAGAGAGGAGAGAGCAGGACCTGGGACAGAGCCCGGGGAGGACAATGGGCAGAGGGCAGAAGGCAGATGCTGATGTAGGGGAGGAGACTAAGGAGGAGTATCCGACAGTCAGGGGCTAGGAGGACAGGGTGGCAGCCCTCCAGACTCAAGGAAGATTCGGCTGGAGAAGAAGCTATGGGTTGTAACCTTGGCGACAGACTGCAAGTCAGCAGGGGGTGGGGAAATGGAGTGGGGGGGAAAACCTCGATTCTGGAAGTGCATCTGTGGGACGAAGGATGGAGGGCAGGACAAAGCTCCAGGTCTGCCAGTGCTGTTTGTGTGTGAGCCCAGCTCTACCCCGGGAAGTCATGCAAATTCTGGGAACCCATCTCCTGTCCTGTAACATGACAGGATTGGACTGTATGGCTCCTAATGTTCCTTCTGAGTGGGTGACCCGATGAGAAGGTGTTTTAAGGGTGACGGGCTCATTGGCAGGAGGGGAAGAGAGACACTAGAAGATTAGAGAGAGGGGAGAGTGGTGGGGCAGGCACCTGGAAGAGCCAGAAGGGGTGGGGGGGCAGAGCCCAGGGAGGGGGCTTGGCCTTGGCAAGAAGGCACCCTTCTTTTTAAGAGTCTGGGGGGTAGCCTAGAGAGGTCAGAGGCATGGAGGAGGGGGAGAGGGAGTGCAAAATGGATCAGCTCTATTTTCTCTGTAAAGAAGACACTTTCCTTTGCTGAGAGAGAGGGTGCTGGGGAGATGGCGGCATGAACATCCACAGGGACTGGGAAAAGATAAAAGAATTGCCCTGTAGACTTGAGGTCCCATTAAGGCTGCATAGCACTAACGTGCAGCAGTCATTCTCTGTTAGGATTCCTGAACAGTTCGTAGGCAGCTGGCGATATAGTGGGACTGAGTGCCGGGCCTGGAGGCAGGAAGACCTGAGTTCAAATCTGGTTTCAGACACTCGGCAGCTGGGCGAACATGGGCTAGTTGATGTCTCAGTTTCAGCACCTTCCTCGAAGGGTTGTTGTGAAGGTCAGCCCTTGGCCCGGGGCCTGGGGGGTGGTTTTGGTTTGTGGGTGGGGTGGGTGTTGTGTTGTTTGTTTGGGGTTGTTGTGGGTGTTGGGGGGTGGCACAGAGCAGGCTCCATATACATGTTAGCTATCATTTATTCTTATCAGAACAGGAGCAGGAGTAGAGAAGGTGGATGGTAGAATTTGACATTTTGTTCTGTGGTTGTCTGTGGCCATTCAGTGCCATGATCTTTGATGTCCTGCTGGGTCACCTACACCTTAGATCCTAGAATTGGTTCCTGGGCCACCCAGACCAGTCCCCATTGCAGACGAGGCAAGATACCCATTAAATACAAGCACCTGTGATTTGGGGTGTTTCTCCGTCTTACCCCTCTCCATCTGGGGGGGGTCTCCCATTCCTCCTCAGAAGCTGGCTGGCGCATGGGCAAGAAGCTTGGTGTTGTTGGCTCTAGAGGGTCAGATGTGGGGCTGCTGGGAGAGGAGTCATTCCAGGAGCACCCACAGGTGCCAGGACAAAGGATCCCTGAAGGAGCTGAAGGGGAAGGCAGGAGCTGCCACCACCTGTGGGGTTGCAAGACTCTCTGGGAGAGCCTTTCTCAGTGAGCCATGAAGCAGATGGGCCAGCCGCAGCAGCAGGCAGGTCACCTCGGTGGGAGCTGGGCTCATTAGCTCCGGCTCTGTTCTGGCTGAAGCTGGGCCTCCAGGCCTCCGGCTTTCCTCCCCAGATCGATCCACTGGCTCTGATTCCAGGAAAGCTCTGTCCACACTACACTTGCTTGTCACTTGGGCTTTCTTCTTTACAAAGAAAACTTCATTCGGAAAATTTCCAAAGCACAGAAGCCAAATTCAGTCAGAGAGAGGCAGAAAACAAAAGCTATGTTTTCTAGCAAATACAACCATAGTGAAAGAGAGTGAGGGTGGGCCCGGCAGGCTTCTGCCCATGTTTGGATAAGCTTAGAAATCAAGAGAGTGGGAAAAGAATGGACTATTGGGTCATAGGAACGTGGAGACTCAGAGAGGGCTAAGTGTGTGTGCATGTGTGAATGTGAGTGTGTGTGAATGTGTGTGAATGTGAGTGTGTGTGAGTGTGTGTGAGTTCATGTGTGAGTGTGTCTGTGTGTCCAGGTATGCATACACACTAGATGAGAGTAGATGCTGACCAGTCGAGGGTACTTGGAGGTGGTGGGCGGAGGCAGGTTGGACAGTGGCTGTGGGGCTTGATCTAGCTTGGTTGAGTGCACTCATCTGGCTGCATCTCTGAGACCCTCTGTCTCTGTGACAGGGAATGCTACGATCCTATATCTAAAGCTTAGAGGTCTTCAAGTCCAACCCCCTTTATTTTATAGATAAGGAAACTGAGGCCAAGGGAGAGGAAGGGTTTTTTCCCAGATCACATGGTCAGTGTCTGACATGGGAGTCATTCCCAGCTTCTCTGACTCCAAATCCAGCCTCAGCCCCACCCCCCACCCATTGCTGCCCCAGCTTCCTATGATGTCCATCCCACTTTCAGGCAGCTTGAATTATAAGGGTGTCTGAAATGCCTTTTTTTTCTTGCTTTTTTGGAGGGCTGTTGGGGTTAAGTGACTTGCCCAAGGTCACACAGCTAATTTTTGTGTTAAGTGTCTGAGGCTGGATTTGAACTCAGATCCTCCTGACTCCAAGGCTGGTGCTCTATTCACTGTGCCACCTAGCTGCCCCTTGAACGATTTTCTTATGGTCCAGATGGGCCCATGTTTCAGGTCCCATCATTCTCATCTGCCCCATCCCGCATAACATTTTGATTATAAAGAAAAATGCTAAAGCATTGGGTTGGAAATGAGGTAAACAGCACTGCATTCTGGGAGAAGGAAAAGAGGCAAAGGAAAGACTAGAAGGCAGCCCCAGAAAAGGCTCAGGCTGAGGCAGGCTGACCTTGACTCCTCCCTCCAGCCAGAGAGCTCCCAGGCCAGCCCGTGGGGAGGACTCAGAAGTGCCTCCATGGGAGGCTCCAGCCCTGGGACCAATCTCTGCTAGGCACCTGAACTATTCCTGAGAACATGCCTAGGTCTGGAGCCTCCTCAGACTCTAGATTCAGCTCAAAAGAGGCCGTCAGAGGCAGCTCCCTTATTTTATAGATGGGGAAAGCGAGGCATATGAGTAAACATATGCGGTGGGCTTTGAATCTAGGTTGTCTTGACTTGAAATCTGGTGTCCATTCCATGCTGGCCATCTGGCTGCCCCCCCCCCCCCCAAACACATTCTTATGATAGTCCTTCTCTTTTACTTCCTTGGCCCTGTATGCCATAGCTTGGCTTGTGTGTAGTCACAGGAGCAGAGCTCCTGGGATTGTAGACTACTGGCATATGGGAATAAGGGAAGAGGCTGGGGTTTTAGCGGGAGGTCGTGGCTGTCCAGCAGAGATGCTTCAAGGCTGCTGGCAGCAGCCATTCCGCTCACAAAGGGAGGGGGGAGCTGTGGGAAGCTCCTTGAAGGCAGAGGAGCTTTGTTTTCCTGTTCCCATAAATGAGCATAGTAGCTGGCACATAGTAGGTGTTTACCAAATGCATGGGATTCTTCTGCCTCCAAAGCTTCCTCTCCCAGCTGGGATGTGAGCTTGTCTTTTTCCTTTGGCTCTGCTGGGTTCTGAGAGCAGGGCTCCCCCAAACCCACATCCCCCTCCAGTGTTCTTGAGTCCTCTTGCCCAGTCAACACTCTGTTGGGGGCTGCATCACAACTTATTTCTGGGGCATTCCAGGGCTCTTCCTGACATCTGGGAGGGTTGGAACAAGCCAAACCCAGAGGCCTTTTATAAACCTGCACAAAAGCACAATTCCACCCCAGCAGCCACCTGACATTATTTCTGCTTAATCTTCTTGCATCAGCATGGAGCTTGAGCACAGGACTTGTCCCTGGGGAGCCTGAGGATACTGAGGGTCTCCCCGAGTGAGGCCAGTGGTGTGGGTCTCACACAAGGCAGGAGCCCCCATAGCCACAAAGGTTGGGAGCACAGAAGGAAGGGGGTGCTTGATGACCCCTGCTTCACTTTTCCCCCACAGGGTGATCAGTTAACACGTTGGTTAATTAAAGCCATAATTAAAGAGTGGACAGCAGGGTGGGGGAGAGATTTTGAGAGGAACAGGCTGCTCTGGGCTTGTGTAAAGTTCATCTGCACCAGCAAGTCATTGCCGGCTTCATAGGCTCAGAGATAGTGCCTGGATTAGTGCCTCAGTGAGCTCCCAGCCAGCGCCCCCTGATTCCTGGCCTGAAGGTTGCTGGTCCAGCCTAGAGGCAGTGGGAGAACATCCCCAAGATCTTGGGCTTTCGTCAGCACTGACATGGCATTGTGCTCACCTTAATTAATCTTGTACTTTCTAATCTGTATACAGCCTTAACAATCCATGCTCTCTCTCCCAAAGAAAGGCAAACTCCTCGAGGGCAGCCTCTGTTGGCACATGTCTTGTATCTTCAGCTCCTGTCACACAGAGACATCACTGATGCTGCCTGCTCAGCTGACTTCTATGTAGTTGTTTACATATTGGCTCCTCCAGTAGAATGGAAGCTTTGGGGGCCTTTGAATCCACAGCACTACTATGACCCAGGGCCTGGCGCATAGTAGGCCCTTGAAAAATGCTGGTGGATTGGCTGTTTGCCCAGTGTAGCTTTTCAGTTGATATGGATAACTGTTCATTTGGATAACTTTTTGTAAGGAAAATTAAATAAGGCAACTTCTGGACCAGGGCAGAGTACTACTTGAAGGGAAGGTTAGGACACAATATTGGGGTTGAATGATTCTCCCAAATAAAAAATTGTTCCAAACCCCATTTAAAAATCCTCACGTTACAAAAGACCATAAATTCAGAGCTGGAAGAGACTTGAGAGGTAATTCTCCAAACCTCTCATTTTGCAGGAAAGGAAACTGAGGTTCTGAATTGATGACCCTTTGTAATGTGAGAACTCTTCAACGGGGAAGGAAGGGACTTGTCCAGTCAGACAGTGACTGAGTCAGGATCCAAACCCAGGCTCCCTCTTACTACTATGCACCATTTTGCCTGATCCAGAGCGAAGCTGGGTAAATCACTGGCAAGTTTCCCCTGATACTGCTAGAGGAAAAAAAGTCTAGCATTGGAAGCAGAAGCATGGAGCTGTCCAGCCAGTCAGGGCACCTCTAAGTGCTGATACACAGGATGCTGGGAGGTTTCAAGAGGAATGCAAAACATTTGCAAAGGTCCTCAGTGTCCTGGCCAAGAAGATTTTCAGATCCATCCTCAAAGAGCAGTAGGTGTCTGGGAGGAGAGCCACATTTAATATGCCACTTGTAGGTTGTTCTGATGGCTTCTGGCCCCTTAAAAACAATTTCTGGGAAAGGCTGGTGACCCTGATCCACCCTCTGAAAACTTTGCTGTTAGCCACAGGCTTTTAGGCAAGAATGATGCTAAGCAAACTGAGCCAACAGTTCCCCCTGGAGAAAGCTGATTAGGCAGAAGCAGGGGGGAGCAACTCAAGAGGCAGAGATGGGGATGCTTTTATGTTATCAGATATGCTGCTTCTCTTCCAGCTCCTGCCACATGGGAGTCTTAGTACCAGGGAGGGCAGCGAGCTTTGCAAGAAACCTACATGTGTTTGAAAGACACTCCATTAATTAGCTCCAACACACTGAGCCAGATGAGTAGCCCACCTGTGGCAGACTGAGGAAGATACTGCCTGGCACCCTTTGATGCTGCAAGAATCCTTAGTGTGAAAAAAACCCACTGGGGAAAGCCTCTGTCTTCAACTTCAAATTCACATTCAGTTCCTTGATAAGAGTAGTGAGGCTTAGTTAGGAAGGTACCAACTTGTATATGGGAATTTCTTTCTTAGTAAGTCTAAGTGAAAGAGCTGCTTTATTCAATGTATGTATGTGTTTATATCTATAGCCACATTCATGGCTACGTGAATCTTTCCTTAAATTCACTTTTGCTTAGGATTTAGGCCTGGATAAGACCACAAAGAGCATCAGATTACTATATCAGGAAGATGAGGTCCAGAATGGAGAAATGGCTTATTTGAGGAAACTCAATTTGCAAACAGAAAAGCCAGGATCCAAGTTCACCCAAGCTTTGCATCTCTGCCTTCCTCCCTGTCACCCCCATTGAATCCTGCTGCATTGTGGATTTCTGGCTTGAAAAAAAAGGAGGAAAGGGGGCAGAACCAAGATGGCAGAGTAAAAGCAGGAACCTCTAATACCTGCAAAAAATGACTCTAAACATATTTTGGTGCTATAGAACTCACAAAGTGACAGAGAGAAACAAATCTCCCACTGAAGGCAGCCTGGCATGCTGCCAAGAAAGGTCTATCTCATTGGGCTGGGAGCCAAGTGCAGTCCCACCCGGGCCATGCTAGTGCAGACCCAAGCACAAACCAGTCAGAGCAGACTCCAGGGGACTGAATCACTGGAAGCTGTTGTGGTTTCCAGACTTCTCAACCTATAAACACCACTAGAAAGTAAAAGGTGAGTGGGGAAACTCTTTTGATGTAGGGTGAGAGAAGAGTGCAGTCATCTGCCTGCCACAGTTGCTGCTTCTTGAGCTCCAGGTCCACAGATCTTGGGGGGGAACCAAGCAGTTGAGCAGAGGGCAATTCCAGGAATCTCTTTACTGGCACTGAGGTAGGATTCTTTTGCTTTGTTATGCTTGGATCTGGGTTGCAGTCTTGGGTGACAGGCCTGGGGTGAGGAGGAGTACTGGCATGGCAGAGTTTGTTGAGGCTGTGGAGAGGGCATCCTCCTCACAGTTCTGAGGCAGGTGCCTAGAAGAAGCTCTGACAACAGCTGCACAAAACCTCAGAAATTTGGGATATAGCTTTCTCCACTCTGGAAGCAGAGTTCTACTGTGGCAAAGAGTTAAAAAGTCAAGTAACTGCCTGGCAAGATGAGCAAACAGAGGACATCAGACTACACAATCAATCTTTGATGACAAAGATGATCAAAGCATAGAACCAGAAGACAACAAAGTCAAAACTCCTGCACCAAAAGTCTCCAAGAAAAATATGAACTGGTTGTAGGCCATGGAGGAGTTCAAGAAGGATTTTGAAAATCAAATAAGAGAAGTGGAGGAAAAATTGGGAAGAGAAATGAGAATGATGCAATAAAATTATGAAAAATGAGTCAACAGTCTGCTAAAGGAGACCCCAAAAATACTGAAGAAAATAACACCTTAAAAATAGACTAACTCAAACGGCAAAAGAGGTCCAAAAAGCCAATGAGGAGAAGAATGCCTTAAAAAGAAGTATTGGCCAGATGGAAAAGGAACTTCAAAAGCTCACTGCAGAAAATAATTCCTTCAAAATTAGATTGGAGCAAATGGAAGCTAATGACTTGATGAGAAATCAAGATACTATAAAACAGATCCAAACAAATGAAAAAAATAAAAGGCAACGTGAAATACCTTAGTGGAAAAACCACTGAGCTGGAAAATAGATCCAGGAGAAGTAACTTAAAAATTATTGTACTACCTGAAAGCCATGATCAAAAAAGGGCCTAGAAATCATCCTTCAAGATTTTCTCAAGGAAAACTGCCCTAATATTCTAGAACCAGAAGACAAAATAGAAATTGAAAGAATTCACCCATCACCTCTTGAAAAAGATCCCCAAAAGAAAACTCTTAAGAATATTATAGCCAAATACTGGAGTTCCTAGGTCAAGGAGAAAATATTACAAGTAGTCAAGAAGAAACAATTTGAGCACTGTGGAAACACAATTAGGATAACACAAGATCTAGCAGCTTCTACATTAAAGGATCAAAGGGCTTGGAATATGATATTCTGGAGGTCAAAGGAGCTAGGTTTAAAACCAAGAATCACCTACCCAGAAACCTGAGTATAATACTTCAGGGGAAAATATGAACATTCAATGAAATAGAGGCCTTTCCAACATTCTTCATGAAAAGACCAGTTGAACAGAAAATTTGACTTTCAAATACAAGAAACAAGAGAAGCATGAAAAGGTAAATAGGATAGAGAAAACATAAGGAACTTATTAAAGTTGAACTATTTACATTCCTACATGGAAAGACAATATTTGTTACTCATTAGACTTTTCTCAGTATGAAGATAATTGAAGGGAATATATGTATGTATAGGTGGGTATATGTGTCTATATGTATATGTATGTGTATACATGTATACATAGAGAGAGGGCACAGGGTGTGTTGGATGTGAAGGGATGATATATAAAAAATGAAATTAAGAAGTGAGAGGAACATATTGGGAGGAGAGGGGGAGAAATAGAATGAGGTGGTTTATCTCACACAAAGAAGGCAGGAGAAGGCTGTTACAAGGCAGGGGAAGAGCAGGAAGATGAAAGGGAATGGGACAACCTTACTCACATTGGATTTGGGTTAAGGAGGGAATAACATACACACTCAATTGGGTATCTCATCCTACAAAATATTAGGGGGGAAGGAGAAAAGAGAGGGAATGATAGAAGGGAGGGTAGATTGGGGAGAGGTTAATTAGAAGAAAACACTTTTGAAAAGGGACAGGGTCAAAAGAGAAAATAGAATAAATGGGGGATGGGATAGGATGGAGGGGAATATAGTTAATCTTTCACATTACAACTATGTAATGGCAAGCAAGGAATTACTTAGTGCCTTGTTTGAGCCCCTTGTGATTTGAAGGTGGGAGGAACTTGCTGATGCAAAAGGAAGAGGGCGGAACAGGAAGGAACTGACCATATTAAAAGAGGAGCGCATGCTGAGACTGAGAAGGAAAACAAAAACTTGTGGTGACCAGCAATCTGTCTGTTCTGTCTGTTTTGTGTTTGTGATACTTTGTACAGAAGCCCTGGGACCTTACTGGAAGCCCTGAAAGAGGATTTTCTGGTTGTCTGTTTACAGAAGTCCTAGAAGAGGGTTTTGGAGGTCCTGGGACTTTACTGATGATTTGTGTTGAGTTTTCAGACTTTGTGGGTCTGTGTTGATTTCTCAGGTAGATAGTGAATTGATGATGGTGCTGGCAATGTGCATGAATGTTGTTTTGACTCTTTTAAGCTTTGTCTTCCCAGAAACAGGAACTGTGAAGGACTTGAGTGGACTGGACATTGTGAGCTTCAATATGAAACTGGATGAGGAACTTGATGAGGAGCTGAAAGCTGCTTGCCTGTGAATCCAGGTGACAGCTGAATTCAAGCAAGAGCTGGGCCCAGGGAAGAGGAACCATGAAGTTTGGGAACCAGTCAAGTCAAGATGAAAAGACCTTTCCTTGGGTACTTAGTGCTGACTGACAAGATCATGATTTACTGAGACCTCTGGGGACAGGGGTGGAGGAAAATAGGGGGTAGGGGGTGGGCGGGGATGGGGAGGAAATTTTGCACTTTGTACCCCTTAAGGATGATTGGCAGCTAGTCTCTTACCAAGAAGAAAGAAGACTTTCTGACTGATGAGATTAAGGCAATGTGACCTAGGGATTGGAGACCTTTGTACTTTGTATCCCTTAAGGAGGATTGCTTCTTAAGGATGATTGAGTTAAGGACTTACTGAATGATATCTTTTGTTTAAAACTATGTGGCCATTCTGGTGATAAATTGTTTTGTTTTATCATTGTGAATGCTGTACTTTGGTTTCTGTGAATGCTTTGTTTTACTTTATTGCTGAAGAAATAGAGAGTTCACTATACTATGTAAGCAGAACCTTAGAGCTATTCACAGCATCAGTCCTCTGGAAAGCTGCTTGTGCTTGGCTTTGCAAAGCACTATGGAAATGCTTTGCATAACTACACATATATAACCTATATTGAATTGCTTGCCTTTCCAGTTGGGGTGGGTGAGGGGGAGAGAAAGGAGAGAATCTTTAACTCAAAGTTTTAAAAACAAATGTTAAAAAAATTGCTTTTACATGCAACTGGGAAATATGATATACGGGCAATGGGGTATAAAATCCATCTTGTCCTACAAGAAAGTAAGGTGGGGCATGGGGGAAATATAAGAGAGAGAAGATTGGGAGAAGGAATATTCAGTATGCTTGCCATCTTGGGGTGGGGGGTAGGGGAGAGATGGGGAGAAAATTTGTAACTCAAAATCTTGTGGAAATGAATATAAAAACTGAAAATAAATAAATAAATTTTTCAAAAAGAAAGAAAAAAGGAGGAAAGTGTAACTGTGTCTAAATGAAAGCATGGGAAAAACAGCTTGTATTATGCACTCACCTTTCTAACCAATGGGGAGACAGAAATGCCAGACTGTCCCTGTTCTCCAGGTGCTCCCATTCTCATGTATGCATAGAACCAACAAAACAAAGTAGCGGTATAGACCTCCCAATTTGTAGTGTAAGGGTAGTATGCCCAGTCCCTCCTGTACAATCGTGCATAGGCAGGGAGAGCAGTGATTTGCTTCCTGGTGGGAAACAGGACAGGTGCTCTCTGACTCCACCAGCTTTCCTGCTTCTGGGCTGATTTAAAGACAAACCTCTCTGTCAGAACTTCAAGTTTCTAAGTGGAGCTCCAGCAAAGGGGTGCCTTTCAGCTCCCAAAATGCAACTTTGAGCTTCAGTGAGTGGAATCTCCAGGACAATCACAACTGTACACAGTTTTTGAGCCAGTGATTGGAGAACTTTGATGAATTCTGTGGTAGTGATTCTGTGATTTGATGGACCCCACGTCCTAAACCATGAATGCAATATGAAATAAAAGGAATTTAGGACTATAATCTAACTAGGACTTTAGACTGAGAGACTTTGAGCAACCAGTGGGGAAAAGAGGGTTTTTTTTAACGGATATATTTTAAAATTCCCTGCTAGCTGACTGGGTATGGCTGCCTTGGGTCTGTAACAAAGAAGAGTTGATGGATTCCATATGGGAAAGAAACTACCTTATAGGTGAAGACCCACTGGAGAGATCAGAGAGTGATTTCCAAGGAAGGACCACCAGGGCTAGACTTGCAGATGATAGCAGAGTACACACAGATGCCCAATGGTGCAGCCCCAGAGTACATCGGTGGCTTGGCAGTAATGGAAGCTATGCCCAGCCTTGCATGGTCACCCGTGTGTGCTCCTCCATGTATCTACTGGAGGTCCAAGTGGAAGCCAACACAATAGCATGAGTCCACAAGTAATGGTTGTGGGTAGATGTCAGCCCATAGCTGCATGCATGCCCTGTGTTCTGGGAGCACCTGGGTAAGGGAGTGTCTGGACAGTGCACAAGTGTTTCTAGTTCAGTTATCTTGAGGAGGGATAGTATTCATAGCCATGAGATTTCAGAGGTAAAAGTCATGCAAGCATCCTGGAGGATTCCAGCCCAGGTTGCTCTGCCCCCAGGTCCAGTGCTCTGTCCGCTACAGCAGCACAAAGGAATCTGGGATTGAGTGGGGAAGGAGCTTCCCCAAGGTCCCATATTTCATAAGCTGGCCAGTGAATCACAGGAATTCAGAGTTGGTCCTGGTGTACCCTGGAGTGTGGATGGAGGCAGGATTGGTGATGTCCTGTTCATGGGGAGCATGAGGTTCTAGGAGCTTGGGGGGCTAGAAATGACAAGATTTGGAAGCATGTTGGACATGTGGGGGTGAGTACAAGTGAGGAATCAAGAGGGCAGGGAGGAGCTTAGTGGCTCTGAGGAAGATCTCATAAAAGATAGAAGGAGGGGTCAGAGGGGGGAGGAGAAGCAGGAGGGAGGCTGGGTGTGGGGGTGTCCTGAAAACTTAAAAGAGAATGTCCAGGAACTAGAGAGTGCTCTCTAGTATCAGAGTCTGCTGAGAGGCCAAGGAGCATGAGGACTGAGAAAAGGCCACTGGATTGGGCCACTAAGAGAGTAGTGGTCCCTTTGGAGAAAGCAGTTTTGGTGGAAGGATAAGGCCCCTAGAAAACTCCAAAGAGAATGAGGGGGGAGGAAGCTGGGTCAACCAGTGGAGGCTGGCCCCACATTACTGGCCTCAGCCTAGGCCTCCAGCCTGCCCAGGTCTTTCTGGAGCCTGACTCTGTCATCCAGGAGTCAGCTGTCTCTCCCATCAGAAGGGCCATGAGCCTGTCATCAGGGCCTTCATCCAAGGCTGCCCAGTCTGCCCCCAACCCATCTCAGTGTGTGGCTGCACCAATCTAGCATCCATCCTCTTGACCTCCCCAGATCTGCAGCTTTTTCCTAAAAGGTCCACTTCATCACCTTGTCAAGAAAGACACTGGGGCCACTCTGCCTACCTTACAGGAAGGCCTGTACGCCTGCTGGACCTGCTCACTCCTCCCTTTGAAAGGGATGCTGGGAACAGAGATCCAACTCTGCCCACAGTGGGGCTGTGTCCCCAAGTCACCATCTCACCCATGTGGCCCCGGTGTACTGGAGGACACTCATGGCCCTTGGCTGAGCAGACCCGGAGGATGCTGAGCTTCAAGCTCTGTTGTCACCTTTCTCTGTATCCCTTCCACCTAGCATGGTGCCTGGCGCATAGGAGGGCTTAATCAATGCTTGCTGATGGGCTGACTGAGTCCTTGTGAGGGAAAGAAATGTGGCCAAGGAAAAATATGGAGGAAACAACAAAGCCAACCTTTGAGCTTGGCTCTTCTGACTAAATTCCTGTTCCTTTGCTTCTGCCCACTGGATAGATGGTGGGACAAGGGTCAAGAGAGAGGACTCCAGACAAATCCCCAAAGGAAACTCATGCTTAAGGGATGGGACACAGATGTTTCTGAAGTTAGATCAGTAGGGCTGGGAAGAAGGGGCCGGGGGAGAGCAGCTTCACAGAGGGGAAGGGAATGGCGAGTAGCTAGGAGGGGGAGGTGCACAGCATGACCAGCTTAAGTGTGAAGGCAAGAAAGATGAGGACTGGGAAAGTCTTGTCATTTTGGTGATAGCTAAAAGATCATTAGTAAGCATGGAGAAGCAGCTCCTGTGGGCTGGTCAGCTCTAAGCCAGACTGCAGAGGGCTGAGGGTGAGGGAGAGCCCAGGAAGTGGAGATGCCAAAGGAGGATAGGTTTTCACCCCAGAAGTTTATTTGTGAAAAGCAAGAGAACTGTGGATGATAGGTTTTGGGTATGGCAGAGTCTTTAAAAGATGAGGAAGACCTGGGCATGTTTGTAGCTAGCAGAAGAGAAAGTCATTGAGGAGGGAATGAAAGTGAGGGAATGAGAGAAGGGACTGGCTCTAGAAGGGGGCAAAGAGGGACAGGATCCAGGGTCAAATTAACATGGTTTATCTTGCTGAGGAAAAGGACCCTTTCATCCTCTGAGCCTGGGGCCAAGGAAGAGAGAGCAGAGGATCATGGGAAAAGGTTTTGAGGTGAACCGAAGATGAGATGAAGATCACAGCGAAAGGGCTCAATTTTCCCATTCAATGAGGTGATGAGGTCCTCTGCTATGAAGGAGGAGAGAGTGGATAAGTTTTGAGAGGAGGAGGAGGAGGAGGAGGAAGAAGAAGAAGAAGAAGAAGAAGAAGAAGAAGAAGAAGAAGAAGAAGAAGAAGAAGAAGAGGAGGAGGAGGAGGAGGAGGAGGAGGAGGAGGAGGAGGAGGAGGAGGAGGAGGAAGGAGAAGGAGGAAGAGGAGGAGGAGGAGGAAGAGGAGAAGAAGAGGAAGAGGAGGAGGAGAAGGAGAGGAGGAGGAGGAGAGGAGGGGGGAGGAGGAGGGGGAGGAGGAGGAAGAGGAGGAGGACGATGAAGAGGAGGAGATTCATCATAGATGCAGTGTAGGGGAGATGTCATAAAGAGTCAACCTTAAGTCTAAATGAACAGTCATCTTACATGTACTTTCAGACTTCCCCTCATTGCTGACTTTGTCATGAGGAAGGATGCAATTCCACCCTTTGTACCTTAACCAGGGGCAGAGTCATCTCTACTGAATCACGTGGATGAAAGGTCTTCCAAACTAGTGTGAAAAGGCCTGGGTGGATTTCCATGACTCCGATGGACACTGAGTGAGTTGCACAGGCAGAGGGTTGGCTGAGGAAACTTGGTTATGCCCTAGGACTCATCTGTAAAGCATCACGCTAGCTCAGTTGGGAGACTTTGGGAATCATGTGAGTGTCTTGGGAGTTGAAGGAGAAAGCAGGTCAGCTGAAGGAGCATGTCTTCCAGTCAACACCCCAGCAGAGGGAACATCAAAGACAAGCTGTCAGCAGATCCAGGATCCACAAGAATCCTATACCATGACCAGAGGCACTTCCTGAGTCCTCCACAAAGGGAAGCAAAGTTCAAGCATCTGCTCTCCAAGCTTGAGCCCAGTTTCCCCTAGGCTCTGTATGTACTTGTAGGAGACCATGTCACAGACTTCAGGGACAGGATGGCTCGTCACAACTGTTTCTGCTCTATCACCTTAATAAATATTCTTTCCTAAAAACTAATTGTATGACTGTCTGTCAACAATAACAACTAATGATCTTTGGGTAGGGGCATGCTGGTGGGGGCTTATGACCTATTACAACAGAAAGTGGATCCTTGACTCCTTAGAGCTAGCCATGGAACCCTGCCCAAGGATGTGGCAGAATCATGCTTAGGGGACTTGACTGGTCTGTGGGAGTGGGAGCTGGCACAGTCAACACTCAGTGTTTATTAAGGGTTAGGGCTAATGGCAACTTACTGAGCCTCAGAGAATGTTCAGGTCTCTTAAAGCCCCCAAGAGCCTGTCTTTGATGCTTCTCCCCTCTCTAAGTATCCTTCCACCTGCCTTCTCTGCTAAGTTCCCTGAAAATGTCTGCCCTTTCTACTTCTTCACTGCCCTCTCCCCTACTCCATTTCAGCCAGACCATTCTGCAGAGATTACGTCTAGCATGACCTCCCTGTGGGCTGGACCCAATGTCTCCCATGCCATGTTGTTGAGCTGGCCTGAAGGCTGGGCCCTGGATGGGATCCTCCCCATTCCCGAGGACACCACAGCCAGGCTTCACCCCATCTTTGCTTAAATGCTCTCAGAAGGTCTATAGGATTTGCCCCTCTGGGGATGCTCCCTAATGAGCCTGGAAGGATGTCTCTCCCCCTGGTTAGAATCACTCTGAGCTGTCTCCCAAGCTGGAGGGCTCAGCACAGATAGGCAGTCCCTGTGGCAGAGGCAAAACTGTCTCTTTGTAGAAACTGGAGTTTGTCTCTTCCTTGGCCAAGATGCTGATTCAGCAGCAGATCACTGGGGGATGAGATTCCAGTAAGAGTGGCCAGCCTGAGCCATGGTATCCCAAATTCCTCCTGTCTGTGTTTGCTGCTGGCCCCCATCCCCAGTGCCCACATGAGGCTGGCAGACCCCGCCTGCCCTCTTCCCCCCTTGTGATTCCTATTAGTATCTCTGGGACGTGCCACCTCAGGAAGGCCACCAAGTCATTAGCTCCCAGAGGCAGGAGGATAAATGCTTTGTCATAAGTCACTTTGGCTCTCTAGAGAGAAAACAGAAGAAGCCAAACAATTGGTGACCTTCTTTTGAAAGACAAAGCCTTTTTGAAAAATGGAAATAAATCCATAAATGACTAAAGCTGGATTTGAGGGGAATAAGGGGGATTAGAATGTGGGCTTTCAAGAACAGTGAATGGCTGGGCTGTGGCCCCCTAGGGGGAGTGATGGAGCTGACCCCCGGCATGGGTGCTTTCACATCCACTGAGTGTCCAGGCTAGACTGCAGGGCCCTGGCATAGTGCTGCTGCCTTCTGTACTGAGTGGGGGCCTCAGCCTCCCACAGCAGGCTTGTCCCCTGGGCTCCTGCCGACTGGGGCCAGAGGAGGTGGGCAAAGGGGTGAGTGTCAGGGAACCCCAGAGGAGAGGACAGGTTGCATACCACCCAGCAAGGTCACAGCAGAATGAGCCTGCTGACTCAGCTGCCGTGCCAGGATGAGGCAGCCAAGCCACAGCCTGGCCACCTTTCCCAAGGTCCTGGTGTCCAGAGGGAGAGGCCACTGGGCAGAGAACAATCTGACTGCACTGCCAGTCCCCTGGGACATCACGACACAGTCCTGGAGGTGGCCAGCCAAGCCTTGACTGTCCTTCATCCCAGCAGGAGAGGATGTGTCTGACCTCCTGGGCTGGGCTGGTCAGAGCTGCCCACTGGCACTGAGCTCACTGGGAGAGGACAGTGCAGAGGTGGGGGGGGCTCCCCCAGTGTCCCCTGCAGGTCACAGACAAGCTTCAGGGTGATTGGAGAGGATGCTAAGTCTGGAGAAGAGACATGGGGATGGGGTGGGGTGGGGCTCACAAACAGCATGTCCAGTCACTCAGCATGC
Organism: Gymnobelideus leadbeateri; assembly: GCA_011680675.1. Taxonomy (NCBI): domain Eukaryota; kingdom Metazoa; phylum Chordata; class Mammalia; order Diprotodontia; family Petauridae; genus Gymnobelideus; species Gymnobelideus leadbeateri. The sequence continues at coordinate 621,668 of WOXC01006012.1, forward strand.
CCTGGAGCTACAAAGAAATCCTTCTCCTCCCGCATCTTCCTGGATTCTTCATCCTCTCAGTGGACTCTCACTAGGGGTGTTGGCATGCCCCTCAGCTGGAACCAGGAATTGGTCCCTTTTCTGGAGAGTTCCTGGGTGTTTGGGGCATCCCTTTTACATGACCTTCCCACCCCCCTCCAACTGCTTAGGCAGCTGGTGGTGCATAGAGCTCTGGGCCTGGAGTCAGAAAGACCTGAGTTCAAAATTGACCCCAGACACTTACTAGCTGTGTGACCCTGGGCAAGTCACTTACCCCATGTCTGCCTCAGTTTCCTCATCTGTAAAGTGATGACAATAGCAGCACCTCCCTCCCACAGTTGTGAGGATCAAGTGAGAGCATGATTGTAAAACCCTTGGCACAGTGCCTAGCACACAGTAGGTGCTGTATAAATGCTTGTTTCCTTCCAATCAGAGTGAAGTTGGTTGGGCTCTGCCCTGGGTTTCAGGAGGTCTGAGGATTGAAAGAGCCTCGTCCTCTCTATCTGTAACATCCCTGGTAAGAGGTCTCTGGACTCTGCTTGTAAACCTCGGAGGCTGTCTAGGCCGCTCAGGGAGAGCTGTCCTCTCTAGGAAAGGTTTAAATGCTGTTGATTCTCAATATGCTACTTTGCAACCCCCCCCCCCTCCCCCCCGCAATGACTAGAGATGAGCAAGGATCCCACTTGGAGGCCTGGGAGGAGACAAAAGCCCCATGACTGGAATTGGCAAGATGGCTGATTCCAATGAATTCCCACTGGCCAGACTGGCCCACCCAAGTCTCCATGACCTCTGCTCCCCACCGCCATCTTCCCCCGTCTTGTCTTTTTGTTAGACGTTGGGATGTTTCCAGTCCTTTCCACATGGCATTAGTTTGGCGAATGCTCTCTCGCAGGTGCGTCCTTGACGTGGCCAGTTTTCTCAGGGCTCTAGTTCTCATCAGGGCTCTAAATGTAAAAGAAACATAAACAACCCCTCCTCCCGCTTCCCGGCAAAGCTAAGCTTCTGCAGCCCAGAGGAGACATCAGACCTGTCTATGCACTCGAGGGGGAAAGGGTCGAAGGGAGACGCAGAATGTCCCCCTTCAGTTTGCCATCCTCACGGTTTCAGTCTGGAAGGCTCCAGGCTTGACCAGACACGTGCGTGATTCACTCCCTCTCCTGGGTCTGGTGTCTGGACAGGGGGACCTTCCCCCTGCAGCCCCTCTGCCGCTCCCACCATGGGCACCTTCTGCTGCACCTTCCTCCTCCCTAACATTCCGGTGGAGAAAAGAGGAAACTCACGGGACTGACTCGCGACAAGGACAAGCCTTGCTGGAGGCCAAGAGGTAGGAGTTGAGAAGGATGCTGGGAGATTTCTGCCCCAGACAAGTGCACATCGCTCTCCAGCATCTGGATCTCACAGGAGAAGCCGATGGAGAAGGCTTGGCCAGAACCATCCCTCCGCGCTGTCCCTTAAGACCTGGGCAGGCGCTTAGAGATGCTTTGGTTTGATCCTGACCCTTTACAGGGGCGCAGATTGGTAGGCAAAGCTGGTGAGTGAGTTGGGGGAGCCCACAGAGCACCGCCGAAGGCCAGTCCTATGAGTAGGGCTCGAGTGGGCCTAGGGAAAAGGCGAGGCCGCTCGCTGGCGTGGCGTAGCAGGCTTCCCGACCTCCGCGGCCTCCGCTCGCTGACAGCGGATGGATGGCTTTATCCTTAGCCTCCCGGGTCATCATCTGTCACATCGGAGCCCCAGTGATGTGACAGCAGCCTCTGGCTGGGGGAAGTAGGGACGCAGAACAGCAGGCAGGGAAGTGAAACAAGGTCTCTCCCTCAGGACTGCATTCATCCAGCTCCTCCAAACAGAGCGGGGAGGAGCCCAGGCTGGCTGCGAAAGCCCGGTGGGTCTGAAGCAGAAGGAGAACACAAACGAGAGGGCTTCCCGGCCAGCTTGGCCTGCCTGCTTTGTGCGACGCGGCTGGGAACAGCAGCCTCGGCTGAAGCCGGAGCGGCGTCTCCCCTTTGCCTAAAATGGCGATGATGGAGAGAATCTGCTGGTGGGGGCTCAGCCCCAGATGGGAGTGATCCCAAGCCGAGAGGCCTCCCTGGTGATTCAGGGGGCGCAGGGGCGGCCCCCGCTCACAGCCCTCTCCACGCCCCAGCCTCACGGGGCGCTGCATTTGTGACTCAATACTGCTAGGAATGAATGAAAAAGCAATCATTCAGTTCTTCTTCTCGTCCCTGCCCTCACCGAGCGCCTAAGCTGACACCAGGAGCTCACACGGGGTGGGGGGAGGGGAGGAGGAAGAAAGGGGGAGGGGAAAGGATGGTGGGGGATGGGGAAGGAAGGGGGGAGGAAAAGGAAGGGGGAGGGGAAGGAAAGAGGGGGAGGGAAAAGGATGGTGGGGGATGGGGAAGGAAGGGGGGAGGAAAAGGAAGGGGGAGGGGAAGGAAAGAGGGGGAGGGGAAAGGATGGTGGGGGATGGGGAAGGAAGGAGGGAGGAAAAGGAAGGGGGAGGGGAAAGGAAGGTCGGGGAGACAACAGCAGGAAGTGCAGCCAAAGGACCAATGGAATCAATGACCGTCGACTAGCTTTTACAAAGGCATAGTTATCGACAAGACGCTGTCAGGACCTCAGAACACAGCGTCCTGCCCTTCCAAAGTCCGGGGTGCATCATCCCTGAATTAAGGAGTCCAGGGAGGGGAGCTCACGCTGAGAAGGCTCTCCTGTGGCCAAAGGGCAGATTCCAGACTCCTTTTGTGGAGTCCTTAGGAAACCCCACTTTGGTGTCAGGTTCCAAGGGTCAGGGATGGTGGTTTCTGGAGCCCTGATACTGTCTTTTCTTGTGTGTCCAATTTATCCAGCTATACATGGGTCGCTGCCATCATCACCACTTGGGTTGTTTTCCTCACATGAAAGTGAGCAGGAGCAGGGAAGGCACAGAGACTCTCTTTTCCCCCTCCAAGAGATGGGCTCCCCTCCTGGGAGGAGGCCAGTCTACTATGGGAAGCCTGGGGTCTGGCTTCCCAACTGCCTCCCTAGCAGCACCAAGCCACCCCCCCCCAGCTGTTTCTCTTCAGTCAACCCCATGTACTTCCAGTGTAAAATTTTCTCATTTCATCCAGTGGCTTCATGCATTTCCTTCAATCCAAGACCTTTTCCTAAGTCTACCTTATGTTTTTAATGGATTGATTGGTTCACTAGAGTGTCTAGGAACCGTTTATACTCAGTGAGTCTTACAGTAGCCCTCCACAGATATTTTAGGCCCATTTTAAAGATATGAAACTGAGGTTCAGACAGGTTAACCCACGTTTTACCCATTAGGGTGCCCTTTCTCTTTGATGCACAATTGTGCATAATGAGGACTGCAGAGAAGAGAAACTGAGATGCTCTTTGAGGCCTGAGAGGGAAGGTCAATGGACCAGGAGGTCAGAGAAGGTGTCAGGAGGAGGCAGTCTTTGGGTGGCACTAAAATCAATCAATCAATCAACATTTATTAGGTGCCAGGCACTGTAAAAAGTCAGCAGGTAAAAAGAGGGCTGGCTTTTTGGACTGGCAGGATCCAGCTATCTTTGTCTCCTCAGACACTTTCCTGGCCTGGATGTATCTTCACTGGGCATGGCCGGGGGGGCAGCTGCCTGCTGGGCCCTTTGGGAAAAGTCCTGGAGTTAGCTGCCGCCCCCTGCCCCACTCCCCACTGAATGTGCTGAAGGTAGAGACACCCACGCCCTGCTGTCTCCAACTTAGCATTTGGCATCTTCCTGGTTGGTCTTAAGACCTTGCCTGGTATCCAAGCAGTGAGTTGGGGGGCCTCAGGCAAGGCCCTTTCCCCCTGAACCATCCATGAAATGGGGCATTACACCACTGTGCTGCTTACCTTCTGTGGCAAGGAGCAGATCAGATTGTATAAAAAACTCTTGTCAAACTGTAGGGTGCTCAGCGAGGTCCCTGGGCCTAGGGTGCCTTCCCCCTCCCACCATGGTGGGCTCTCGAACACCTGCTTGCTGAATAATGGACTTACCTAGGAGCAGCAGAACAGATTCAGCCAGAGGGAACCCAAGGCTGGCCAACAAGCAGGGGTTTTCTATGAAACCTTTCTTTGGGCTCAGCCCTGGCCATCAGAGGAAGGCGGCCTTCGGTCATTGCCGTGGAGGGCGCTCAGCATGGGCAATGGGGGCAGCCTGGGAAGGGGCTGGCTTGTGTTGGCAGCAGCTGCCCCTGACTTTCTGGGAATGCTAGAAAAGTCTCACTCCAAGGGAAGGGAGGACCTGTGGGTTCCCAGTGAGATGGCAAGCTCCCCTCTGACCTGGCTTTTCCCCATTCTGTACCTGGACCCAATGACAAAAACTACAGTTACATTTATACAGCACTTTGAGATTTGCAAAAACACTTTACATGTTATATCCTTTGATTTCACAAGAACTCAGGGGGAAGAAGAGGCTGCTATTATCCCCACTTTACAGATGGAGAAACTGAGGCATGCAGAGGGTAAGTAACTAGCCCAGGGTCACACAGCTAGGATAGGTCTGAGTCTGGATTTGAACTCAGGCCTACCTGAACTGTACCACCTAGCCCCCAAGCTGAGGTAACCCTGCTCCCTTCCTCCCATTTACTTCCCACCCAGCCTGTGCCAGCCACACTCTGGCCTCCCATGTTCATTCTCTCTCCCCTCATGCTCGTGATGTCCTGGTCTTGGTGTCTGAGGGCACAACTTCTCTCCCAAGGAAAGGGAGATGTTTTGACGGTGCTAGATGCCAGGTCATCTGTGTGTGCCAGGGGTGCCCTGTGCCTGGCCCTGGGCAACCAACCTCTCTCTGCAGGGGATGGCAGTGGCTATACGACTGAGGCTGGAGGAAGGGAGGGTGGAAGGTCTGGACTAGCCTGGCCCCATCCAGGAAAAGGGGGCTGAAGTTGGTGCTGGCAAAGCACCCTGCTCCTTGGTGCTTCCTGGATCTTAGCTTTGAGTTGAGGGGCTGCCATCTGGAAAAGGGATCAGACATGTTCTACTTGGTCCTGGGGGCTAGAACAGGGGCAGAAGGAGGGGGGAGGTACAGACTCTGGGCTCTCTGAGGGGGCATGGCCTACAGTCAGAGCAGACTGGGCTGCCTCCAAGGGGTAGTGAACTCCCCATCTCTACAGGTATCATCAAGCAGAGGTGCTGGAACCCTTTAGGGGGTGGTGTGGACAAGAGTCTCATTCACCCCAGGGCTGGGCCTGGTATCTGGGAGCCCCCTTGTCCAGCTCTGATGCTCTCGGCTGGCCCTGACCCTGGTCACTGACCCAGCTGAGCTTTTGGTTTAGCAGCAAGGTCTCCTGGCCAATGGTGCTTCTGGCCTGCCCTTCCCTGGGTACAGACAGTGGAGGCGGCAGCACTCAGAATGTTCTCTGAGGCCTGATGGGCAGCACCAAGCCCTGTTCTGACAGGGGAGGCAGGGGTTCAAGGATGGAGTGACTCAGGCTAAAAAGTAAGAGCAGACACCAGCAGTACCTTGGGGGTCAGGGCTTGTGTCCAGAGCAGATGGAGGTCCAACTGGCCTCTGGGAGTCAGAGGTCACTATGTGTTCACCTCCCAAGGCAGCAGGGGCTCTGAGCACAGAGACAGCAGTGTGCCTGACTCTCCATTAGCCTGGAATGCCTTTCCTTCACCTCTATGCATGTGACCCCAGACCCACTGGACATCTCCATCCCGGACCTCCCCAGGGCACTGCAAGGGATGTAGGCTCAAGCAGACCTGGGTGGGAAGCCTGACTCAGTTGCTTACTAGCTGTGTGACCCTGGGCAAGTCACTTGACCTGTTTCATTACCCACTTTTTACAGATGAAGAAACAGGTAAAAAGTGGGTAATAACGGCTCCTGCCTCCCAGGGTTATGTGAAGATCAAATGAGATAATATATGAAAGTGCTCACAAAACCTCAAAGGGCTATGGGAATGTTAGTTGTCATGTCTCATAAACGTCTCAAATCCCCAATGGGCAGAGCAGGATCCACTGTCTCCTCATCAAGCCTGAGTCTCTCCTGTAATCCCCTGTCTGAGGTGGGGCATGAGCACCCTTGTGGGCAGCCACACCTTTGGCCTCCAAGGAGCTTGGCAGCCATAGATCATGTCCATTAAGCACCCACTGTGTGCCAGACACAGGCAGCTGGTGGTGCGGTCTGGGAGGTTCAGATCTGTCACTTACTGGCTGCGTGATCCTAGAGCCTAGCCCTTCAGCCTGGGTGCCTCAGTGTCCTCATCCATAAAGTGAGTTGGAGGTGGCAAACCAGTCCAGTGTCTCTGCCAAGAAAACCCCAAACAGGGTCAGAGAGAGCTGGACACAGCTGGGAAAGTGACAAACATCAACTATGCCAGACACTGGACAGCAGAAAAGGCAGCAGCAGCAGCAGCAGCACCAGGAGCAGCAGCAGCAGCAGCAGCCACAACCACAATCAGCACAACCCTATAGCTCCCGGTTCCTTGACCTTTCGCCCACATTGGTCCTCAGTGTGCGTGTTCATCTCTGATCTTCACCAGAAGCCCCTAATGCCCCTGGCTCAGCCTCTTGGATAGTGTCTGTGTGTGTGTGTATGTGTGTGTGTGTGTGTGTGTGTGTGTGTGTCTGTGTGTGTGTGTCTGTGTGTGTGTCTGTGTGTGTGTGTCTGTGTGTGTGTGTCTGTGTGTGTGTGTCTGTGTGTGTGTGTGAGTGTGTGTCTGTGTATCTGTGTGTATGTCTCTGTGTGTCTGTGTGTGTGTGTCTGTGTGTGTGTGTCTGTGTGTGTGTGTCTGTGTGTGTGAGTGTGTGTCTGTGTGTATGTGTGTGTGTGCGTGTGTCTGTGTGTGTGTCTGTGTGTGTGTGTCTGTGTGTGTCTGTGTATTTGAGTGTGTGTGTGTGTGTCTGTGTGTGTCTGTGTGTGTGTGTCTGTGTGTGTGTGTCTGTGTGTGTCTGTGTATTTGAGTGTGTGTGTGTGTGTCTGTGTGTGTGTGTCTGTGTGTGTGTGTGTGTGTGTGGTGCAATCCTCTCTCTGGACTCTGTTGCTCCCAATTTTCTGCCCTCTGGGAGAGGCTGTGCCCCTTCAAGGTGCTCCACAGCTGGGAATTCTCCACTCAGTTGGCCACTTCTGACCTGTATGTGATGCTGAATTTGCAGGGCCAAATATTGTTTTACTTTGTTTTTAAGGATAAGGAGTGGCTGGGAATATTTTAGACAATAACGAATGATCCAATAGACAAGGAGAGATCAAACATTAGACAGAGAGAAACAGGGGAGGGTGATGGGGACAATCTGCTGAAGAAGCTGAGAGAGCCTAGTCATACCCAGAGGACTGGGCCTTGACACTGAGAGGGACCAGCTCTTTGTTAGAGACTGGATTGATGGAGGAGAGAACAGGGACTGAGGTGCAGGGAAGGGGAGAGTACCGATGACTGGGGGCAAGGGGATGGGAATGTGTGGGAATGCTGGAGGGAGTCCTGCTGCCCTGGGAGCCCTGCCTGGGGCCTCTTCCTCGACTTGGGGGATGGGGTAGAGTGTCCTTTCTGTACCTCCATCCAAGGAGACCAGGGGAGCCAGCTGGCTGCATCCTTCCCTTATCTCCCCCTTTTCTGCCATCCCCCATTAGATGGTAAGCTCCATGCTTTCCCTCTCTGCATCCCTGGGGTTAATGGTAGAGCCTGGTACGCAACATGTGTTTAATAAATGCTTTTCTTATATAACTCAAGAGGGTGGATTCTCAGTTTGGTCTATAAATGTCTCTTAAACCCATGCAGTCTCCCCTGTCTCATCCCTCTCCCCTTCTTCCCCCCACCCCCTTCTCTGCACACCTAGTTCAAGCCTCGCCTGGCTGCCGTGGCCTGAACCATCCATGTTTCTGGTGTGGACCAGCCCTATTGTCCTGAGGTTGGGGCCCTACCTTCACGCTCCCAGCACTCGGCAGGCCGGAGGGTGTCCATGGCACAGATGCTCAGTGAATGCCCTTTGGCCAGGATGATGTTGACAAAGAAGATGCTGACACTTTGGACAGCTGTTCTAGAAAATCTCGTTTCTGTAGAGGGTGAGGGAAGAGGAAAACTTCTCTGCTCACAATTCGTGGTTTCCTGTCTCCCATCCTAATGGGGATGAGAAAAGGCAGCAGTGCACGTGAAGCCTCCATTTGTGATCCTGCAGCAACACTCTGGGGCAACTTCCTGGCCAAACCAGGATCTCCTGATGAAGCAAAAGCTGAGGAAGGTGATAGAAACAATGCAAAAATACTCCTAACACTTTCCTGTCCAGCTTCTTCCAAGCACGATCCAAAACAGCCCTTTATTACTTTTGAGGATGACTCAGGACAAACAATCCAAGTTTGTTTGGACAGTTGGGAGAGGCCCCATGCCTGGAGCCTTCTCTGGTCCCAGCTCTTGCTGGGGTCAGTGGGGATAAAGCTGTTGTTGGTGACAATGGTGGTGATAGTAGGGGTGATGGCAGCGGCAATAATGATGGGTGACTGGAGGTGATATTGGTGATGGGGTCATTACGGTTCATGGTGATAGGGGTGGCTTGGGGTGGTGATATCTGCAGTGAAGGGGATATTGGTGATGGTCCTGATGTTTGTGACCCTCAAGGTGATGATGGTGAATCTCTGTGTTTGCATGAATACATTCATCTGGGGTGGGGAGGCTGGAATGGAGGGATGAATGCACCAGGCTCTCAGGAGCCCTTGGGCTCCCAGGTGGGGTCTGTTGGGATCCAGGACTACAATGGTAATGGATGCTGCTGTATGGCTTGCTGTCTGCTCCTATCCTGGACCCTCCCCAGCTCCTCTCTAACATCTCTGACAGCCTGAGGCTGAGCTATGTCTGCACAGAGAGGCAGAGCTTAGCAAGGTGTTAGTGGGCAGTTGCAATGGTCAGTCATGGCTCAACGAAACAGAGCTGAGGAGAAAATGTTAACACAGCAGGGATTATCCAGACCTGGGAAGGAAAAGTTGGAGGGGAGAGGAGGCTCATAAAGAGAACTGGGGATCTGGAGGGATTGGACACTGGCAGAGAAGGTTGGCTGCTCCTCATCACCCCTGGGACTCGGAGACCAGCAAAGAAGCCCGGACTTCGGCGGGAGGGGTTTAGGGTAGCTACGAGGAAGATTTTCTGATGTGGAAAGTGGCTAAAGGTTAACAGGTTGTGCAGAGGGAGGCTCTAGGCCCCTTCCCCAGAGGCCTTTAAAAAGGAGAAGGGTCAACGCTGGGCTTGGGCTTGCTTATTTTCATCCTGCTTGTGTGAGGGGAAAAGGCGAGGGGCCAGAGAGGGATTCCTTTGACCAGGTGACTCGGGTGCTGACCACAGTCAGCTTGGCTATGAGGAATGCCCCATCTACCAGAACTCCTGGGACACGGAGGAGCGGCCATCATTGCTAACCCTTCTGCCTGACCAGGACATCCAGCCAATAGGGGCCCTTCATCAGTCCCAATTCATCTGAGTCACAAAGGCAGAGGACAGCCCCTCCAATCTCTCAGGGTACTTGAGTGTGCCCTGGAGGAGGAGGGGGAAGAAGAGAAGGACAGGTCTAACTTCTCTGGAAGAGGAGGGGAGAGGGGAGAAGAGGGAGGGAGACAGAGCAACACAGAGATATATAGAGAGATAGTAATAAAGGAACAGAGATTGACCATCAGATGGACAGAGAAAGAAAACAGATGGAAAGAAGCAGATTGAGAGGGAGGTAAGTAGAGAGAGACGGAGAAAGAGGGAAGGGAGGGAGATGACAGAGATGGAGGGAGACAGAAACACACATAGAGCAGGCAGACAGACAGATGACAGAGAGAGAGATGGCAAGAGGCGGAAGGGTGAGGAGACCAGCTGTGCTCCTTCCTCTGGGCAAAGCACCACAGAGGATGGTGCCAGACACTTAGCGCGGCGTGGTTGCTGTGGACCCTTTTAGCTGGGGGTGGCATGTGGGCAGAGAAAGTAGTGACGGAGAATTAGGGGAAAGATGTGCCCTGATCCCCGCCTGTCATCACCAGCAGAGAAGGTCCCAGTGCCCGAGAAGAAGGGGCTCCTCCGGGCGGGGCCAGCGCTCACCAGCTGCTTCTCCAGATGTGCTCGTGTGGCGAATGCCGCCATCCAGCTGCCGAGTTGGTGCTCAGGCATCATCCAGCCTTTGCTCATGGGTCTGGCTCATGGGGACGCACAATAAGAATAAGAGTCGCTGGTGTTTACATGATGCCCGCTATGAGCCCGGCCCTGTGCTGAGCACTGTATGTTCAGTGTTTCATTGGACCCCAGAGTCACACAGTTAGTAAGTATCTGAGTCAGGAGTTGAACTCAGGTCTTCCCTGCTCCAGGCCCAGTGCTCTGTCCACTGAGTGATCCAGATGCCCATAACAGGACACATGGAGAATGGCCAATCTTACAAATAATTGTAAAGGCCTCCTGGGAGCAGGGCACTGCTCTTGGCTGGAGAAGCCACAGAACAGCCGTAGGACCAGCAGGGCTTCCAGGACAATGTGGTGTGCGTGTGAATGTGTGCATGTGTGTGCATGCATGCCTGTGTGTCCATGTGAGTGCAAGTGTGTGAGTGCATATATTGCATTTGCTGGTGTGCTCCTGTGTGTGTGTGTGCGTGTGCGTGCATGGGTGAGTGTGTGCACCTGTGTGTCCATGTGAGTGCATATATTACATTTGCCGGTGTGCTCCTGTGTGAGTGTGTGAAAGTGTTTGTGATCCTAAATGGCAAGGAGGGGCATTCCTCACCTGGGGGTGGCCTGTGACAGGTTGGGGGCTGGGGGGGGGCAGGGCTGGAGTCAGAGAATGCCCACAGTGTTCCTGGAATAAAGCAGAGGAGACAGGCAGGTCCAGTGAGGAGGGGCCAAGGGGAGGGTGGGACTTCAGGGCCCTGCAGAGATCGAAGTGTTGTGTCCTACAAAAAAGGGGGGGCACTCGAGGTTGAACAGAAAAACGGCCTCGACAAAAGTGGCCATTGGCAAAGCTCTTTGGGCAGCTGAGTGGAAGGTGGTGTGTGGCACACATTCAAATGTATGAGTGTGAGCGCTTGTGTATTTGGATGAGTGTGTATATTTGTGTATTTGTGTGAGTGTGTATAAGTGTGTGTATAAATGTAAGTGTGCGTGTGTATAAGTGTGCATGTGTGTATGTATAAGTGTATGTATATGGAAGAGGAAACAATGAGACCAATTAGGAGGCTGACATAGCAGTTCAGATGAGCCCCGCCTGTCCTGCCCTCTCCCCACCTTTGCTGGAGAGCTCCTTCTGCCACCTTCCTGGCTTCCTCCAGGTCCCAGCTCAGCCCCCACCTCCTCTGAAGCCTCCCCTGATACCCTCAATGGGGACACCTCCCTCTGAGATGGTCTCCACTTTATTCTGTCTCTCTCTTGCATGGACATAGCTGTTTACACCTTGTTGCCCCCATTAGACTCTGAGCTCCCTGAGGGCAGGGCCGACTTTTGCCTTTTTTTTTTTTTTTAATCTTCAGGACTCAGTCAGAACAGTGCCTGGAACATAGGAGGTGCTTAATAAATGTTAGTTGATTTATTGATAGATTGCTGGACTGTGTATGCATGTATTGGACATTTTCTTTTTAATTAAAAAAAATGACCTGGGAAGGACAGATTAATAAACTAGAAATACAGTGACTAGTGCTGAGAGAAAGAGACAGAGATACAGAGAGAGACAGAGAGTGAGAGACACAGAGAAGATTGAAGATAGGTCCAGGGTTGGCAGTCTTGGGGAGGAGGAGGAAGGAGGAAGGTGATGTCATCAACACCAGTGGGGCTGTGGGGAAGCAGGACAGGTTGGAAGGGGAGTGTGGTTACTCTTCTGTGGTTTCAGAGGATGGTGGGGTGCTCTGGGTGGAGGTTCTAGCCTGTATTCATAAGAGGGCTAGAGCTCAGAGTTACAGAGGGGTGGGAATTATCTGTGTGGAAATGATGGTTGAAGTGGAAATCCTTACTCCAAAGGGCAGAAGGAGGAAGAGGAAGATCACCAGAAGCAGTCAGAGAAGGGGGAGGCAGGAAAGAGTAGTACCACAAAAACTAAAGGTGGGATACATCCCCGAGGAGGAGAAGGAGGAGGTGGGTGGTCCACTGGACCTGCAGAGAGGGCAAGGATGTTGAGGACTGAGAAAAGACTTGTATTTGGAAACCCAGAAGGCGCTAGTGACCTCCAGTAGTGTTGTGGGGGTGATGCCAGATCATAAAGGCTTGAGAAGAGAGTTGGGGGTGAGGGAAGGAGGCAGCAGTTACAGAGAGTTTGTCCTAGAAATTTGGCAGTGAAACAGAAGAGAGACTTAGGATCCTAGCTTGAAGGAGGTGGCAGGGTCAAGTGGATGGTTGGGCAGGGAGGACTTTCGCGTCTTTGTAGGGAGAGGGAGCTGGTGGAGAACAAGACTCAGCTCAGGCTTCTCAAGCATGGGTGCAGCAGAGCATCCGTTCTTTGCCATGTCTGAAGGTCAGCAGGGGTGCCTTTCTGCTCCATTCTTGACTTTTCCCAAGAGAAGACTTAGTTTTGAATTGAGGAGTTCTGCCCCATTAACTCATATAAAGCTGCCTTCTCTATACACCAATATGACTTGTTGGGGCCCCTTATCATTCTGAGGGAGGGGATAGTAGAGGATTACAAAGGAAGCCCCCACCCAGATGTTCCAAACATCTGAGCCACCACAGTGGTCTCAGCCACTGCTGGTTACGGCACTGTCGAAAAGCAGGTGGGCTTCTTTTCCATTAGTGGGTAGATGGCATCGACCAACATGGCAGCCGTGATATGATGAAGCAGGAGTCCTCTGATCCTAAGGAGAGCAGGGGCACTGCCAGAGTGACCTCCCCTAGGGCACATAATGGTTTCTCTGCCACAGCCCCATGACTGTGTATGTTTGACTGAGCTGTAAATGCAATGCTCAAAGTGTAGTCATTCTGAAGAGAAGGTGACTGGGTTCAAGGAAGTTCCAGGGATGCTTCTTCACATTCTGGACTCTCAGAAAAAACAAAATGCTCTTTAAATCCAATACAACAACAAAAGAATAGAAGGCTTCAACTCAAAAGCAAGTAAAAAAAAAATGGACCCGAAGGGAGGAGATGTCCTGTCCTGTGTCAGGCGCTGGGAGGCTGGAAGAGGGGGAGAATATGATCCCCTGGGCACTTGGAGAAAGAAGCAAATTGGTGGCTTTTCCTGCCTGAAGAGGGAGAATAAGGACACCAGAAAAAGAAGCAGCTCTCATGCTGCAAGGAATGGGGATGTGGGTCCGTAGGGGCTCTCATGTGGGAGGTCAGACTAGCAGGGACCCAGAAAGAAGGTCTGGGTAGCTGTGATCAGTCATCAACTTGCCAGCCTCATCAACCAACCACCCAGCCTTTGTAAAATTGCCAAATGCTGGTGATACAAAGCTGCCCTCACGAAGCTCACAATCTAATGAGGGAGGGAAAGATCACCTTAGGAGGAAAGGTTCAGGAGGACTGAGGCTGGGAAAGTTTCCTGGGGTAGGCGGAATTTGGAATTGGAGTTTAAAGGAAGCCAGAGGTGGGGAGTGAGAGCATTACTGGCATGAGGCACAGCTTGGGCAAAGGTCCAGAGTCAGGAGATGGAGTGTCATATGTGTGGAACATCATCAAGGCCAGTGTCACTGGATGGTAGAGTGCTTGGAGGTAGTATGAGAAGACTAGAAAGGCAGATTGTTAAGGGTTTTACAAGACAAACAGGATTTTATATTTGATCTTATACCAATGGTGCTTGCTGAATGAGGGTTATGTGGCCAGACATAGCAAGGCCACTTTATCATTTTGGTGGTGGTCTGAGTTGAGGATAGATTGGAATGAGGAGGGAGTTGAGGCAGGCAGACCAACCCTAAGACTCTCACAGCAGTCCTGGAGAAAGGTGATGAAAGAGACAGAAAGTCACAGAGACAGAAATTATTGGGAACCGTGCCTCCCCCTCCTCCTCCCCTCAAGGTTACACCTCTAAGTCTTTGGAGAGGTCCCCATAAGACATGGATTCAGGACCTTTCATCATTACCCTTTTCAGATTACCAATGCCCTTAACCTGTGGTACCCAGAATCCATGCTCTGGAGAGGAGAGAGTACAGAGGGATGATTATGAATCACCTCTGTGTTCAATGTATCACTTCTTCTCTGCTGAGGGCAGTCTTTGTTCCTATCACCCTGTCCCTCCAGGGCGTCTCTGCTGGCTTTGGGTTAATGAACCTTCTTTGCTATCATCTGCTGGGCTTCAGTTACCCAGCTTCTGGGGAATCCCTGGCTCTTTGATAGGGTGTAATGGCTCATAAGCCTCTCCCTGACATGAGTGCACCTAAGGTCTTTTAGTATACAACCTAGGTTGAGTCCTGATATTTTTACTATCAGTCTTTGTGTGCTGCAAATTTTTAGTCCCTGACCAGAGATGACCCTCTGACTTTGACTCTTGTTAAATCCCCAATTGTCAGTCTATATTCCTGCACACACCATAGGAACTGTTTAATGGGTTACCCTTAGCTCCACTGGATGCTCCTGGATTGGCTCTGGCAATTCCTTCAGGGGAAGCCTCTAGCTCGTTTTGCCTTCCTGCCTCTTTCTCCTCCCCAGGCTGCTGAAAGCCAATTGGGCTGGAGGGTCCTTTCATGGGTGTTGGGTAAGTCATTTTTAGAACCCTGGCCTGGCAGGGCAGGCATCTAGATTATCTCTAAGGATTCCTGAGTCTTGCCTTCCATCCTGCTGCTGAACCTTTTGACTTCCTAGACTTCTCCACATGATTTGTGGCTAAATCCACGTAAAATGTTGTCTCTCCCTAACACTGGGTGAGCTCCTTGAGAGCACGGGCTGTCTTCCTTTTCTAGTTGTATCTCCAATGCTTAGTATAGTGCTTGGCACATAGTAAATGATTAATAAATGCTTTTTAGTAATTTATTCATGCATGCATGCATTATGCAAATGGACCTAGGGGTGTGAACAAAAGGGTTAGTCAAAGCCAATAGGACCATCTGTCTCTATAACTGAGAGCAAGAAAATTGTAGAATTTTATGCTATATTATTCTGGGAGGTGAGAGAAAGAGAGAGGGGGGAAGGGAGAGAAGAAGGAGGAGGAGGAGAAGGAGGAGGAGAAGGGGAAGGAGAAGGAGGAGGAGGAGAAGAAGAAGAAGAAGAAGAAGAAGAAGAAGAAGAAGAAGAAGAAGAAGAAGAAGAAGAAGAAGAAGAAGAAGAAGAAGAAGAGGAGGAAGAAGGAGGAGGAGGAGGAAGAAGAGGAAGAAAAAGGGGGAGGAGGAGAAAGAGGAAGAAGAAGAAGGAGGAGAAGGAAAAAAGAAAGAAAGAGACAGAAAGAGAGAGGGACAGTGAAAGAGAGAGAGGCAGAGATGGAGTGAGAGTGACAGAAAGACAGAGACACAGAAATAGAGAGAGACAGAGAGGTAGGGAGAGATTGAGAGAGCCAGAGATAGGCAATAAAATACAGAAACAGAAATAGAGAGGCACAGAGGAGGAGAAGGGGAGGGGAAGAAAAAGACAGGAGGAAGGTCTTTGTGTGTACATGCACGTGTCATTGTATTTGTGAGTGTATCTATTTCCATGCATATGTACACATGTGAATATGGATTTGAGGTTGTGTGTATACAAACATAGGATCACAAGATAAAAGACGCAGAGTTGGAAGTGACCCCGATGGACTCTGGTCTAGCCCATGCCTGGCAGAATCTCCACTATGTGATGCCTGACAAGGCATCCAGCCTCTCCTTGAGGATCTCCAGTGAAGGGGAGTTTACCACTTTTCAAGGTGAATAACCACTGACCAAGGGGAGAGTCAACAGCTCACGCTATTGGAAAGGTCTCTGGGACATCAGAAATCATCTCAATTGTTCCCTTTGCACCTTCCACTCCCCTAGCCTGACTCTGCCCTCTGAAGCCAAGTAGAATAAATCTAGTCCCTTTTCCATGGGCAGGGTTTGAAATCCTCCAAACTCTCCTTCGCCCCAGACCACACCTCCCCATCTTATTTTTTTTTCAAATTTTAAAACATTTTTATTTAATGTTTTGAGTTCCAAATTCTATCCCTCCTTTCCTCCTTCCCATCCTCCCTCCCCAAGATGGTAAGCAATCAGATATAGGTTATATATGTGCAATTATGGGAAACATTTCCATATTACTCATTTTGCACAAGAAGACTTGAATAAAGGAAAAAATGAAAGAAAGTGAAAAATAGCATGTTTCAATCTGTGTTCAAGCAATCTCAGTTCTTTTTCTGGAAGTGGATAGTTTTCTTGGATCATTGTATTGCTGAGAAGAGCTAAGTCATTCACAATTCTTCATTGAATAGTATTGCTGTTACTGTGCACAATGTTCTCCTGCTTCTGTTCACCTCACTTTGCATCCGTTCATACAAGTCTTTCCAGGTTTTTCTGAAATCATCCTACTTGTCACTTCTTATAGCACAATAATATCCCCTCACAATCATATGTCACAGCTTGTTTAGCTGTTCCCCAGTTGATGGACATCCCTTTGATTTCCATTTCTTAGACACCACAAAAAAGAGTTGCTATAAATATTTTTATAGAAATAGGTCCTTACCCCCCCACCTTTTTTTGGATGTCTTTAAGATACAGACTTAGCAGTTGTATTTCTGGATCAAAGGGTATGCACAATTGTGTAGCCCTTTGGACATAGTTCCAAATTGCTCTCCAGAATGGTTGGATCAGTTCACAACTTCCCCAGCAGTGCATTAGTGCTCCAGTTTTCCCACATCCCCTCCAACATCCAACATTTCCCTTTTTTGTCATATTAGCCAATCTGATAGTGGTGGGGTGGTGCCTCATAGTTGTTTTAATTTTCATTTCTCTAATTAATAATTATTTAGAACATTTTTTCATATGACTATAGGTTTGATTTCTGTCTGAAAATCACCTATTCATATCCTTTGACCATTATTTATTAATTGGCGAATGACTTGTATATTTATAGATTTGTCTCAGTTTTCTATATATTGAGAAATGATGCCTTTATCAGAGATACTTGTTGAAATTCCTTCCCCCCAGTTTTTTCATTTCTTTATAATTTTGGTTGCATTGGTTTTGTTTGTGCAAATAAAAACATTTTTTGTAATCAAAAAGATCCATTTTACATTTTGTAATGTTCTTTCTATCTCCTTTGGTACTAAATTCTTCCCTTATCCATAAATCTGATGGATAAACTATTCCATGCTCTCTTAATTTGCTTCTCTCCATCTTTTCTACCAAAATGGCCTGGCTTAGTAGATTTCGTCAAATACTTTGCCCGAATCTGGGAAGGAGATGAGTGTAGCCTGTCAGGACCTGTTTGTGATGAAGTCCCACTGACTGTGATCCCCCTGTGTGTAGGGGGAGGGCATTTGAATGTTTATGAAGGCGTGCCTCTCCATGTGTGCACTGGGCATGTGTGTACATACACATGTATGCACTCATTTGTACATGTGTGTATCATGGCTGCCTGCTGCTCCTGGCTGACTTTCTCAGGCGGCACCCAGGAGGCTGATCCTCTGAGCTGGGCACTCAGAGTTTGCCTCCCTGCTGAGATCACTGGGGGTTTTATTTGGGGCACATGCAGAGGCTCAGAAGAGGCAGCAGAAGTGATGACCCCCTTTCTGTAGCCTGGCATCTGGGATAAGCCTCATTCTCTGGTTAAAGAGTTGGTTTTGTCCTGAGCCTTCTGATGGTCCCTCTGAGCTCTGCCCTGGAGAGTGACACTGAGCTGAGTCCTGGCCTAAGCACCACCTTCCTTGATGTCAGCTCCTCCCCTTCTCTCCCCCACTTCCCCCGCACCCCCTCCCCGCCGGCCAGGGATTGACTTTGTGATCTCAGGCCAGTCCCAGCCTCTCTCGGCCTTACCTCATACAGCTGTAAAATGGGGGCTTATGTCACTGGGCTTCTTAGGGTTTGTCCTCCCACTGGACTCTGGGGGAGAGAGCACTTTCCAGAACCCTGCCTCATTTCAATCCAATTCACATGCAAGTCAAAGCATATGGATTATTTGTGCCTGACCTGTGGTAGGGCATTCAGATCTAATGATGGTCTGACTGGTCACAGCTGGACACACCATACCTTGACCTCAGCATAGTGATGTCATTTTGGTCATCTTTGAGAATAAAGGACAACCTATCAGATTAATCAAAGCCAAGAAAATTGGTCAGAAGACCTTAATGGTGAACATATATGCTTCAGGGATTTGGTGTAAATGGCACCAAATCCACCATGGATCCAGAACGACCCCAAGGTAATGAACATCTCTGACTCTGAAAGAGGAGGGAAGGCCTTCCTCAGGGAAGCACTTTGTTCGACAGACTCAGGTGGTCTGGCAGAAGAACTGATGACATTGGAAGGTAGTGAGCTCCTCATCATTGGAAGCATCCTACCAGGAATTGGATACTATGCTGCACTGGGGCTGGACTTGCTGCCCCCAGAGGCCCCCTGCAGCCTGAAGACTCTGTGACTCTTCATCCCTTTGACAAAGGAACAATTTTCTTTTCTCTTTTTGGGCTGATCAATTGCCCTCATATCAAGCAGAAACCCGATAAGTCTTCTGTGAGCATTCCTGCTGCCAATAGCGGGTACTGGGCCGCCCACAAAGTCATAAAGCTGATTCGATCTGAACACACGCATTTTACATGTAAATTGGATTGCTATGGCCCGTTAGACATTTACATAAACAATATATTTTGATTAAGAGAAAAGCCTTTGTTCAGTTTTGCATTCTGAAGGTTCAGAACACCAAAGGCCTGTTCTGGAGAGCTGGTGTGGGCTCAGGGTCAGTCTGGGGCGGTGGGGCAGGGGCCACCTCGTTCCCAGCACATCCTCTGCTCTCCAGGCCAAGGAACAGCAGCGGGGTGAGCGAGATTAGTGGGGAAAGGCACCCTATGATGGTTGTAATTGAGAGCCTTCATTAGAAGCTCATTCCCCTGGCGCCATTGTGAGTGGACTGTACCCTGATCGAATTAACCACATACTTGGTCCAGGGACTATCACTAGGGAGCAGAACCCAGGTGCTAAAAGTGCATTGTTGGATCTATGGGTGGGGGCCTGGGCTCTGCCCCTTTCTCCCTGGATGGGAGGGGCTTCAGGACAAGTCACCTCTCTTTGGGACTTAGTTTCCTCCTCTGTAAAATAAGTGGGACAGATCTGATGGCCCTTTAGGCCCTTCCCATATCTTCAGATATGCTCCTGTGATTCTGAGCTGGGTTCTTTAACAGGAATGCAGCTAGTCCCAGCCACCAAGCTGATGGTGGGATTCAGTCCTGGGGGGGGGCGGGGCTGTCATGGAGAGAAACTTGAGTCCAGCTTTAGGCAGAATCTGCATTGGGCATCAGGTATCTATACCCACTCTTCCATCTTGCCCACATGTCCTGGAGTAAGTGCTTCAAAGTCCCCTATGCCCGCTCCCAGCTGGTGCCTTCTTCCCTCTGCCTGGTTTGGCTTTTTTCCCACACTCCAAATGTAAGAGACAGCATTTTCCTTGACCACTGCCTTCCAGTCATTAAATAATGTGACTTCAGGCTCTGGTGCACCAAGGGTAGATTAAAGTTGATAATGGTCTGTCCAATTTCCCTTTTTTAACATTCAGCTACTGGGATGTGATGCTCTGAGAATCCAAACCCCACAGATTCAACCTAGTCATCCACACACAAGGAGAAGAAAAAGACTCCCTTCCAGCCATGGCAGCCCACAGTGTGCCCAGAAGGAGAACAGGGCTGGGGGAGCCCAGAGCACCCATGGCAGAAAGGAGTAAGGGTAAAGGGGCCGAAGAGAGTGAGGTCTGCAGAAAGCCAGACATTACCTCAGAAATGGTGCTGGTGAGTGCCTAGGTCTGGCCTTTGCAAAACACACTCCTGTCTCACATGGAAGGCATCTGTGGTCTTGTTTGCCAAGGACAGAATTCATGGGACTTGGGCTGGGGAGCTAAGGGGCTAAGGGCTTCAGAGTCACGGCTGCACGGATCCAAGTGAAATGTTTTGAGAAGTCTGATTTCCCAGGGGGCAGGAAGCAAAGAGCTGGAAAGAGTCTGTTTTTCCCATAAACAATGCAGAGGGTGATGGAGGTGGTGCTGTGGGCAGGAGACTGAATGGCTGGGGTGGTGGGAGATAAAGTAGCTGGCAGGAATGCTTTTGGTCATGGGTGGGATGAGAGACAACTGCTCTCCCAGCCCCTCAGCCCAAGAAACTCAGGCTCTGTCCAGCTCTGCTCTCACATGAGTCCTCAGGCAACTGGCCTTTCCTACACCAGCCCTCTGTCTCCAAACATGAGAGATTTCCCTGTGCCCCTCTCATTTCCATGGCCACCTTCTCCTTAATCAATAGTGAGGCTTCCAGCTACCCCCTTTTAGTTGTTGTGGAAACACACACACACACATCCCTACACAAACACCAACAGACAAATATGAGTCTTCTTATTCAGGGCAGCTGAAGAATCATTGATTCCCCCTCTATCCCTTGCCAGATACATTGGAACTGAGGCTGAGGGCATCTCTTGGAGCTGTTCCTTAACTTCCTTCCCAGTTGGAGTGAAGGGGGAACCCTGACATCCCAATAGGCAATCCTTCCAGGGTGTCTCCAACCAGAGAGAAGGACACTTTTATAGAGGGGTTGGGTGGATAGTTTTCTCTCTTAAAACAGGAAAAAGCTTCTTTAAATTGGAAAACAAAATCAAACATCTCCCCCTTCTTCTTCTTCCCTCCCTGCTAGACATGACTCTGACCTTGCCCTTCCCTCTGGTAACATTTCTGGACCAGAGGACCAGCTGCCCTGGGGGCCCTCTCCCTTGTAAGAGTGGGGCCCCCATCTGCTTTCAATCACATGCTAGAACTAGATGGGGCCAGAAAGATGATGTATGCTAACATCCTCATCTTACAGGTGAGGAAACTGAGGCTCCAGGATGGGGAAAGGACTAGCCCCAGGTCACACAGGCCAGGCCATGATTTCTACCCTTCCTGGCTCCCAGTTTAGGGCTCTGTCCATGGTACCAAGCTGGTGAGTAACAAGGAACAAGGACAGGAAGGGAATAAGGGGTGGATGGAGAAGAGCTGGAGGGAGGCAGCAGCTTAATCCTCCCCAAGACTGACCTCTCCATCTCTGCACTCTAGTAACAAATAGTGTCGGACCCTGCAGAAAGAGCAAAGATTACACCAATTGATTGATCTGTCCTTTGGCTGGTGATGTTTGTGTTGGACAGGTCCTTCATCCTTTTCTCTTAGTGAAAATGATTAGAAGCCTCCCAATAAGGGCCCATAGGAGCTGTCCAGTGAGGGTGGGGCTTCTATCCTGGGGAAGGAGACAGCACCAGGATGCCTGGGAAGGGGAGGATTCATTAAGATGGGGCTTTTGGCAAGACTTTGTATTTGTGGAAGATGGGTTTGGGCTTCACTCTGGCCTGGGTTTCTTTATTTATTTTTCCTTCTTTTCATTTCAGATTCTGTTTCTCTGCTGAAGAAGCCTCCTGAGCCTCTGCTTGGAATCTGAGTGAGTGGGCAGAGCTGGCCTGAGTGGCTAAGCCTGCAGGCACCCTTCCTCCCACCTCTGTCTTCTTCCTTGCTGCCCCTCTTCGAGGCCCCTCTGATTCTTCTGGCTGCTTGAAGGGACAAAAAGCAGCCTTGAAGTCTTCCTTGTTACCATCCTCTCTCCTAAACTTAGTTCTCTTCCTGCTGAGCTCCTGAAACTGCCCTCTCCTTGCCTACCCTGGTATTTTTCTGGCAGGACTCTTTGCTCTTTTTGCAGCGTTGGAGCCACTGACTTTCCTCTTCTTCCCCTGTGATGGTGACGGTTCATGATTATGAATTATGACACCTCCTTCGTGCCAGCCACTTTGGGAAGGGATAAGGATACGAAGAAAGGCAACCGCTCCCAAGCCAGCAACAGTCTCTGCTCTCCCAGATCTAAGGGGCGCCTAGTTGGGTGCATGGTCAGACCTTCGTTTCAAAGGCCGACTGGAGGAGGGGCTGGAGTAGGGAGATCCATGTGGGAGGGAGGCTGATCAGTACATGAAGGTGATGCTGAGGGCCAGAAGAGCTGAACGCTTATGTCAGGCTGACGGTTGTGGGGATGGAGCGAAAGGAATGGGGAAGAAAGACATCAGGCAGAAATGATAGGATTGGTGACAAAGTGGACACGAGTCATGGACAGCCCCAGTGGTGAGCCTGGGTGACTGCGAGATTGGCGGTGCCTGAGGAAGCGAGAGGAAAGGTGGGACCCCTCTCTCTCCCCAGGTCCGAGCTGTTTGCCAGGGCCCCGTGACTTCCCTGCCCCCTCCCCGGTGCAGCCCTCATCAGCTCCTACCTGGGACACGGTCGTAGCTGCTTGGGGGGGTCTGTCTGCCAAAGGTCTCTTCCCACTCCCGTCCATCTTCGATTCAGCTCCCAGAGGTATTTTCCTAAAGCAAAGATCTGACCATGTCACCCCCTGCTCAAAAACCTCCATGGCTCCCTATGGCCTCCAGGAGTGTGTGAAATGCTCTGTTTCGAATTCAAAGTGCCTCATAACCTCACCCTCTCCCACCTTTCCAGTCTTCTTCCACCTTCGTCCCCTCCTCCTCCTTTGATCCAGTGATCCAGCCTTCCCGCTGTTCCATGAACAACACCCTCCATCTCTAGGCTCAAGGCATTCTCTCTAGCCATCCCCCTGTGTCTGGAATGCTCTCACTCCTCTGTCCCAACTATTGACCTCCCTGGCTTCCTTTAAATCCCAGCTAGAATTCCAGCTTCCACAGGAAGCTTTCCCCAATCCCTTTTCTTTTTTCTTTCTTTTTTTTACTTTTTGGAGAGCAATTGGGGTTAAGTGACTTGCCCAAGGTCACACGGCTAGTTTTTTTTCTTATGTTAAGTGTCTGAGGCCAGATTTGAACTCAAGTCCTCCTGACTCCAGGGCAGGTGCTCTATTCACTGCGCCACCTAGCCGCCCCCATCCCCAATCCCTTTTCGTTCCCGTTTCTTCTCCAAACCATTTCCTGTTCATTCTGTGTCTGGCTTGTGTGCACAGCTTTGCTTGGGTGTAGTTTCCCCCACCAGATCGTAAGCTCCTTGAGGGGCAGGGCTTATCTTTTTCCTCTTTTCTGTATTCCTAGCATCGTCCCAGCCACACAGGAAGTGCTTAATACATGCTGCCTGACTGGGCATGCTAGAGTGGGGGTTCCTGCTCAGGTACAGACTGATGCCTTTCAAGTCTCTTCCAGCCCTGAGACTCTGCTCCTCTGAATCCTCCAGCTGCTCCCCATCGATGGCTGGATAAAGTACAGACTCTGCCTCCAAGCTTTCTAACCTTAACCCTTCCCTCCCTGGGATTCCCATCTGCCTTTGCAGTCGTTTCCCACCACTCCCTTTGCACACTCAGTGCTCTGGCCCTACTCCACTCCAGCTGGCTCCCAGTCTCATCCTCTCCTTTCCCAGGCAACCTCCATGGCCTCTTCCCTTCCTCAGGGCCCCTCCTCCCTGTGACTGTCCTTTCCTGGGCCCAGTGAAGTTCTTGTATAACTGGCGTTTGTGTCTCTGCCTTCTGCCCCAGTGGAGCTTTGAGAATCAGGTCTGGGGCCAGTTAGAACAATCGTTAAGGGGATGCAGGAAAGCTGGATTAGGTGGGGCTGGGGCTCAGAGTGGGCCTTAGAGAGGACTCAGGAGTTAAAACTTCCCCTCCCATAACTACTGGTATACACTCGGCTGCATCTCCTAACAGGGCCAATGAGGGCAACAGCATCGGTCTTTCATGATTTGTTGAGGCTCCAGCAGGCTGACCTTCATGAGATTCAAGCAGCCACCATGCCCTGTGACTTCCTAATTGGGCCCAGGATGCAGGGAAGGCCCTGAGAAGGGCTGCCTATGGAGGCAGAATCTGGCACAACCCTGTGGTTTGGGGCAGATCTGAAAAAGCAGTGCCTATATGGCAGCTGGAGCATGACCTTCGTGGATGAGTCTGACCCTGGCCTTGGGGTCCCAACCACCTTGTCTGCCTCATTCTTCCCCCTGAGCCCAGGTGACCAAACCATGAGCTGAGATAGGAGTAGGGCATTAGAGACTCTGTGAGCTTGAGCCATGGGTGCTGCTGGCTTTGTTTTTCAGGCCCTGCTAGCTGCACTAAGGGAGGTGGAGACAGGTAGAGAGGAGCTGGGCCTCAGGCTCCTGTGTGACAGAAGAGTCCTGCGGTACTTTTTGGGAGGGTGCCCAGGCCATGCTGTTTTAGACTCTCCACATGCTGACCCAAAGGGCAGGCAGAATTCTCTGCATGGGTGAAGCTGTAACTTAGACTTTGTATCCTGGGGGCCAGAGTAAAGATGGGTGCCCTAAGAAGAGTGGGGGGAGAACTGAGTCCCCAGTGCCCCCTCATAAGGGAAGGGGGGTCCTCCCTGTTACAGATCACCTGGGAGTTTCCAGTCCCACCCAACAAGCATTTATCAAGAGTGCACTTTGTCTTGAGACAATGATAAAATGAAATATGGCTCTTCCCATTCTCCCAGGTGGAGGGAGGAATGTGTACATTTACCCAGAGTAGTAGAGACATGATACTTTGATTGGGGACGGTTCAGAAGAGTCTTCCTTTAGGAAATAACACACATGTTGCCTTTGAAGAATGTTTCTGAGAGGTGGAGGTCAGGAGGGGTTTCATTCTAGGCATGGGGGTGGTCTGGAGGTAGGAATTTCATAAGTGGGTGAGTTTGGATGGAACATAGACTTGTGAAAGGGGAGTGTTGTGCAGTGCCCCACGTTTGTGGAGAGCCTTCAGTGCCAACCTGAAGATCTGGTGCTTTGTCCTAAAGGTAAGAGAGCCCCTAAAGAGAAGAGGGGTGGCATGACCAGACAGGGGCTCAAGGAAAGCTGTTTGGGCAACTGAGTGGGGATGAGATGGGGAGCCAAACAGGAATTAGGAGGTGACTGGGAAGATGGCAGAGCTATCAACAGAAATACAGGGGGATTCACTGAGAAGGCAGCAGATGACTTTTGTTTTGGGTATGTTGACTTTGAATTGCTTAGGGGACATCTCCAGTGAACAGCTGGAATGTCCAAGCTCAGAGATGAGCTGGAACTACAGCTCTAGGAGGCAATGGCACAGATGATAATTAGCTAGGAGGAGTTGATGAGGTCACCAAGTGAGAGATCAAAGGACAGGGGACCCAGACGGAGCTCTGGGTAATCTCCAGCCAGGGGCTATGGCTTGGTGAGGAGACTAAGAACGAATGGTGGGACAGGTGGGAGGAAGAGCCAGAGAGCAGGGTCTCCAAAGTCAAAGTGGAGTCAGCATCCAAGGTTAGAAGATGACCAAAAGAGACAGGTCTGGAAGGCTGAGACCTGGAAAAGGCTGCTGGGACTGAGCAGTTGGAGATCTTTGGAGACCCTAGGGAAGATGGCTTTGATTGAGGGTTTGGGCTGGAGGCGAGATTGGAAGAGGTGCAAAAGTGACTGGAGGCCTTCAAAATTCTCACCTAGCTCTTCTTTCTGGTTCAGTGTTGGGGCCCCAAGATCTATTGCTCAATCAATTAATCAGCAGCATGTATGAAATGTTTTCTGAGTGACGGGCATTAGGAAGACAGATACAAACAGATGCAACCCCACTGCCCAGAATGGTGGACGTGGAGTGGTTGGAAACTGTTCTCCTCCCCTTTTCTCTGGCCATTAGCATCTCTGTCCAAAGAGAAGAAGCCCGGGGTGCTATGAGTGAAACCTGGCTCTAGGCAAGGAAAGGCAAAGGAACAGAAACCTATATTGAAATGAAAGGCCATGCTCCCCTCCTCCCCCCAACGGTGACCCAGCTCAGGTCACACAGACGAGGGAGGGAGAGAGGGACTCTTAGCCTTTTTAGAAAGGGGCTCATCATGGCCTGGCCCCTGATTAGAATAGCTCCAGGTACCTGCTTCCTTCTCCTACTCTTTGGAGAAGCCTCGAGTGGGGGCAAGGGCCCAGGTTCTTTGTTCTGAGGGAGCACCCCAGTGCTCTCTCCTGTCCTTTGTAATGCTAGGTCTAACATTCCCACCCCTCCCCCTGTCTACTTACCCTCCCCCACTCCACCCCCAAGCCCGTGGATGAACAAGGTGGTACAAGGCTCACCTGGCTGGATTCTGCAGCTTGGATGATGGGGGGAACCTGCGTTCTGTTTCTTTCCTGCACCCCTCTCCCACCTCTCTGTCTTCTCTTTGTCCCTACTCAGAATTTTAAAGCCCCCAAACCTCCTTCCCTGCCTGCCTGCCTCATTTAGATGTGGGAAGGGGAACAAGAGGAGACTCAGGGCCCTGTGGGGCAGTGTGTGACAGAGGAACTGAGTCTGCTGTGGAGGCCAGAGGGCTGGTGGCCCTGCTCCCCTGCGGCTCCTCCACCTCAGCATGGGAACCTGTAGGTGCACCCCTCACCCCCTTCTTAGGGCTAATCGAGCCTCCTCCATTCCATTAAAGTTGATGTCTGAAGAGAAGGTCCACCTGGCCAGCCCGGGTTTGGTTTGGGTCATTGTTCTGATTCTTATTCTTTGATAGTTGGTACTGGTTTTGTAGAAATCTGACCAGAAAATGGGCTATTAGGAGCTCTTCATTCTGAATAGGCTGTGTATATCTACCTGGAATGAGAGAGAGAGAGAGAGAGAGAGAGAGAGAGAGAGAGAGAGAGAGAGGAAAGAGATGGAGAGAGACAGAAAGAGAGTGAGAGACAGAGACAGAGAGACAGAGAGAGAGACAGAGAGACAGACAGACAGACAGACAGAGACAGAAAGAGAGACAGAAAGAGAGACAGACAGACAGACAGAGACAGAGAGACAGAGAGAGAGAGAGACAGACAGACAGACAGAGACAGAAAGAGAGACAGAGAGAGAGAGAGACAGAGAGAGAGAGAGAGAGAGACAGAGACAGAGAGAGAGACAGAGAGAGAGAGCTAGAGAGAGAGGGTGTGCGGGGCAGGAGGCTGCTATAGCTTTTACCCTGGAAAGTAAGGGGGAAGAAGGCTAAGGCCACCATGACATTGCCCAGTTCTTTACCAGCTGAGGGCATATCTTTGAGTGGGGAAGACACAGCAGGCTCAAAAATAAAAGAAAGAAAGAATAAAGGTGCAGAGACAAGCCCTGTGGCTGGCTGAACAAGGGCGGCCCTGCTGGGTCCCACCACCAGGAAGGTGGGTGGGGCCTGTCTGCCAACAGAACAGACCTTTGCTGGGCAAGCATGGGCAGCGCAGCTCTGGGTATTGGGAGAGCTCATTATCTCTGAACAAATTAGTTCACATGTTGGGGATTCTTGGGAGAGATCGAAATGAACCTCGGAGCACCACTAGGAGAGGCTATAATGAGAAAGGTGCCTCCCTCCTCTAGACATTGCAGAGCCCCTCTGAAATCTCAGCAAATGTGCCTGGCCAGAGCGCTGGCCACACCAGGAGAGCCAGGCCCTGGGGCCTGAGAGATGCCGAAGGGAGGAGGATGGGATGGACGTTGGCCCAATGAAACCTGCAGAGCAGGAAGACAGGATGGGTGTATGGAGGGACAAGAGGGGTGGTGATCTTTAAAGAGAAGCCAAGCTCTGGACCTCAGTTTCCTCCTCTGTAACATGAGGGCATTGGGCTCCATGCCTCCTGGATTCTCTTTAGCTCTGGGGCTCTGCACCTGTAAAGCCAAGGTCCCAGAATGACGCCCAACTGAGCCGTTTTCCCTTCTTCCAATGAAGACTGGGTAAGTTTGCCAGCTGTGGGGGCATCCATAACAGCCGTCCATGGGGGCTGTGGGGACCCTTTGGCCAGGCCAGGATCCTAGCTGCACGGGAGACCAGTGGCTGGCAGGCTGGGCAGCTGTGGGTATCGGGGAGTATACTCTCACTGGATTCTGTGTAAGACAGACTGGCTCGACCTTCCAAGTCCACCAGGGGAAGTACTAGCCCGTTAATTAAACCTGCTGCTGATTCTAAATCAGTAGATTCTGAGAACCCCGCTGTGGGCAGGGAGCTTTGGAAACAGCTTTACAATCTATCAAGCTAGGCCTCAGGAAAAGACCCAGAATTTCTAGGAAGCAGGACAGAGAAGGAGGGATGTGGGAGGACAGACAGATATTATAAGGCACAATAGACAGCAAGGAAGGGGCCCTTCTCTCTGTGGTTCAGACTCCTGTCTTGGGTCCTTCTGGGGGCTGTCCCTCTGCCTCTGGATCCCCTGTCTGTGTCCCTGCTTCTCGCCCCCCGCCCCCAGTTGGTAAAGCCCAGGCCTGTTCTCCCAGGTCTCTGTCTCAAGCTTAGATAACCCAGCTCTAGGATCTTGGGTCTGGGAAGGAACTAGCTGATCAGCAAGGCTTAGGGAGCCGTGTTCTAGCCTGAACCCAGGAAAGGCCTGGCTTCTCATCTAGCCTCCTTCACTGGCTCTCTCTCCCCTCAGTCTCTTTGTCTGTAAAATGCAGGCAGTAGTGGCACTTGCCTCATCAGGGGGCTTTGAGGCTACAGTGAGGCAATTCTGTGCAGAGCTTTGGCCAATATCATTGGGACAATTGGCAGCTTTCTGCCCAGTCCTTCTGGTGGCTTCTGTCCCTTAGCCTGTGGGGGCAGGCCATCAGGCAGGGCCAGGATGCTTTCCCTGACACCTGACTGCAAGAGGCCAGAAGCTATTTCAGTGGAGAACAAGCTCTGGAAACTTCTAGCAAGATGAGGAGGCTTTGAATGTGATCCTGGAGCCAGGGAGGTCACAGCTCTCCGTGGGGGTAAGGTGAGGCAGGTAATATAAGCACTTATTAGACACCTCTTGCATGCCAGGCACAGTGCTAAGTGTTTTATAAACATTGTCTCATTTGATTCAAAATTCTTTCCAGGTACAACTGAAGACCAAGAAAATACAGAGGGCCCACTATCTGCATCAGAGGAAGGAGCCCCAGTCATGGAAATCCTCAAGGCATTGAAATGGTTTACCCTAGTGGCAGGGTCAAAGAAACCCTCAACAGACTACTCCAAGGTGCCAAGAAGGTGTTGAACTAACTGTAAAAGATATATCTCCTCCCTGGTCTCTTTATGAGGCATGCACACCTCTCTGATGGGATCAAGATGGAAACAATTCGATTGTCAGTCCAGTCTCTGGGGCCTCCAAATACCCAAATCATGGACAAATTTCTTTAATTCAAGTTGGAAACATTTCCATGCAGTCAGGAGCTGCCTCTGGAGGGGACCTCAGGAGGGAGGTAAAAGAAGGACTTTTTGTGTTTCCTTCCCTACATTTTCTGACCATGTAGTTTGAAGGAAAGTTGCTGGACCAGGAGGAGAGACTGAATTTAGAAGAAGTGGAGACACTCTCCAAAGCGAGGGACATCAAGGCTCATGACAGCAGAGGAGGAAGACAGGCTGTGGAGAGGGATGGCCTTGGGGAATCCCAATGAGCAGCCAGTGAGGAGAGAGAGAGAGTGCCCAAGGAAAGGCGAAGGAGGCCCCTGTGAGAGAGGAAGAGCTCTGCGGCCCATAGCAGACAGAGCTGGGAGCTCTTTAATTCACATGTACCTACGTCGCCCCATTGTCTTTGCAGTGTGAATGGGCCTGGGCTGGCTAGAGTGAGGCTCCAGAGCTACTGTTCTCACCATGCTGCTGGAGCCATTTTGTTCTATTTTCCAGTCATATCTGACTCTTTGTGACCCCATTTAGGATTTTCTTGGCAAAAACAATGTGGCTGCCCTTTCCTTCTCCAGCTCATTTGACAGATGAGGAAACTGTAGCAAACAGGGTGAAGTGACTTGCCCAGGATCACACCACTAGTCTGAGGCTAGATTTGAATTCAGGTCTTCCCTGCTCCAGACCTGGTGCTCTATCCACTAGGCCACCCCGCTGTTCCTAAAACCATGATTTAAAAAGTCCAGTCCTCAAGAATCATAAAGAAAAACTCAGGGCTGTTAGTAGAGAGATAAAGCCAAGAAGTCAGAAGAAAGGGCTGTATCGTCCTGTAGCCCTAAGCCCCTCCTCCTCCTCACACCCTAGTTCAATACAGCTACAAATGCATCTAGAAAATGCATCAGAACCAAAAACACAGACTATGTCAGCCTAGGGAGACAGTCTAGGGTGCCTTCTTCAGACACTGGGCGGGGGTCTAGCCAGGAGTGGCACAGACAGGGAGAGTTCCCAAATCCAATAGATACAGTCACTAAATTGTTCAGGGTGCAGGGATAGATGAAAATGGGTAGCTCTGCTTCTCACCAGCCAGTTCCAGGTCATAGATGTGGGCCTGAGTAAGGAGGAGACCTGAAGTATTCCAGGATAAGGAGGGAGCATGGGCCCTAGACTACATGCCAAGCAAGGAACAAGCTGTGTGATTTGGACCACAGCAGCAGAGAAAGGTCTCAGTTCCAGCTTCTATCCCTGTATGAAACTTGCAGATGAAAAATCGTGGCAGGAATCCCAGACCAGAGGGGACCTTGTAATTCTGTAACTTGGAACCAACAGAACTTCCCTGGGACTGATGGTGCTGAGTCTGGAGTTTCTCAGTGTACTTGAAATCTAAATGGGGCAAACCCAAAGGCATGCTGCTCAGAGACAAACCTAGATCAAGAACTTGAAGAGTTCAGGCCAGCAGTTAGAAATCAGACTTTCTACTACATTAGACCCCTTTGAGAACACTGAAGGCTTGCATATCCCCATCCTGAATTGTCCCTGAGATCAGCAAGTACTTAATACCACAAGAAACAGAAAGACAGCCTCAGAAATTTCCTCCAAAAGTTAATAAAGCTTGGACCCAACCAATAAGTCCAAAGTCAGGAAACTACCTAGCAGAATGAACAAACTAATAAATACAAAAAATTCCACCACAAAAATATTACAGCGACATGGTGTTTAAGACACATACCCAGAAGAAGAGAGTGACTCTGAAACATCTATAAGCAAAATCTCAAAGGAAAACACAGATTGGTATAAGTTCAATGAGAATTCCTGGAAAACACATGAGTTATTTTTTAAATAAGTAAACTGAAAATTTCTAGAGGGAAAAATGGAAAAGAAAAGAGAAGTATGGGAGGAAGAATTGGAGAGAGAATTAACAGCTTGACACAAGAGGTATAATACATTTTCTAAGCAACAAAATCCCTGATAATTAGAATGGACTAAATGGAATCTAATATCTCCATAAGACAACAAGAAATATTAAAGCAGTCAAAAGGTGGAAAAAAATGGAAGAAAATTTAAGGTGTCTCATAGCATAAACAATTGACCTGGAAAACAGATTGAGTGGAGATAATTTAACAATAGGGCATCTAGGTGGCATAGTAAACTAGGAAGTCAGGCCTGGAGTTAGGAAGACTCATCTTCCTGAGTACAAATTTAGCCTCAGACACTTACTAGATGTGTGACCCTGGCCAAGTCACCTAATCCTGTTTGCCTCAATTCCTCCTCTATAAAATGAGCTAGAGAAGGAAATGGCAAACAATTCCAGTATCTCTACCAAGAAAACCCCAACCGGGGTCACAGAGAGTCAGAAATGACTGAAAAACAACAATTTAGCAAATGTTGGATTATCTGAAAGTCTTGACAATAAGAAAAGCCTAAACATCGTGTTTCAAAAAATCATAAAATAAAATTGTCCAGATCTCTTAGAACCAGAGAGAAAAGTAGAAATAGAATCTACCACTTCCGTCATGAAAGCAACCCCAAGTGAAATGACAACTCCCAGGAATATATTAGCCAAAATTCAATTTCCAAGTAAAAATACAGTGAGTAGCCATCAAGAAAAATTTCAGGTACCAGGAGCCACAATCAGGATCACACTCAACTTAGCAGCCATAACTCTAAAGCAGAAGAGAGTTTGAAATTCTATATTCCAGAAGGCAAAGGATATAGGATTACAACCAAGAATAATTTCCCCAGAAAAACAGGGCACATAATGCTACAGGGGGAACGAAGTACCTTTAATGAAATGGAAGAGGACTTTCATGCATGCTTGATGAAAAGAACAGGGCTTCAGAGAAACTTTTAAAAGTGGAGGACTTGGTAGAAACATAAAAATGTAAGCATGAATGAACAACCATAACGAGCAAATCATATCGTAATGATGAACAACCATAACCATAACCAATGATAAGCTATTTACATTAAAGTACGGAAAATTCCTGTAACCGCTCAGAACTCTTATCATCAGAGATCTAAATAGACAGAAGACATAGTAGTGGTTCTGCTCTATCTGGATGATCTTAAAGAATGGGGAGGAAGGAGAAGGGGAATCCTTGGGGTGAGGGTGGGAAGGAAGAAGAAAGAAGGGAAAATGATCTCACCTAATTTGGAATGCAAGAAGTCTGTAGAAACAAGGAGGAAGGGCCAAGGGAATTGGAGACACTTGAACCTCCCTCTCCTCTGAACTGGTCAAAGAAGAGATGAATGAATACCACAGTCGGGATCCCACAAGACCCGGTAGCTTCTATTATAAACAAGAGAACTGGAATCCAATATTTCAAAAGGCAAAAGATAAGTTTACAATCCAGAATAATTTGTCCTGCAAAGCTGAGTATAATCCTACAGGGAAAAAAATATCAGCTCTTTAAAGCAATAGAGGGCTTTCAAGAAAGTCTAACTAAAAAAAGTCCCCAAAACAGAGCTAGGGGAGAACTTTGAAATACCATGTTTGAATAAGAGGATAATGACACCTAGAAAGGTCAGTTTATTTGGGCAATTGTATGATGACATAATGTTAACATTCTAACAGGGACAAGAAACAACTGTCCCTTTGGGTTTTTAAAGTTTATAAAGAGTGTTGTGGGAATTACAATAGAAAGACGAAGGTCCTAGGGAGAGGAGAGTTGGTTTTGTTCTTTGACCTTGAGGAGGGGAAACAGAAGTGAGGACAAAAGGAGGAACAGAGTAGTGTGGAAAGGAGGAAGGAGGGTCTGGAACTTTCTGTCGCTTGTGAGTAGATTATGAGAACAGTTTACAATCAGAGGAAGGGAGAGTGGGAACTATGGGAATGTTAATGTCTTATGGCTGATACACAAAGTAAGCTCATGTGCACACATGATTTAGGTAGTGGGGTGAGGAGGGATGAGAACATGGGGGAAGGAAGAGTTACAAACAGAACTTCCTCATCTGCAGGGGCAAAAAGGATATACAAAATCTAATCTAAGAGGGTGTCTCAGATCCCCTCTTAGCTAGTTGGGGAATGGTTGAACTGATTGTGGTATATGAAGGCAATGGAACATTGGTCTTCACCCTTCATTTCAAAGTGGATCAATGACATCATGGGGTTATATCTTAATTTGAGCATGAATTGGATTTAGGTAAGGCAGAGTTGCATGAAGCTAGCCTCACTCTCCCTTCCAAAGTCATTGAAGTCCAGTGGTGAGACAAAAGTCAAGATGACTGGTGATGGTGCTTAGAAGCAGTGGATGAGCCTGGTGTCTTCAACATCTGCCCAAACACCTGCTTCAGCCAACTTCATGGCCCTTGGGACAGATTGTTCTCATCTGTCCGTTCTGCCAGGGGAAGTCTTCACATGCTTGGGTAGAAATCCCCCTAACTCACTAATGGGTTTGAGGTCTGCCTGTTATCTTCATCACCCTGTTTGTCACCATCTGCCAAAACAGTCTGCTGGGGCGTGGCCTCAGGGCATGTTCCAGCTTTTTGGAGTAACAGGTGAGACTGGAGTATTAGTGAACTATCAAGAGCAATGAAAGACATGATTTCAGGGAATCCTGGCTAGCACTCACTGATGTCAGGGGAAATGGATAGAATTAGGAGAGTTTATACAAAGGTAACAAAATTGTAAAGCTTGAAGTCTATCTGAGTGGCACCAGTGATGCCACATATACTCACCTTTTGGCCTTGGCAGGGGGAGAGGGGAATCTTAATATCTCTAGACACTCTATGTTCCCCAGTGCTTCTCGTACAGCTTCTACTGCACATCCCTCTGTGTGTCCTTGCATACTCTCTGTTCCCAAAGTCAATATCTAGGGAGCTTCTCCTTATGCAACAATACCCACTCATCCTTCCCCACCACCCTGTACACCAACTGTACCAATTGACAGAGGAGGGATGGAAGAGGAGACCTGGAGCTGACCATGGTGATGGAGCTCATTCTTCAAGAGAATTACTGAGAAAAGGAAGTTGTTATTTGAGGAAGTGGGGGCCAGACTTCAGATGGTCACCACTTCCCCAGTCAAAGGAATGGCACATCTGGAAGTATTGGGATGAGGGGAAAGCCAATGATGGAGCAGAGCCAATGGTACTGGAGATGGTGCAACCCCTCACTCCAAGCTGCAAGGGAGGTAGGGCAGATGTTATTCTCCCCATTTTTCAGATTAAGAACTGAGGCTTCAGAGATAGGGAAAGATCCTGGAAAAATTGTCCAAGGCCACTCTGGTAGCTGGTGATAGTATTCTGTCTGAGCACGTGCACACACACACACACACACACACACACACACACTCACCCCTGAAGTGAAATAGAGTTGCACCAAGTGTCCCAAATGGGTGATATGAGTCTCTCTGTGCTGTCCCCTCAGTTCTGGGTAGACTCTTCCAGAGTCATCAGAGTCCAGCTTGAAGGACACTAATGAATTAGACAGAATCCCAAGGAAGGCAACAAGGATGGGGCAAGGGCTAGAGATCATGTCATATGAAGGGTAGTCGAAGGACCTGGGGGTAGTTAACCTGGAGAATAAAAGGCTTAGAGGGGCACTTGACAGCTGCCTTCAATAATTCAGAGGGTTATTATGTGGAAGAGCACATGAGGGACATCTCAGAAAGACAGAGGGGGCTCACTATGATGGAAGGGACTGCCTTAGGAGGCTCTGAGCTCTTACCCCTGTAAGTCTTCCGACTGAGCTTTAACAAGCTTGTCTCATTTTAAGTTTGCCCCTGTTTGATGGCTTCTGGAGTCCTGAGACCTCTGAGATCTTGGGCTCTAATTGTAACAAAGGGTGACATTTCTATCAAGCTTTTTATTCAATGAATGCTGTTATATACATTAGTGCTCGGTTGTCACAACAATCTTAGGAGGTAGGTAGAAGGATTTTTCTTTTTCTCATTTTCTGATCAAGAAATGGAGACCATGGGAGGGGGTTGCTTTGCCTGGGGCCATCCAGTGAGTAATAGGAGATGTGAGACTTGACTGTAAATCCACACCCCCAATCTCAATCCTGACTTTCTCTCCTTACCACCCTCTCCAGATTCCTCTCCAATGACAAAAGAATGTTTCAGCTAAGAAGATTCATAAGGCATAGTGAGAGGTTAGGCATCCCTGGGAGGCTGCTGGCATCTCAGTAGGTTCATGTGGGAAGGCATCACTGCATCTGGGACAGACAGAGCCTACTTGGGTGGGGGTGGGGGTTAATCTCAGCAGGCAGCTAGTTGAGGGTCATTTTCTCCAGATCATCAGTTTCCAGAGCCAAGTGACAACAAGCCTGATATCCACAGCTGGCAGGCCCAGGCTTTGTCTTTGCTATGATACTGATTTCTCATTGGACGTCAGGACATTTTTTGCCGAGTGAGCTGTCTCTCTCTGGGTTGTGCAGGGGTGGGGGTGGTGTGGGCAGATGAGTGTCAGGGATGCTGAGCCTTGAGCAATGGCCTGCCCAGTTCCAGTGGCATAGCCAGTTGTCATCCTCTCTGGACTGTTGTCTGGGGGAGCAGAATACACACATGGATGTATTTGGCTCTCAGTATTTCTTCACTGGTAATTGTGGATATTTTCCTGAGCCAACTAGAAGTGCTTGTCAGATGTGGGGCCTGTCTGGCTGACTTCACACTTCAACAAGTGAATCAGCTGGAACTCTCATTAGAGGGAGCCTAATGACAGTGATAGGCTCAGTTCCAGCTCCCCAGCAGGAGGGTGGCCACCTGGTTTCACCTCTGTCTGCTCAGAGCCTCTCTCTTCTTCCTCTCCCTTCCATCCTGAGCGTGGGAAGGCACTCTGTTATTCCTAATTTGGGGCTTCTGACCAGGGTAGTTGGGAACCACTTTCATTGCATCCATACATTCAGAAAGTGGGCAGGGCTGGGTGCCTGGGACTGCTGAGCTAATGAGGTCACTCTGGCTGGTGCTCTGGTTTTGGACCCTAACTAATCCGGAAGTCCTGTCTGTGGGACATGCCTGGTCTTTATGTTGAGGAGATATACCTTTCAGCTGGCCTGAACATTCCTTCTGGGATGAGAACAAACAAGTAAAGCTTTGGAAAGGATGTAGTCAGGGGGAGGGGAGCCTGGAGTCTCGAAGAAGCTTCACACCCACATGATTTGACTGGTCTCTGACAACAAGACTTTGGAATCAGGAGGAGGACTGTCTGGATGCTGGTCCTGAGGGGCTTACAGAATCTACCAATCTACCCAGGGTTCAATGGTCATCTTTATGCTGATAATTCCAAGATCCATAGAGCCATCCCTAGACTCTCCTGAGCTCAGGCCTGCATTACTAACAGCCTTCTGGCTATTTCAAACCTGGATGTCTTGGAAGCATCTCCAATTCATTGTGTCCAGAACAGAACTCACTTTTTCTCCACCTAAAACCTCCCCTCTTCCAAACTTCCTTATCGCTGTTCAGGGAATCACTATCCCAACAGTGACCCGCCCACAGCTACAATGCTACCAACTCCTCCCTCTCACTCACCCTACTTGCCAAATTTATGGCCTCTATTTTCCTAACATGTCATTGTCTTCTTCTTCTTCTTCTTCTTCTTCTTCTTCTTCTTCTTCTTCTTCTTCTTCTTCTTCTTCCTCTTCCTCCTCCTCCTTCTCCTCCTCCTCCTCTTTCTTCATTTATGGAATAAAATAAGCATTTCCATAACATAGTAAAATAAAGATTGTATATGAAACTGTAAATCTACCACACAAAATTTATTATTCCTTTCAAATATACAACAAAATTATCATGTAAATTTCTTTTTTTCCCCCCTCCCATAGAGAGGGGGAATAAATACCGTCAGACACAAATAGGCATGTGTGTATATTTGTATATGTATATATGTAAAATCATTCTATACCTACTTCTATTTATCAGTTCTTTCTCTGGATGCAGATAGCATCTTTCTTCATATGTCCTTTAGGGCTAATTTGGGTATTTATAATAGACAAAGTAACTTAATTGCTCAGTTGTTCTCAAAATAATATTATTGTTTCTATATACTCTGTTCTCTTGGTTCTGCTCACTTCACTCTTCAGTTTGCTGACATGTTTTGAACACATCCCTTTCCCTCACACAGCCATCATTCCCTCTCCACTGGATTATTACAATAACCTTCTAATTAATTTCACTTGCTACAGTCTCTACTTTCCAATCCATCCTTCCTATGGTTACTAAAGGGAATTTTCTTTTTTCTTTTTTGAAGGGCAATTGGGGTTAAGTGACTTGCCCAAGGTCACACAGCTAGTTTGTGTGTGTGTGTGTGTGTGTGTGTGTGTGTGTGTGTGTGTGTGTTTAAGTGTCTGAGGCTGGATCTGAACTCAGTTCCTCCTGACTCCAGGACAGGCTCTCTATTCACTGCGCTACTTAGCCGCCCCTTAAAGGGAATTTTCTAAAGCACAAGTAAGACATGTCACCCCCACACCTCTGCCTCCTGCTCAATGAGATCCAATGACTCTTTTTTTCTATTTACAGGGTAAAATATGAACTGTATGACATTTGAGGTTTTTTTCACAACCTGGTCCCTTCCTTCCTTTCCAGTCTGGTTATATGTTAGTCCTTTTTGTGTAATATGGGTCCATCCAGCCAAAGCAACTTTCCTGTTCTTCAGACACAGGGCCTTATCTCCCATCCCCATGATACCCCTGGCTGTCCGCCATCCTTGGAATGCTCTCTCTCCCCATTCTTCAACTCCATCTTCTACATGAAGTCTCTCCCAGTTCTCCAGGCTTCTAGTTCTTCCTTATCCTTGAAAATACTTAACCTGCTTAGGTTTATACCTCTCTTTGTGTGTTCATATTGTCTCCCTATCTAGACTACGAGGGCCTTGAGGACAAGCAGGGAATGTATTCCTGGTACCTAACATGGGTCTGGCACAAAGAAGTGCTCAAAAATGTTTATTGAAAACCCTAAAGAAGATAATGAGGCTATGGGATCTTTTCTAGAGCTTTCATTTTATGAAACACTTTTCAAATCATTAGCTCATTTGTCTCTCAAAATGAGGTTGCAGGTGACAGATCTGTCTCATATCATTTTCATTAAACAGATAAGGAGGTTGGTATCCCAGAGGAGAGTGGGGTATACCCAAGATTATAGAGACAGTGATGGAGCTTAACCTCTATATTATTCTCCATCAGAAAGACTTCAGAGAAGGCAGAAGGGGACCAAGAGAAGTACCTTGGACAGCAACAGTCAGGGGGAAGGAGATGAGAAGTCTGAAAGGGAAGTAAGAGAAGTGTTTATAGACAGGGAGAGAACAATGGGGCTGTAACATCTAGGAAGCCCAGGGAAGAGAAGGAATTTGAAAGGAGGGGGTGGTTGATAGTCAAACCTACATGAAAGGTCAATGAAGGTGAGGCCTGGGAAACAGCTCCTGGATCTGGTCATTGGGAGGTCCCCATGGACAACCCTGGAGAGGATGAGGAGGCAGAAACTAGACTGGGATCAAGGCCAAGATGAGCAAGATAAATCGCCTGGAGTTTCCTGGGAGCTGTTTCCTACTTCTGTTTCCAGTTTTCAGCTAGGTGGTGCAGTGTATAGAGCTCGGGAGCTGGTGTTAGGAAGAACTGAGTTCAAATTCAACTTCAGACACTTACTAGCTCTGTGACCCTGGGCAAGTCACTTAATCAGTGTTTGTTTCAGTTTCCTTTACTGTAAAATGGGGATAATAACAATTCTTACCTCACAGGGCTATAGTGAGGATCCCATCAGATCATATTTGTAAAGAACTTCCCCCAGTGCTTGGTATATGGTAGGTGCTATATAAATGCGTATTCCCTCCTCTCATTTTTTTCTTCATTGATGTGACGCTAACTGGATCGCCCTCTTTATGTGGGAATTTCCCTTTCTCTGACTAATCTCACATATGCTTTTTAAAAACTCTCTACCTGTAAGATATGGACTCTCTCTCTCTCTCTCTCTCTCTCTCTCTCTCTCTCTCTCTCTCTCTCCCCATCTCTCTCTCCCTCTGTGTCTCTGGAAGTCTGACAATAGGACCAGGACACCAGTGAGCAGCAGCAGTACTTTAGGTCACTCTGGAGTCTGGTAAGCAAAGACATTTCTGACAGAGGCTATTCTACAGCCCTTTATTGTGTTGCTGATCTGGGTCCCTGCAGCCCCTGGGAGCCTTTTAAAATTAAATCAAGGAAAGAAGCACTTATTAAGCGCCTAGTATTACAAGACTTGTTTGTTGCTCATCTCTCACTTTCAAAGAGGATTAATGACAACAGGAGGGTGATGTCTTGACTTCAATGCCCGTTGCCCCCTTCCAATCTTTCCCTCCACTGTGACAGGTCTTCCTCACCTCTTCACATGAGATAATTTACCCCATTCAACCTCTCCCTTCCTTCTGCACCCATTGTACTCTTTTGATTTTTGATATCATTTCCTCAAATTCACTTTATGCCCACCCTTTCTGTCTATGTATATTTCTTCTTTCTGTACTGCTGGTGATACAATTTTCAAAGTTACAAGCATCATCTTCCCATGTAGGGATGTAAACAGTTTAGCTCTTTTTGATCCCTTATGTTTTTCCTTTTACAATGTTTGTGCTTCTCTTGGGCCATGATACTGGAGGTCACATTTTTGGTTTAGTTTTGGTCTTTTACTTATGAAGGCTTGAAATCCTTCTATTTCATTGAATGACCATTTTCCCCCTTGAGGTACTATGCTTAATTTAGCTGGGTAAGTGATTCTTGGTTGAAGTCCTAGCTCCTTTGTTCTCTGGAATATCATGTTCCATGAGCTCCAATCCTTTAATGTTGCAGCTGTCAAGTCCTGTGTAATCCTGATTGTGACACACAATATTTGAATGTTTTTTTCTGGCCACTTATAATATTTTTTTTGACCTGATAGTTCTGAATTTGATTATAATGTTCCTTGGGGTTTTTACTTTGGGACCTCTTTCCTGATGTGATTGGTGGATTCTTTCTTTTTTTAAAAAATTATTTACTTTTAGTTTACAGCATTCAATTCCACAATCCCTTGAGTTTCAAATTTTCTCCCCTTCCCTCTCTTCCCTGCTCCCCCGCCATGGTGGCATGTAACCCAATATAGGTTCTACAGATACCTTCACGTTATACATTAGGTTGTAAAGAAGGATTAAAGAGAGAGAGAGAGCGAGAGAGAGATCGAGAGAGAGAGAGAGAGAGAGAGAGAGAGAGAGAGAGAGAGAGAGAGAGAGAGAACGCGAGTAGTTTGCTTCAGTCTGCATTCAGACTCTGTAGTTCTTTTCTGGATGGGGATATCTCTTTCCTTCTTGAGTCTTTTGGAGTTGTCCTATGACCTTGCATTGCTGAGAGTCATCACACATGCAATGTGTGTTTAATTGTGTACAAATTTCTCCTGGTTCTGCTCTTCTCACTCAACATCAGTTTATATCAGTTTCTTCAGATTGATCTGAAGTCTGTCTGCTCCTCATTTCTTATAGTACAATAGTATTCTGTTACATTCATATGCCACACTTGTTTAGCCATTCCCCAATTGATGGGCGTCCCCTTAATTTCCAATTCTTTGCCACCACAAAAAGAGCTGCCATAAATATTTTTGTACATATGCGTCCCTTTCCCACTTCTCTGATTTCTTTGGGTTACAACCCTAGAAGTGCTATTGCTGTGTCAAAGGGTATGCACTTATTTATAGCTTTTTATGAAGTCATGACTGTAATTATTATTATTTTTTAGTCAACTGACAAATAATAAATATCCCAACTACTCATTTTAAATCTGATTATATCCCTTTGTTTTAAATGTGTCTTGTAGACTACATATTTATGTTTGGGCTCTATATTCTAACCCATTCTTCAGCTTTCATCTTTTTGTTGTTGTTGTTGGTCAGTTTGATTAATTTATTCATTCATTTCTAGAACTCACAATTCCCCCAACTTTACTGCTATAAAATTTCGTTTTATTTATTATTTGTTTTATTTATTCTGTCTTTTCCACATTTTTCTCTCTGTTTCATTTTGTTTCCCAGTGTATCTACCAATTTATTAATATTTTCCATGGATCATTCCATGCTATTAATTCTTGTGTTTTTCGTCTTTTGTCAACTTTATATCCACCTTTGCAATAATTAGTATTTTTTGTTTATTTGATTTGTTGACCAGCTTGAAGTTTCTTGAAGTTAAATCAACATATGTTTTGAATGTGTTTCTTGTTCTTATAGTCTTCTCCACTCCCCCTTTCTGGAGAGCTTGTCTCATTTTCCCTTAGTGCATTTCATTTATTTTTTTCTGGATTGAGGTCTTTTTTGTTTACTTATTTTTTTTCTTTAAATTTTTTTCCCTGAGGTCTTCTTACTGTAAAAATATATTTTGCCATTAAAAATCAAACTTTATTTAGCCCATTTGATTTTGTTCTGAGGTGGGAGAAGGGATCTGGACTTAGTAGTGGCCATTCATTCATCTATCTTGCAGGAAAGTCTTAGATCTCACTAACATCAGGTCAAAGATAGACTTGCCTCCACAGCTAAATCTAGTCTAGATCTTTTTTATCTTCTCAACTTTGTCTAGAGTGAATGCAAAGCAAAGTGATACTTGGACTTCTAGAATGACGTGGATTTAGTCAAGGGATGCTTCCAAGTTTAATCCCTGGTCTTTTCCACAACAAATAATAATAATTGGAACCATAATAATGATAAGCAATGATAATTCATGTTATTAAAATTCTTAAGCTTTAATGACAACCTGGTAATCTAAAGAATCTAAATATTATCATCTCCATGTTATAGAGGACATTATAGAGGTTCATTGAGATTAGCTTGATAGAGTGTCAGAGTCAGAACTTGAACACTGGTCTTCTGACTCAAAGTCAGAAGTATGTCTTTCAATTACAATAAACTATCACCATGCAGAGGAGTGTGGAACTCTGGGTTATTGGAAAAAAAAACTGTATAATTTCTGATCACTCTGTGAACTACACATAAATTTCCAGATTGCTCTCTAGAATGGTTTAATTAGTTCACAACTCCACCAACAAAGCATTAGTGTTCCATTTTTCCCACATCCTCTCGAGCATTTATCATTTTCCTGTTTTGTCATCTCAGACAATCTGACTGGTGAGATGTGGTACCTCAGAGTTGTTTTGATTTACAGTTCTCTAATCAATAGTGATTTAGAGCATTTTTTCATATGCTTATAGATATCATTAATTTCGTCTCCTGGAAACTGCTTTTTCATATCCTTCAACCATTTATCAATTGGGGAATGACTTGTATTCTTATAGATTTGACTCAATTCTCTGTATATTTTAGAAATGAGGCCTTTATCAGAGACATTGGTTGTAAAAATTCTTTCCCAATCTTCCACTTCCCTCTTAATCTTGGTTACAATGACTTTATTTATACAGAAACTTTTCAATTTAATGTAATCAAAATTATCAATTTTGCATTTCATAATGCTCTCTAACTCTTGTTTGGTCATAAAAATCTTCCCTTCTCCAAAAATCTGACAGGTAAACTATTCCTAGCTCTCGCATATTGCTTACAGTATCAGCCGTTATACCTAGATCATGCGCCCATTTCGACTTTAATTTTGTATATGATGTAAGATATTGGTTTATGTCCAATTTCTGCCATACTATATTCTAGTTTTTACAGCAGGTTTGGTCAAATAGTGAATTCTTATTCCCCACCAAACTGGGGTCTTGGAGTTTATCAAACAGTAGATTACTATAGTCATTGACTGCTGTATCTTGCGTACCCAATCTATTCCACTGATCCACTACCTATTCCTCAGCCAGTACCAAGTAGTTTTGATGACTGCTGCTTTATAATACAGATTAAAATCTGGTATGGCTAGGCCACCCTCCCTAGCATTTCTTTTCATTAATTCCCCTGATATTCTGGACCTTTTGATTTTCCAAATGAATTTTGTTGTTATTTTTTTCTAGCTCTATAAAAATAATTTTTGGTAGATTGATTGAT
Source organism: Gymnobelideus leadbeateri (assembly GCA_011680675.1). NCBI lineage: Eukaryota > Metazoa > Chordata > Mammalia > Diprotodontia > Petauridae > Gymnobelideus > Gymnobelideus leadbeateri. The sequence continues at coordinate 664,539 of WOXC01006012.1, forward strand.
ATGGCACTAAATATGTAATTTAATTTAGGTAAAACTGTCACTCTTATTAGATGAGCTTGATCTAGCCATGAGCAGCTGATGTTTTTACAATTAGTTAGATATGACTTTATTTGTGTAAATAGTGTTTTGTAATTGTGTTCATAGAGGTCCTGGGTTTATTTTGGTGGGTAGATTCCCAACTATTTTATAATGTCTACAGTAACTTTAAATGGTATTTCATTTCTATCTCATGCTGTTGGATTTTGTTAGAAATATATAGGAATGCTGAAGATTTATGTGGTTTTATTTTATTATTTATCCTGCAACTTTACCAAATTTATTTATTATCTCAAGTAGTTTTTTACCTGATTCTCTAGGATTCTCTAAGTATATCATCATATCATCTGCAAAGAGTGATAGCTTAGTCTCTTTTTTACCTAATTTGATTCCTTCAATTTCTTTTTCTTCTCATATTGCTACTGCTAACATTTCTAGTACCAAATTGAATAGGAGGGGGTGATAATGAACATCCTTGTTTCACCCCTGATCTTATTGGAAATGCTTCTAGCTTATTCCCATTACATATAATACTTGCTGATGGTTTTAGATAGATGCTACTTATCATTTTAAGAAAGACTCCATTTATTCCTATACTTTCTAGTGTTTTTAATAAGAGTGGGTGTTGTATTTTGTCAAAAGCCTTTTCTGCATCTATTGAGATAATCATATGGTTTCTGCTAGTTTTGTTGTTGATATGATCAATTATATTGATAGTTTTCCTAATATTGAACCATCCTTGCATTCCTGGAATAAATTCTACCTGATCAAAGTGCATTATTCTCACGATAAATTGCTGTAGTCTTTTTGATAATATTTTATTGAAAAATTTTGCATCTATATTAATGAGCAAAACCGGTCTATAATTTTCTTTCTCCATTTTGTCTCTTCCGAATTTAGCTATGAGTACCATATTTGTGTCATAAAAAGAATTTAATAGGACTCCTTCTTCTCCAATTTTTTCCCAATGAGTTTGTAAAGTCTTGGAATCAGTTGTTCTTTAAATGTTTTATAGAATTCTCTAGTAAATCCATCTGGCCCTGGAAATTTTTTCCTAGGGAGTACATTGATGGGTTGTTTGATTTCTTTTTCTGAGATGGGATTATTTAGGTAATTTACTTCCTCTTCAGTTAATCTATGTAAGTTATATTTTTGTAAATATTCATCCATTTCACTAAGATTGTCAAATTTATGTGCACACTAATGGGCAAAGTAGTTCCTAATTATTGTTTTAATTTCCTTTTCATTGGAGCTAGATTCACCCTTTTTATTTTTGATACTCATAATTTGGTTTTCTTCTTTCTTTTTTTTATCATATTGACTAAAGGTATAATAATTTTATTGTTTTTTCATAAAACCAGCTCTTAGTTTTATTTATTAATTCAATAGTTTTCTTAATTTCAATTCTATTAATCTCTTCTTTGGTTTTCAGTGTTTCTAATTTAGTATTTAATCGGGGATTTTCAGTTTGTTCTTTTTCTAGATCTTTCAGTTGCGTGCCCAATTTATTGACCTTCATTTTCTCTGTTTTATTCATATATGCACTCAGAGATATAAAACTTCCCCTAAGAATTGCTTTTGCTGCATCCCACAAGTTTTGGTATGTTGTCTCATTATTGTCGTTCTCTTGACTGAAGTTACTGATTGTTTCTATAATTTCTTGTTTGACCTACTCATTCTTTTATATATATATATTTGAAACATTTCATTTTAAAACCTTGAATTTCAGATCCATTCCCTTCCTCCCTTGTCACCCATTCCCTCTGGGAAGATAAGTAATTCAGTATGTGTTGTACATGTATAGCTATGCAAAACATTACCACAGTATATATATTGTAAAAGGCTGCTTATAATTCCCTCCCACCCATCCCACCCCCCCCAACCTGGTCCATTCCCTACTTTGACCCTGTCCCTCTTCAAAAGTGGGTGCCTCCAACCTCCTCTCCCCCAGCATGCCTTATCCTCCATCATGCCTGTTCTCATCCCCCCTCCCACCACTCTCCTGCAGGGTGAGATATCCCATTTAGTATGTATGTAATTCTCTCCTTGAGCCAAATTCAATGAGAATATGGTTTTGCCTTTTTGCCTTCCTGTTCTTCCCCTTCCCTGCAACTACTTCCCCTTGCCTCTTCTACATAAGATAGTTTACCCTACCCTGTCTCTCCCCATCTCCTCTTGCCACTTTCCTCTCTCACCTCTTAACTTTGCCCCTTAAGTATCATCCCTTCCCACCAAATTCGACCTGTGCCCTCTATCCATGTATACCTGTAAACATATATACACACATTCACATATGTATTCATATGCCCATATACCCTTCTTCTATTATTTTCATACTGAGAAAGGTTTCATCAGTCACAGTTATTGTTTTGCCATGTAAGAATGTAAATAGTTCAACTTTGATAAGTTCCTTTTGATTTCTTTTCCCTGATTACCTTCTCAGGCATCTCTTGCTTCTTGTGTCTGGATGTCAAATTTTCTATTCAACTCTGGTTTTTTCCTCAAGAATGCTTGAAAGTCCTCTATTCCACTGAATCACCATATTTTCCCCTGAAACAAAACATTCAGTTTTGCTGGGCAGGTGACCCTTGGCTTCAATCCCAGCTCTTTTGCCCTCTGGAATATCATATTCCATGCCCTTCCATCCATCAGTGTAGAAGCTGCCAGGTCCTGTGCTATTCTGATTGTGTTTCCACAATATTGAAATTGTTTCTTCCTGGCTGCTTGGAGTATTTTCTCCTTGATCTGGGGATTCTGGGACCTGGCTATAATATTACTGGGAGTTTTCTGTTTGGGATCTTTTTCAGGAGGTGATCTGTGGATTCTTTCAACCTCTATTTTGCCCTCTGGATCTAAAACATCAGGGCAGTTTTCCTTGAGAATTTCTTGAAGGGTGATTTCTAGGTTTTTTCTTTGATCAGGGCTTTCAGGTAGTCCAATAATTTTAAAATTATCTCTCCTGGATCTATTTTCCAGGTCAGTGGTTTTTCGCATGAGCTATTTCACATTGCCTTCTATTCTTTCATTTGTTTGGATCTGCTTAACAGCATCTTGATTTCTCATAAAGTCACTAGCTTCCATTTGCTCCAGTCTAACTCTGAAGGAATGAATCTCCTCAGTGAGCTTTTGAGATTCTTTTTCCATCTGGCAAATTTGGCTTTTTAAGGCATTCTTCTCCTCATTGCCCATTTGGGCCTCCTTTGCCAGTCTATTTTTTAGGGTGTTACTTTCCTCAGTCAGGCTGTTGAACCTCATTTCATACTTTTCCTGCATCCTTCTCATTTCTCTTCCCAATTTTTCCTCCACTTCTCTTATTTGATTTTTAAAGTCCTTCTTAAGGTCCTCTATGTCCTGCAAGCTGCTCATATTTTCCTTTTGGGCTTTTGGAGCAAAATTTCTGACCTCACAGTCCTCCTCCTGTTCCATGCTTCCATCCTCTTTGCTCCCAAAATAGGAGTCTAATGTTGCATTTTTCTTTTTATTTTGTTTCCTTTGCCTAGGCATGTTGCCACTTAATTACTTCACTTTTGGCTTTTTGCCACAGTAGGACTCTTCCACCAGACAGGGGCGCTTCAGTCCTGAATGTTGGGGTCTTCACAACTTCCAGTTCTGGCAAGTTGGATGCCCATCCCAGACCTCCCCCCCAGATCACAATCCAGATCCAAGCAAGTTAAAGCAAGAATGATTAACCTCCATGACTTATCGCTGTATCTCCCTACAGTTCACAGGCCAGGGGCTGGAGCTGCCACTGAAACTGCAAAATTGCATGTCTCCTGAGCAGCTTCTAGCCCCCAGGGGAGGAAGCCAACGCAGTCCCCAAAACTGGTCCCAAAGTCCATAGGGCACTAACCTCTCACTTTGTCCTAGGCATATCTGTGTTGATAATTCTGGAATCGCCACAGCTGCTGGTATTCTGGGGTTCCTCCAGCCAGCTGCTGGCCCCAGCCACCCTAGGGCTAATACCCCAGATCATGCAGGCCTGGACTTGGCTCCCAGAGCGCTGTGCTGGCCACTCCCTGCAGGGCTGCTGGGCTGTCCTTAGCGGGAGGTTAGCTTCTCTGTGTCATTTTGTGGGTGCTGGGGCTCCAGAAGTTGTTCAGATTCCCCTTTTACATGGTTTGGAGGTGATCTGGGGGGAGAGCACCCTGGACATGCTGTTTCTACTCCACCATCTTGGCTCCACCTCTGACCTACTCATTCTTTAGGATTAAATTATTTAGTTTCCAGTTAGTTTTTAGTCTATCTTTCCATGGCCCTTTATTGCATATAATTTTTATTGCATCATGATCTGAGAAAGATGCATTTAATATTTTTGCCTTTCTGCACTGAATTGTGAGGTTTTTATGCTCTAGTACATGGTCAATTTTTGTGTATGTGCCATGTACCACTGAGAATAATGTATATTCCTTTTTATCCTCATTCAATTTTCTACAGAGGTCTGTCATATCTATCCTCTCTAAAATTCTATTTGCCTCCTTACCTTCTTTCTTGTTTATTTTGAGGTTAGATTTATCAAGTTCATAGAGGGGGAGATTGAGGTCCCCCATTAGTATAATTTTGCTATCTATTTCTTCCTCTAATTTCCTTAACTTCTCCTCTAGGAATCTGGATGCTATACCTCTTGGTGCATACATGTTAAGTAATGATATTGCTTCATTCTCAATGGTGCCTTTTAGCAGGATATATTTTCCTTCCTTATCTCTTTTAATTAGATCTATTTTTGCTTTTGCTTTGTCTGAGATAAGGATTGCTATCTCTGCTTTTTTAGTTCTAACTGAAGCATAATATAGTCTGCTCCAGGCTTTTACCTTTATCCTGTGCATATCCCCTTGTTTCAAATGTGTTTCTTGTAGACAGAATATTGTAGGATTATGGTTCTTAATCCATTCTGCTATCCACTTCCATTTTATGGGAGAGTTCATTCCATTCTACAGTTATGACTACTATTTGTGTCTTTCCCTCCATCCTATTCCCTCCCCTGTTTTTGCTTTTATTTCTCCTTTCTCCCTTCCCCTCCTTAAGGGCTTTCCTTTTGACCACCACCTCCTTCCATATTCACTCCCTATACACCTCCCTCCCTTTACCTACCCTTCCCCCTTACTACTATTTCCCTCCCTTCTAACCACTCCCTTCCCTTTTCCCCTTACCCCTCCTACTCCCTGTAGGGCACAATAGCTTTTTGTACTTAGTGGAGTATGTTATTCCCTCCTTGAACCCAAACCTATGAGAATAGATTTCGTACAGTGCTCCTCTCCCTCCCTCCTTTCCCTTTATATATTGAGTTTTTGTGTCTTTTCACATTAGAATCCTAAACTTAACTGATTATGTTAATCCCTCCTTGAACCAAAGCCAATGAGAGTAAAGTTCATATACTGTTCATTTCCCTCTCTTCTTCCACTTCCACTTCTACTATAGTATGTTTTTATGCCTCTTTCTGTGGCATAATTTACACTTTTCTGTCTCCTCCTTTCCGTTTCTCCCATTACAATCCCTTTGCACCCCTTAATGAGTTTTTTTTTTATCATCAGATTAGTTCATTTACACCCACATCCTTTATCTATGTATTTCCCTTTTAAATGTTGTGATAATTGTATAAATTTCAATATTGACAGGCATCAGCTTCCCATATAGGGATGTAAACAGTTTGGTCTTATTGAATCACAAGTGGTGTGTGTGTGTTCGTGCGTGCGTGTGTGTGTGTGTGTGTGTGTGTGTGTGTGTGTGTGTGTGCGCGCGCGCGCGCGCATGTGTTTTCCTTGTTTACCTTTTTATGTCTCTCTTGAGTCTTGTATTTGGAAATAAAATTTTCCATTGAGCTCTGGCTTTTTGATCAGGAAAGTCTGGAAGTCTCTTATTTCATTGAATGACTATCTCCTTTCCTGAAAGATTATGCTCAGTTTTGCTGGATAGTTGATCCGTGGTTGCAGTCCAAGCTCTTTTGCCTTATGAACTATCATATTCCAATCCCTCCAGTCTTTCATTGTAGATAGGTCCTGTGTGATCCTGACTGTAGTTCCATGATTTTTGAATTGTTTCTTTCTGGCTTCCTATTTGATCTTATAATTCTGGAATTTGGCTACATATTTCTTGGAGTTTTCAACTTGGGATCTCTCTCAGGAGTAGTCTGGTGAATTCTTTGGATAACTATTTTACCCTCTGACTCTAGGACCTCAGGATAGTTTTCTTTGATAATTTCTTGGATGATGTTGTCCAGGCTGGTTTTTCCATCATGGCTTTCTGGTAGACCAATAATTCTTAGATTATCTCTCCTGGATCTGTTCTCCAAGTCAGTTGTTTCGACAATGAGATATTTTACATTTTTTTCCAATTTTTCAATTTTTATGTTTTGTTTGATTCTTGATGCGTCATAGAGTCATTAGCTTCAACTTGACTGATTCTAATTTTTAATGAATTATTTTCCTTTGTTATTTTTTGGAGTTCCTTTTCTGTAGTTCAGATTTCATTTTTAGGGAAGTATTTTCTCCAGTTAGCTTTAGGTTTTGAACATCCCCTCCCAGTTCAGAAATTTTACTTTTTTAGGATTTGTTTTCTTCAGTGAGATTTTTTTTTTCCCATTTTGGCCAATGTGATTTTAAAAGAATCGGTCAATTTATCTTCCACATCTCTAATTTGGCTTTTAAAATCTTTCTTGAACTCTTCCAAGAGTGCTTTTTGGGCTCGAGATCAGTTCATATTTCATTCTGTGGTCTCAGGTGTGGATATAGAGTCGATGGTATCTCATGAAAGTGATTCTTCTTGTTCACAATAACAGTATTCAATTGTCTTTGGTTTCTTCCAGACCATTGTGGTTGCCTATTTCCTGGCTTTTAAAGTGGTTTTCTGTTTCTGGGGTACAGAGGGCTCTGACTCACGCTTCTCAAGCTGGGAGCTAGGGGCCTGGTTGTTGACTTTGTGTTCTGTAGCCTCTGGGTGTCTAGACTGAGGCCAAGGCCAGGACTCTTAGTGTTTCCCCTGAGTCTCACAGAGTAAGGTGTAGGGGAGGGGTGGTCTGGCCACTTCAGATTTCTGCCTCTGTGCCCCTAGGCTAGAGCTCGGGCAGGCTCAGTAGCTGGCAGCCTGCCATGCTGGTATCTGCAGATTCCCCTGGTTGTGTTAAGGCGCACTTGGGCTTCTGGTGTCAGGGCTTGCTGGCTCCATCCCCCTGGGCTTCAGGATCTCCAGCTGGTCAGCTGAGGTGGGGCTTGTTGGGATGCCTCCTGCCCTTCACTTTAGGCTCAGCACAGCTTCAGTCACATCCTTCCTCTAGGACTTCTAAGCCTGCTGCTGCTTCCACTATTTCAGGATTTTATAGTGGGGCAATAATCTCTGGGTTTTCAGGGTCAGGGAGGAGGATTAGAGCAGCCGGCGTTTACTCTGCCATCTTGGCTCCCAGAAGTTCAGGTAGGTAATTTTTACACATCAAGGCTATGGGATGATAACCCCAGGAGAAGCTTCTGTTGTTGCTGTGGGCCCTGTGCTTTCTCTTACCCAACTCCAAACTCTGTCCTGCAGTGAGAAGTCTGTGAATTGCCACTGCTGTGGGTGAATCCGCTGGCCACTGGCCTGGGCTTGCTCTAGCTCTGCTGTGATGTGGTCTCAGGTCCATGCTGGTGTAGCCCCAACATGCTCTACTTTCCCCCTGCTCAGTCTCCCAATGGATTCTGTCACTCTAAAATAGGTTCAGATTCTCTTTTTAGAGGTTACTGATGGAATTCAAGGAGGAGGAACTCAGACGAGTTCCTGCTTTCACTCTGCCATCTTGGCTCCCTGGTGGATTCTTTCAATTCCTGTTTTGCCCTCTGATTCCAGCACACCAGGGCAGTTTTACTTAATAATTTCTTGAAAGATCCTGTCTAGCTCCTCCTTTTCATTATGACTTTCTGTTAGTCCAATGATTCTGATATCTTCTCTCTTGGGTCTATTTTCCAGGTCAGTTGCTTTTCCCAGGAGATATTTTACATTTTCTTTTATTCCCCTATTCATTGAATTTGTTTGACTGATTCTTGATGTCTCATGGTCATTTCTACTTGTCCATTTCTAACTTTTAGGGAGTTATTTCCCTCTATTAGCTTCTGTACTTAATTTTCCATTTGGCCAAAGTGCTCTTCAAGGATTTTTTTCTTCAGTGGATTTTTGTATCTCCTTTTCTGTTTGGCCAATTCTAATTTTTAATCAGTTTTCCAGGCTGTTGACTCTTTTTTCATCATTCTGTTGCATCACTCTCGTCTCTTTTACTAATTTTTCTTCTACCTCTCTTGTATTATTGCCAAGCTCCTTTTAAAGCTCTTCCATGCATTATTTCTGAGCTTGAGACTTCTTCCTGTTTTTCTTTGGGGTTTTGCCCATAGGTGTTTAAACATTGTCTTCCTCTTCTGATTTTGTATCTTGGTCTTCCCTGTTACCATAAAATTTTTCTATGGTCAGATTATTTTTGTTGTTGTCTTTTGCTCATCCATTTATTTTATTTTATTTTATCTTTATTCATTCATTCATTTATTCATTTATCCATCCATTCATTCATTTGTTTCTCTCTCTCTCTCTCTCTCTCTCTCTCTCTCTCTCTCTCTCTCTCTCTCTCTCTCTCTTAAATCTGATTTCTGATACCAGAGTGGAAGGGGCTCTGTCTCAGGCTTCTTGTGACAGTTGACTACAGGCCTGGCTGTTTACCTGGAGCCTCACTGATATTGCTCTGAGCCTCAGGGGGACCCTCCTGTCTGGTGCTGTGTTGAAGGGATGGGGTGGAGGGATGGCTGGCACTGTTGGAGGCTTTAGGGGTCTGGCAGCTTATCTGGTAATGAGCTTGGGTCCTAGTGTCTGGTGTCTGGTGTGTGCTGAGTCCATGTGGGGTTTTTCTGCTTTTCCCTGTGCCTACACTGAAGCATGTGGTGGTTCTCAGAGCTGCCAGCTCCATTGGCTATGCTAAGGCACATGCAGGTTCATGGTGTTGGTGTTTGTCCACTCTACCACACTGAGGCTCAGGATCTCCCACTGGTTTTCTGAGGGCCTTGCTGCTGTTTTACTGGGATTCTTTCTGTCCTGTAATGTGCTTCCCTTTTACCTGAGTGAGATGGACCTTTCTTGCTGCTTCTCCAAGTCTCCCAGGCTAAAGGACCACTCCATTCCATCTCTTTGCTGGATCTGCTGTTCCAGGATTCATATGGCTGTCTGGAGGTGCATGTGGGAGAGCTATAGCAATGTATAGTTTATTCTGTTATCTTGGCTTCTGGAAGCTGACGTCTTCACTTGCCAGTGAGTTGGATTTAAGTGAGGTCACTGTCTCTTCCAGAGTCATTGGAGTACAGTGCCGGGCATAAGTCAAGATGATGGCACAGGTTGCACTGGGAAACCTCTCTTTAAGCTAAGGTCTTTCTCAGGTCTCAGTCTCTCTGAGGCAACTTCAGTTCAGCTATTAAGTCTAGGTAAGAGTTGAGACAAAAGAAGGCCTAGTTTACCTTCCCAAAAGAATCAGTCTGGGAGGAGAAGACCCTCCAACTTGCTATTTGCATTTACTCTGAGTCATCAACACCCAAATAAGGAGCCAGGGAAACTTGGTCTGGGACCTGTTATTGGCCAATCAGTGAGAACCAGAGAAATTTTAGTTTAAAAGCATAGTCAAGGAGCTTCATTTGAATCCCAATGGGCTTTATCAAAGCCTGATTTACCAGAGCTGTATCTCAAGAAATCATAAATGAAATTACAGGAAACTTAAGAGTTAATTGTCCTGGCTTTTTTGAAGAAAAGAATGATAGAATAAATAACTAGGGAAGAAAAAAGAATCTAGTCCCCAAATCCTAAGATACCTTGTGAAGTATAAGCAATCAAAAGTAATAATCCTTTGAACAGAGCATCCACATCCAAGGGTGTGATTCCCCAAGTGGACAGAGGGAAGGAAAGAGGAGGAGGAGGAGGAAAAGGAGAAGAGAAACAACGGAGAAAGGGCATCATTGCCCAACTTGAACTGGCCAGTTGGGTCCCTCATAGGGCAGCTACTTCTACCCACAGATTGTTGTCTTTTTATGATTTCATTTTCAAAGAGGACCAATGATATCAGGAGGATGATGTCTGGACTCGCAAACGAATTGGATTCAAGTGAGGCAGAACAGTACAGAGATACCAGCCTCACTCTCTTCCAGAGTCATCAGCGTCCAGTGGCAAGACAAGACAAATAATCAATAAACTGATGGTCAGTGGTCTTTCAGTGACCAAAGACACATATGCAAGGCACTGTGTTAAACACTGGAGATACAAAGAAAGGAGAGACAGACCCTTCTCTCAAGGAGTTCACAGTTCAATGGGGGAGACAACAAGCAAACAACCACATACAATCTATAGACAAGCTAAATTGGAGGTAATCAGGAGAGGTAAGGAGCCAGGCTGGCATGGACTTCCTTCCTCCATCACATTGATCTCCCTCCTGCCTCTGTTTCTTCCTTCCCCTTTGGGCTTTCTGAGGTAAGCAGCTCTGACCTGAAAACACTGTTCATTCAGCCCCTGCCCCTGCTCAGAGGTGCCAAGGGACCCCCAAAGGACACAGACAACCCCAGTGGGTCTGTCCCCTGTACTTTGGCTATCTTGACGAGTCTTCTCAGACAAAAGACCTGCAGCCCCTGCCCATCCCTGGGGGGGCTTGTGGGAGCTCAGCCTACCTTCTATCCCACATTAGGCTGAGTCTAGGAAAAGCAACAGATCAGAGTCCACTTATGTTCACTATAGCTGAGCTGCGGGGGGCAGAACAGGGGTAAGTATCCTCAGTACAGCTGGGAAGGAGAGACTCCCAGGAGTGAGCATGCCCATTCCTTCTAGGCCACAGCACTCCCACCCTCTCAGACTTGCAGCCCAGGCTTCATAGTCCTGTTCTGGCTCTTTGGAGGGCAGGGCCCTTTCTCTGCAACAGATTGGATATTGGGTCCTGAGTGTTGCACTTGCCCCAGGTCCAACATACACAGACTATGATGCTTGGGGGACTCTGCCTTCTGCCCTGTAGCACAACCTGGTGCTGTGGTGATGTCTCCTCCCTTCCACCATCCTTCCTTGCCTGGGGTCAGGCATGTTCGTGAAGGGGCCAAGGAGCCTGTGAGCCCAACAGGTGCCTACCCTGCACTGTGCTGGGGCCCTGAGCTGGTCAACCATGCTCCCTCCCTCTCTTGCTCCCAGTCTGGTTCCCATATTTCCTTCGCTGAAAATGGGCCCATTTTTCTCTGGTTTCTTTTCTCTCTCCACTCCTTATGCTGGGTCACATTGGTGTTATATCAGCTCAAATCTGAAAAGTCAGTTCAGTACTAGACACACAAACCTGGGTTCTGTGGCCTTTCCCAGCCTTAGCTGCTGCCTGTGCCCCACTCTCCGCATCCACGCTTGGGGAGGAGCCAAGGACAACTCACAAAATCTCTCTGAGGATCAGTTTCTTTATCTGTAAAATGGGAACATTCATCCCTCACCCAAGATAAGAAATGGGGAAGCATTGTGTAAACTCTCAAGTCCTTTGTGACTGCAAAGCACTGTGTTCCTGTAGAGGAAGGGACCCTTTTCTCCCCCTTCCACGTCCTTTTCCCCTCTCCAGCCCCTCATATTTCTTCAGCTTCTCTCCTCCTTGATAATCGTTGTTGTTACAGACCTCCCTCCTGTGTGCCCTGACAAAGGGTGTCTTCAGGTGCAGTAGCCATTCACGTGAGATAAGAAGAGCCCTGCTCTTGAGAACCTTGGATGATCAGAATCCTCCTTTATCTTTCTCTGTTCTTGTGGTTTCTGTTCTGGGACAGAATGCCTTTGGGTAGTGATGCCCACTGCCCTCTAAGATCTTCCATGACTGACCCTTGCTTCCAGGTTCAAAGGAGCATGAGATTTAGAGCCGGAAGGGACCTCAGAGAGAACTAGTCCAACCTAAATTCATTTTACAGAAGAGAAAACTGAGGCCCAGAAAGTGCAAGTGACTTGTCCAGGGTCACACGACTCTATGTAGTAGACCTTAGGACTCAGACTGGGGCTCTCTTCCTCATATGTGCATCCTGGGGCTCATCTCCCCCACTGACGGCTAACTTGCAATGAGGGTGGCAAGAGCTTTGAGCTGGGACTCAGTGGCCATGTCAGGGGTTCTGGCAGCTCTGGGCAAGCCTGCCCCTCCAGGAGTTTGCATTCTAATGGAAGAGAAGTCAATGCAGTATACTTGGAATGGAGAGGGAGAAAGCAGTGACTATCAAGGAGGGCTTCCTGGGTGGGTGGGTGGGTGGGGTGACAACCCTTGAGTTAAAGATTCAAGCAATTATTGGAATCTAAGAGGCAGAGGCAAAGAGTGAAAACATTCCAGGCACACATGGAAGTTTAGACGGAACCGGGACAGCAAACAAGGGCTGAAAAGGTAGGTTGGAACAATATGGGTGAGGGGCTTTCTATGCAAGGCTGAGCAGTTAGGATTTTATTGTGAAAGTAATAGGGATCCTTCTTGGGAAGGAGAGTGACATCAGACAAGCCCAGTTGTACACAAGTCATGTTGGAGAGGAGTAGACTTATTGGGATGGCTGTCCAAGTGAGGGCCATGGGGCCCTGAACTAGTGTGATGGCCATGTGGGTGGAGAGAAGGGAACAGATGGAGAGATGTGTTGTAGGTGGAATCAACAAGACTTGGGGACTGGTTGGACATGGGAGGGGAAGAAGGAGGGGGGAGCTGAGGGAGAGCCTGGGAGACTGTGGGGTGCTGGGGTTCTTCCCAGAACCAGGAGAAGATACAGCATGGTGACTTTGACATGGGATGCCTATAGGATGTCCAGGTGGTTGTTTGTGACTTGGGGATGGAGCAAAGGGCAGATTGTGGAGAGGCAGGTCTGGAGCAGTCAGCACAGACATGATGGTTTAATAATGCATTAAATGAGCAAGAAAAGATTGCAGAGAGAGCTGGGATCCCCCAGGTCTCCCACTTGGTGGACAGATGGCGAAGGAGACAGAGAAAGGGCAGTCAGTTAGGGAGGAGAAGGACCAAGAGAGAGGGAGCAGTACTGAAAACTCAGGGAAGAGAGACCATCCATGCAGAGAAGGTCATTGCTGTCTGATACTGCCTTGGATGGGGCTGGGTGGGTGTCAATCTCAAGGATTTCTGCCATCACTTTTGACCTCCTGGATTCCACAAATGCTCCCTGAATGGGATTCCCCTGCCTGGAAGGCCCATCCTCCTCTCTCTTCTCAGTGAAAGCTTCTGTGTTTTATCCAAGAGGCTGCACACTTGCTCCAAGGCTTCCTTGTTCAAGGCTCAGCTTGGTACCACCCTGTCCTAGAAACCTGAGCTCAGGATCCCACCCACACTTGCCTTTCTCTCTCCTGGCGAAAGATGAGTAGTAGACCCAGGGATCCCCTGGGGTGAGCCTCTGAAGCTCATGTGTCAGACCCATCACTCCCATCACTACCTGCATGACCACAAAATGGGCCTTTCCCACTCTCTGGGCCTCAGTTTCCTTCTCTGTTAGAACGAATGCTCTCTAAGCACCCCACAGTTCTGTGAAGTTATGATAGCTATTTTTTTGACCAGACAGTGTCCTTCTGCCCACTCACAGTGTCAGTCACAGAAAAAGGCAGGATGTGAGTGTGAGGGGACAGAGCCAAAGGGAGACTCCCCCTGTCTCAGGAGCAGGAAGTGCTTCATTCTTGAGTTGGTATTACTCAGAAGGAGGCATGTTCTTCCTGCCCCCATCCCTCTCCCCATTCTCTCACTCCCTCACTCAGCTGGTTACAACAGGTGGAGGGAATGCTCATGTCTGAGCTCCTGGAGTCCAGGGGCCACGTGCTCATGGATCACTTGTGGCCCTCATAGTACCGAGTATAGGGCCCCATAGGGAGTTCACCAGACTCACCCAGCTCTTCTTATCCCCGAGTCTCCATTCAAATGCACAGCCACGACGGTCAGGTGTCAGGAAAGCTTCACTTTGGAGAGGAGGCTGAAGTGAGGAAGCTGGGAGATCCCTCATACCCAGTCCCTGCTCACACAACATACACTCAACACACACATGCACACTCATACAAACACATGCTCACATGTGTGTACGTGCTCACACGTAAGCACGTGTGCATATAAACTCACATATTCACACATATGCACTACATCCATGCATATGCATTCATATACTCACACTCACATACATATATACATGTGTTCACACATGCATAAACACACACATACATCATGCATATATACACACTCAGGTCCACATACACAGGAAAATTCATATGCACACTCATGCACACACATACAAACATACTCATGCATGTATAGACATTCACCCCCACTTACACACATACTCATGCACACAGTTAGGAGTCTCCTACATGGTCTGTTTGGACAGAATTACCAGCATTCTCCAGGAGGGGAGCTTCATGGAGCTACTTAAAGCCCTCCTCACTCTTTGGCTTGAGGGGGTGCCCTTTCCCTCGGAGAAGTGCAGTAATTGATGCTCCTCCAGAAAACTCGACCTGAAAGGAGTCTCCCAGGACATCCAGCTCAGATCCCCTGGGCTCCAAAGCCCACAGCTGGTGAGCCCCTGAGTCAGGATGTGGCCCAGGCCCTCAGACTCACTCTAACAGAATCTTCCTTAGTCCTAGTGGGGGCCTCCAAGAAGCAGTGCCCATGTGCCTGAGTGTCTTGACTGTTACTGCTCCTGTCCAACCAAGGGCAGAACCTTGGCACCCCTAGCCTATCTCCAGGGATCCCCTCTCTCTGGGCTTCCAGGATCTTTGGACCATCCAAAGAAACGCCCCCCCCGCCCCGCTCCCGAAGCCAGTGTCTCAGGAGACTGGATCTGAGGAGGGAGATGGAGAGGAACCCTCTCCTTCTCCCCTCCCCCATGGCTAACACAGCAGCTTTTCATCTCCTTTCAAGTGGATCAAAGACAGGTTAAAAGAAACCTTTTGGGGGGTTTGTTTTCAAGTTGGTTTTGTTTGAGCAATACTCGTGCTGACGCGTCTGCCTTTAGAAGAGATCCTTTCAGTGTAGCTGTCTTATTGATCTGGGCCAAGTTGGAAAGGAGATGGGAAGAGAGTAAGACATAGGGGGCTATGTAAAGCACTGGTTGGAGCCCAGGGACCTCGGGCTGGGAGCCGGGCTGGGAGCCCTTGGCTCTTTGAGCCTGGCTTAACCTGTGAGGCAGCAGATGGTCATGGGGGACCCAGACACTGATGCCCATCAGCCTACATTGACCATGAGGAAGCCCTCATTGGCTCAGCAAGTCAAAGGACTGTTGTGGACTCAGGCCTGGCTTGTGAGCTCCTGCTTCCTCTTTTATCCCTCCCCCAGGATGCCGATGAGCCTAACAGAAACACTGCACTGGCCCCTAAGAGGGAAGGATCCTGCTCCTGTATGTCCTGGGAAGAAGCCAGAGTAATTTGGATCTCTGGTAGCACAGATCCCAATGGGGCAGAAGATGAGTTTTCTCCAGCCCAGGCCTTTAGTAGCAAAAAAGCATTTGGACAGGAGCTCCAGCAAGAAGAGCTCCTAGCTTGTCATCCAAGACTGTGCCCATATCCCTGCCCAGTGAGCTCCAGAGAGGACTGATACAGTGTGGGCATCAGAATGAGTACTGCCTTTGGAGGCAGAGGCTATGGACTGAAAGTCCACCTCTAATCCTCACTATCTATGGGACCTGAGGAAAGTCAATGACCTCTCTGGGCCTCAGTTTCTTTCACTATAAAACAAGGCAGTTGGACTGCATGGCCCCTTCAAGCCTTACATGTAGGAAATTCCTCCTGCTCAAAGCTGGAAGGGGCAGGTGACCCCAACGAGAACTCCAGAGCAAGGTGGGCTCCTCCCCATGGACAATTCTTGTTCTGTACACTAAGAATTTGCGGTGGACTCTCATTGGGTGGATGGTGAGGAACCTCCCCTATTGATCCTCCTAACTCAGCTCTCATGGTCATCATCTGGGAAAGCAAATCCTGTGCCATCCCAATTAACTGACAACTCTGCCACTGAGGGCAGTCAGGCCAGCTTAGCTGAGGCAGCAAGCAGGGCACCCTGGGGAAGAGATGGGAGCCAATATGTTCCAGGGAAGTCAAACCACCACCATCGCATTGACTTCCATCTTCCATTAGTTCCTAGTGGAGCCTGCCAGAACTGAACCCAAGGACCTTGGGAGCAGCATTGCCCACAGCCATCATCCTGGGAAGCAGCCCCTGCAGAAGGCAGCCCTGCCATGGTTCCTGCAGGGGGTACAGACACAACTCATGGAGCCTCATGAAGAAAGCTTTGGTCACTGAAGTCCTTGGCCTCAAAGGGTTCAAGTCAGAAGTGGCTTTCATTGTATCAGTGGAATTGGCATTGAAGAAGAGGCCTGGCCATCTGCTTTGCTGCCACACTCCAAGGACCATCTGACATGTAGGTGAAGCATTCCCTCTGTGTTATCTCCCCTATTAAGAGAACTTTGGGAGAGTAGGGACTGAATTGCTTTTTGCTGTGCTTTTTGTATACAATAAGCACTTAATAAATGCATGCATGCTTGCCTGCATTCATTCAATTTGTGGACATGGAAGAAGTGTAGAAACAAAGGAGACTGTCCTTGTCTGTGCCTGTGTCAAGTGAGGAAGACAGAGGAAGAACAAACCTTGGTCCTTCCCTCAGGGAGCATTCAATCTCGGGAGGCAGGAGGAGAGCAGACCTGGACCTGATCTATCCTCCTAGTGCCTAGAACGGCCAGGAAAATGAGATGTATGCATGTGGAGCAACAGCAGGCAATACCAGAATGTAGAGTCCTACTTGGAAGAAGTGAAGCACGTGGGGTCCTCAAAGAGCTCAATGGGATAGAACATGGAGTTGAGTCAAATTAGCTCATGTCAATGTCAAATTCTCAGTGATGGGCAAGGGGCATGGATGGCTGGATAGCTGTTTGTGTGAAAAAGAGCTGGGGGTCTTAGTGGCTGGCCAGGTCAGTATGTATCAGGAATGTGATATGGTGGCCACTTTGAGACCCTAGGATTGTAGACCTTGAGCTGAAAGGGCCCCCAAACCATCCAGCCCAGTCCCCTCACTTTAGAGAGGAGATAACGGGGCTGAGGGGGAGGAGAGCTTGCTGGAAGTCACACAGGCAGGGACACAAGGGTGGTTTGCAAAGTCCTAAGCCAATGGCTTTGGGCTGTATGTAGAGGCATGGGGTTCATGAATATGAGTCTTGCTCTCCTCTGACCTGATCAGACCCGATTCTGGGCATCTCATCTTGGGAGGGCAGTGACAGCTGGAGGCATCCAGAGGAGGGGCCACAATTTCCAAGGGCTTTGAGCTCAAGTCACAGCAGGATCAAGGGGAGGAAATGGGGGGAAGTCCTGGGGGAAGAGTCTGGGTTAGAAGCTATTCTCAAGTACTGCAAAGTCTGTCCTGCAGAAGAGGGGCTAGCCTTGCTCTTCTGGGCCTCAGAAGGCAGACCCAAGAGCAGTGTGTGTGTGTGTGTGTGTGTGTGTGTGTGTGTGTGTGTGTGTGTGTGTGTGTGTGTGTGTGATACAGGCTCAATGTCAGGAAAACTCACTCCTATCAACAGCTGTCTGAGTGGACTGGGCTGCCTGGGGAGGAGGAATCCCTCAAGCATAGGCTGTTTGACCCCTTGTTGTGTCTGAAGGAGTAGATGGCACTGAAGGCATGTTTTGGGGATCTGGGTTGATCTAGACAGCTTTGCCCTTAAAGCTTCTTCTCTAGGGTCTTTGACTTGGTCAAGGTCAGATTGAGTCTAGGCACAAAATCCAGTTATAATATTCAGCTACCTACTCTCTCCCTCTCCCTCTCTCCTCTCTTCTCTGTCTCTGTCTCTCTGTCTCTGTCTCTGTCTCTCTGTCTCTGTCTCTCTCTCTGTCTCTCTCTCTCTCTCACACACACACACACACACACACACACACACACACACACACACATACACACACACACCCCCCTCTTTCTCTCCTCTTTCTTCCTCAGTATCTCCACTCTCTCCTCCACCCTCACCTCCTTTTTTTAATTTTGCCCCTCAGGCATTCAGCCTACTCTATGTCTTGCCTCGTGCTCCCTAGCCCTCCTGCTCTCCATCTTCATTATGCAGGGTAGGTCCAGGTAACTGGCCTTTCTAACCCTTGACTAAGGCAGACTTAGCATCCTGGGCAGCTGTGAGGCTCTGGGGTCTTTGGGGGACAATCTCATGGTCCACAGAGCACCAGAGCAGCACCATAGATGAGCCCACTACCTAGCTGGGCCAAAGGCTCCCTGCTCAAGCTTAGGCTTCCCTCCCTCATCAGCAGCATGGTCTCAGTCTCCTCAAGGCCTCTTTCCTTGAAGCTTTGTCCCTACCTGGTCATCACTGTGGAACAGCCTTTTGAGAAGGCATCTTAAGCTCTCATTAGAGGAAAGTTACAGAATCCTAGAATGCTGGGTTGGGGTCTTCAGCCTCAGTTTGTACTACCCTCTTAAGGAGGAAGCAAAGGCCCATTGCTCACGGTCATCCCTAAGCTTAGTGGCAGAACTCAGGTGTCCTCACTCCCAGTCTGGGACGTGGACTCTTCTGTGTCAGGCAGGACACTCAGGTTCCTTCCACAGCAGACCTTGGTGCCCTTCCTCCTCTCTATCTTTCCTGCTCACCACTCTTCATGGGGGCAGTTTGGTCCTGTCTAGCCTGGTCTAATTCAGTCCAAGTCCAGGTCAATCTAGTCTCGCCAAATCAACTAATTCAGTTGAGTCTTGTTCTGTCTGGTTTCATCCGATCTGGTCTAACCCTTTCCACATCATTGAAGAAGATGCTTACCAGCACAGAGCCAAGAGCAGATCCCTGAGGTACTCCACTGGAGACCTCTTTCCAAGAAGAGACATTAGTGGCTACTCTTTGGGTCTGCTATTCAGTCAGTTCCAAATCTCCTTAACTTGAGTATCTTCCAGGCCCCAGTCTTGGTCTCTTCAATAACAATAAGATGCCAGGCTGACAAATGTTTTGCCACAATCTGGGAAAGCTTGGCCACAACATTCTCCTGATCTGATAGCCTAATAGCCCTGACTGTCCCCAGAGGCAAGATGATGAATCTGGAGTGACCTTCCTCAGCCGTCAGCCTGGACTTGACCATATTCTGCTAGAGAAGATTCCTGAGCTAACTCAGGCTCCACTCCCAGCAGCCTCTCTCCCTCATATTCAAATAACTGGAAGGTCCTGGGGTTTCTGCTTCTGCAGAGTCTCTTGGATATGCTTCCTTCTCTTTTCTGATGCTGCCCCCACCCTGGTGCAGACTCTCACACCCTCACATCTGCATCATTGCAGTAGCTGCCTGGGGTCTGTCTGCCCCATGTCTCTCCATCCAGTCCATCCCCTGTTCAGTTACTGAAATGATTTTCCTAAAGCACTGGTCTGATCAAGTCACTCCCTACTCAATAAACTCCAATGGCTCCCTATGGCCTCTAGGAGAAAATGCAAAATGCTCTGTTTGGCATTCAAAGCCCTTCATAGCCAGGTCCCCTCCTTCCTTTTTAATCTCTTTGTGCCTTACTCTCTGACATGTGCTCTTTGACCCA
The DNA here is from genome assembly GCA_011680675.1 of Gymnobelideus leadbeateri. NCBI lineage: Eukaryota > Metazoa > Chordata > Mammalia > Diprotodontia > Petauridae > Gymnobelideus > Gymnobelideus leadbeateri. The sequence continues at coordinate 684,061 of WOXC01006012.1, forward strand.
GTGACAATGGCCTCCTGGCTGTCCCAAGAACAAACCCCTCCATCTCTTGACCCAGGGCATGATATCTGTCTACCCTCCATGTCTGGAATTCCTCCTCGTCTCTGATTCCCATTGCCCTGGCCCTTAGCCTTCTTATCTGTAAAATAGAAGGGTTAGGGTTAGGCAATCTCCAAGGTCCCTTCCTGTCCCAGCTCTCACAGGGTCGTCTCATTGATGAGCACTCAGAGGTGTAGAAAGTGACCTGGTTCACTCACAGTCATACAGCCAGTCTGTACCAGAACTGTGATTTGAATTCAGGTCCTCTGACCCCATGTCCAAGGTTCTGTGCCCTGCCGCAGGCTGTCCTGATGATCGCAGCTGTCCTTTAGGAAGATGGCTCCAGAAGGAGGTATTAGATGGAAGAGAAGGGGCCAGTCTGTGACAAGAGTCCTGATAATACTAATATAATATCTACCATATTATATAGTGCTTATCTGTGCCAGGAACTGTGAATGGTAGGCAGAAGAGAGTGGAGTCAGTGCTGGACAGTCTGGGGAGAACAAGAGGGAGGCTTAGACCCAGGGCAGCTTATCTCGGCTATTTGTAATATCTGTGGTCTCATTGTGGAGGTGGCTGACTAGAGCCAGGGGCAGAGCCACTCACCTTTCCTTGCTCCTCTGAAGTTCAAGGGAGAGGAGGGAATGTACAGTACTAAGTAGGGCATCTTGATAGCTAGATAGATGGAGAGTTGGATAGGTAGATAGAGATAGATAGATAGATAGATAGATAGATAGATAGATAGATGGATAGATGGATTGATGGGTAGATAGATAGGTGGATAAATAGACAGGTGGATAGACAGACAGACACAGATAGACAGATAGATAAATAGATGGAGGATGGATGTATGGGTAGATAGATAGATGGATAGACAGGTGGAAAGATAGACAGGTGGAGAGAGAGAGAGACAGAGAGAGAGAGAGAGAGAGAGAGAGAGAGAGAGAGAGAGAGAGATAGATATGGATGGGTAGATAGATAGATGGATAGATAGACAGGTGGATAGCTAGACAGAAAGACAGACAGACAGGCAGACAGGCAGACAGACAGACAGACAGATAGATTGATAAATAGATGGATGGATGGGTAGATAGATGGATAGATAGGTGTATAGATAGGTGGATAGATAGATAGATGGAAGAATAGAGCATTTATTAAGTTTTTGTTCTGTACCAGGTCCTGTGCTAAATATTTTACAAATATTATCTCATCTGATCCTCACAGCCACCCTGGGAGGTAGGTGCTGTTATTATACCCATTTTTATAGATGGGGAAACTGAGGCAAACTACTTAAGTGACTTGCCCAGGGTCACACAGACAATAAGTGTCTGAGGCTGGATTTGAACTTAACTCTTCCTGATTCCAGGCTTGGTGCTCTAATTACTACATCACATCGCTAGCTTCAGAAGTAGACACAGAGACAGAAAGAGAGGTAGAAGGGCATTGTCAGGGAAAAGAAAAAGGGAAAGGAGTGAGTCCTGCCTGGCTCCTTCTTGCATGGGGCATCACAGGCCCAATTCAGACATTTCTCAAGGACCGCACCAGCTTTACAGGGAGGCAAGTGACCAAAAAGAGTATTTCTCCTGTTCATTGCTGGTTAGCTCCTCCTTAGCCTGACCACACTGCATAGGAAAAGGAAGGTTTAGAGTCAGAAGGGAAAGTAGACCCATGGTCTGAACCTCTCATTCTATTGAAGAGGAAACTGAGGCCCAGGGGAAGATAAAGGGGTTGCCCAAGTCACACAAAGAGCCAGTCTCTTATACTCCAAGACCCTTGCTGTACCCCAGCCTCTCCCAATGGCCCTGGATCCTCATGTGTGGATTTGTGTGGCCCCAAACACAGGAAGATGAATCCTTCCCTGACTGAAGGCTGACCCAAGGTGAATGTGGGAGCATTCTGGAGGGTCTGCTGGCTTTGCTCTGTGTAGCAGAGAGCCCTGAGCTTGTAATCATAATGCTTGAGGCTCAGCCCTCCTTGGATACAACCTCAAGAGAGACACAACTTGGAGTCATAGGACCTAAGTCAGGAAGGGGTCTCAGAGCCAGCCAGTTCAATCTTTTCATTTATAGATGGGGAAACTGAGGCCTAGAGAAGGAAAGACACTTGGTGGGTGACAGAGGTAGAAAGTGGGAGAGGTTAGACTCCATTCCTAACCAGGACTGTGGGGCAGGTGTTTGAACAGTAAAGCTGTGCAAGTGTGAGAAGACATTGTCTTCTACCAAGCTTATCCTTGGTACTGGGAGGGTAAGTAGTCAGTAGATGAGCCTGGCTTTGGAGACTCATTGGGTGCTCCCTACTTGGCAGAAGGCTGCCCTTTGGCCCCATCTCTTGGTGCCTCTGTTTCAGGGCTGGTTTCCCCTTTGCTCAGGTATCCAGGAAGGGGATTGGTGGGGAGTATGTACTTCTCAGCACAAAAACACGGGGTCTGGCTAACAATTGCCGCCTTCCTTTCTTCTGATCTATTTTGTACTGGGGAGGGCGGAGGGCAGGGGGAGGGAAGAAAGGGAGAGAGAGGTGAGTGGCAGGAAGGAAAGGAAGGAGGAAGGAAGAAAGAAAAGAAAGGAAGGAGGAAGAGAGGGAGGGATGAAAGGAGGAAGGAAGGGAGGATGGAAAAGTAAATGGAAATAAAGAAGGAAAAGTGGATGGAAGGAAGGAAGGGAGGAAGGAAGGGGGATGGAAGGGAAGGAGGATAGATGGAAGGCTGAATTGAAGGAAGGAAGGGAGGGAAGAAAAAATGAAGGAAGGGTGTATGGAAGGAAGGGGAATGAAAAGAAGGAAGGGAGAGAGGGAGGAAGGAAAGAAGGGAGGGGGGAAGGAAGAGAATGAAGAAGGAAGGAAAAGAGGGAGGGAAGAAGGAAAGAAGGGGGGAAGGAGAAAGGAAGGGAGGGAGGGATGAAGGGAGGGAGGGATGGAGGGAGGGAGGGAGGAAGAGAGGAAGGGAGGGGTGGAGGGAGGGAGGAAGGGAGAGAAGGGGGAAGGAAGAGAGGGAGGGAGGTCTGTGAGCTGGGGCCGAGCGCCTTTGATGTTTCCTTCAGACTACCTGGGTCGTTTTGTTCCAATTACTATGAGTGGATTTGGAGGCCATCCATGCTGCATTAAGCAGCCCAGCTTTGATGTCTTACCGGCCGGCTGCCTGGCTCAGTCCGGAGCTGTGGGAGGCCCGAGAGAGAGGCCAATCAGCCTCAGCGGGCCCCCATCTGCAGCCTATAGCCAGTCGCCAGGGATGAAAGGCTCCGAGTGCTGGCCATCAGGCATACTTCCCTGCACATCACAGGCTGGCAAATAGCCTCATTATCTTCCATTAGGACTCAGGGCCTCATAGCCACGCTCTGCCCTCCACAGAGGCTCTCATCTCTGAGCAGCTCAGTGCTGGCTCTAATAGTGGCTTAATTGAACCCAGGATCAGCAGCCCTGTGGCCGGGCATTCTTTGGACTCGGGGGTTGGACGGGGCTCTATGACCACACAGGAGCTCTAGAAGTGAAGTCAAGGGTACCAGGGCTGGGAAATGGGGATGATGGGTGGTCTCTGGCCTTGATAGGGCTCAGGTCGGGGTGAAGCACAAGGAACCCTGGCCTGGGATCCAGGAATCCTGGGATCTTGGTAGCTGTGGCATTTTGGGAAAATGGGACTCCCTCTCTGGGCTTCAGCATCCTGGGAGGGTGACTCCAGAGGTCCCCCCTAAACCGGGGATTTTATGGCAGCTAGGTGGCACAGCTGATAGAGACTCGACCTGAAGCCCAGGAAGATCTGAGTTCAAATCCAACCTCAGGCCCTTCACCTGCCTGCCAACAGCCCTATGTTATAGGGCTCTAGTGGGGGTCAAGTGGGCTAATGTTTGTAACTTCATTTACAATCCTTAAAAGTGCTCCAGATCGTTCTCACCTTACATAAGGGGCCTTCTGCAGACCCTGCACATAAAGTGATTGTGAGTGTGAGGGTGCCTGCAGCTATGGGGAAGGGAGGGAGGGAGGCAGTCAGGAAGGGGCTGACACGTGCCTCAAGGGTAGTTGGGGCCCAACGACAGAAGTGCAAATAGGAGGAAGAACATGTCGGGGCAGGTGTGTTGGCACTTGGCTAGAAGCAAGAGGAAGAGTATGTGGTGGGGGGACAGACGAGGTCACAGACAAGAGAGGCTGGGGCAGACAATGTGGTACTTGAGTGTGAACACACTGAAGACAGACATGTGGGCCAGGCACGCTGGCAAACAGGTAGAGCAGGGCAGAGAGAGACAGAGAGAAAGAGAGAGACATCGAGAGAGAGAGACACACACACACACACACACACACACACACAGAGAGAGAGAGAGAGAGAGAGAGAGAGAGAGAGAGAGAGAGAGGGAGAGAGACAGAGACAGAGAGAGACAGAGACAGAGAGAGACAGAGACAGAGACAGAGACAGAGACAGAGAGAGAGAGAGAGAGGGAGGGAGAGGGAGGGAGAGGGAGAGAGGGAGAGAGAGAGAGAGAGAGAGAGAGGGAGGGGGAGAGGGAGAGAGAGAGACAGAGAGAGAGAGAGACAGAGAGAGAGAGAGAGAGAGAGAGAGAGAGAGAGAGAGGGAGGGAGGGAGAGAGACAGAGACAGAGAGAGACAGACAGAGAGAGACAGAGAGACAGAGAGAGACAGAGAGAGAGAGAGAGAGAGAGAGAGAGAGAGAGAGAGAGAGAGAGAGAGAGAGAGCACAGTGCTGGCCAATAAGGCAATAAGGTTAGTCAGTTGTATTTTTGGAAAGGAGATTTCTTCAGAATTCTGGACTCAATGTTAGATTTGTATAATGGGGGTTTGCATAAAGCAAGAATGTCTGTTTATAAATCCTAGCTTTTATCATTATTCTGGCAGCTTATACGCACGATCCCTCGGCCACGAGGGGCAGTGACACTGTAGCTAGGCCCTCTCTGCCTGGGTCAGCCCCCCCCCCCCCCCAGCATCTCGTCTCTGGATGGGTATTCCATCCCAGCGACAAGAACAAGCGCCCGAGTAGCCCCTTCCTCGGCTCGTGTCCTCAGAGGCTCACAGCAGCCTTAAGAGGGGAGCACCACAGCTCTTATTGTCCCTATTTTGCAGAGGAGGAAACTGAGGCCCAGAGAGGCAATGGCAGCACATAGCCAAGAACTGCCAGAGGCAGTGGGGATTCCTTCATTCTAGACTGTTTCCTCAAACACAGGGGCTCCGAGTTTCTCACACATTAAATCCCAAACTCCTCTGCCCTCCCCACACTCGCAGGACTTTCCTCATCCAGCTTCCTTTTCAGCACTTGGTTCCCATGAGGCACACAGCTCATTATCTGCCACTCCTCCTCGTAGCAACAATGCCCAGCTTGGGGTCCGATGAAGCAGCCCACAGGGAGTTGTCTCTCTTCCTTGGACCCTCCTTACCTCAAATGTGTGTTGGAATAATTTCTGATGTTAGGTCAGGGCTGTCTGGGGGCGTCTGAGTGGGGCTCTCTCTGGCCAAGATTGGAGTTCAGAGTTCTCTCTCTTCTCTCTGTCTCTCTGTCTCTCTCTCTGTCTCTCTGTTTCTCTCTGTCTCTCTGTCTCTGTCTCTGTCTCTGTCTCTGTCTCTGTCTCTGTCTCTGTCTCTGTCTCTCTGTCTCTGTCTCTGTCTCTCTGTCTCTGTCTGTCTCTGTCTCTGTCTCTGTCTCTGTCTCTGTCTCTCTCTCTCTCTCTCTCTCTCTCTCTCTCTCTCTCTCTCTCTCTCCTTCCTTATATCAGAGCTCCCTATCCCAATGAAACCCTGGATACAATCCCTGTCCCCATCCTAAATTTCATCTTAGTACTTTGGTCTGTTAAGGCCTCTTGCATCTTACCTGATCCACCTGGTAGGTGCAGCACAGGAGGTAGTGCTCTCAAGGACCCAGGTTACAGAGGTCATTTCAGGCTGGATAAATGCTGTTTCTCGGTAAACACTGATTTCCCCTCCATCCTGGTGATGAGAAGAAAGCTGGGTCTGCTTGAATGGTAGCAGTGTGACCCTGAGTCCTTAAGCATCAGTTTTTTCATCTTCAAAGTGAAGCAATATACAGGTCATTGAACTACATATAGGCATGGGTGAACCAAGGCCTCAGTAGTAGAAGCTCAGTTCTGGTCAGTTCTGGGTGCATCAGGGAGAGAACCTCTAGTCAAAGGACTCATTCCGAGAAGAGGTCTGTTCAGTGCTGCTAGGATGAACTGCATTTGAGGCAAATGCAGCCTCTTGGTATGGGAACACAAGGGGAGAGCTTGAGGTGCAGTGGGCTTCTGTCCCAGGGCTATTCAGCAGGGTTCAGAGCATTGGTGGGGGGTGGGATCGGGATTGGGGAGGGGGGAGTCAGAGCCTCTCCCTGGAGACTGGAAGAAGACTTGGGCAACTTCCTAGTATCCAGCCTCCACCAGGATTTCTGGTCTCTGATGCTGGACAGCTCCCTGAGCCTGGAAAGGGCATAGGAAAAGAACGTGAGGCATCCCAGTAATGTGATTAGAGAGTATTCATCATTTACTTTCCTTTTTAGTACTGTCCCTTCCCTTCTCTTCCCTTCTCTTCCCTTCCCTTCCCTTCCCTTCCCTTCCCTTCCCTTCCCTTCCCTTCCCTTCCCTTCCCTTCCCTTCCCTATTCAAATTCCTTTCCTTTTCCTTCTTTCTCCTTATTAGAATGCAAGCTCTTTGAGGATGGGGGGGTTCACTTTTGTCTTTGTATCTCCAGTGTTTGGCACATAGTAGGTGCTAAAGAAATGCTTTTCCATTCATTCATCATTCATTTATTAATTTATTTATGATTTCCCATCTTGTACTTGTGAAGTTAATATCTTGACTTGTAGGTCAAGGTCTTGTAGGATCTAGGTGATAGCCTAGCGCTCACAGGTCCTCTAGGCAGAGTGTCATCCAATGAAGGAGTGTTTTCTATGCTCCACCACCAGCATCTGCCCCACACTTCTAGGAATAGGGGATTCACAGCTTGGCCCACTTTGGACAGCTCTTCTGTTCTGAACATTGCCTCTCTCTCATTTTGCACAATGTTCCTTCTTCCACGTCTTCAGTCAGACTGGACAAGAAGACTTTCTCTCCCACATGATTACTTTTCAAATGTGTGGAGATAGCAATCTCATCCCTGCCAAGCCTCTTCTCACCTGCATCTGCTTCCTTTAATGACTTTTCATAGAACAAAACTTCACAGAACTTTTGAGAAAACATAGAACATGGCCCATATCCATCACTGATTAGTTTAACACTATGACATTTTGTCTTCCCTGTTTTGGCTCCTCTTTCAAGCCCTCTAGAGTTTTTTTTTTTTTAGATCTCGACCATGCTATTCAGCATGATAGCTACCCTTCCACTTCCGAAGATGCAGAAGTGAAGGCTGCCACCACTGCCCCTCTCCAAGGTGCTGAAACCCCTCCTCTCTCAATACTGCTGACCAGTCACATCCAAGTTTGGTAGGGGAGTAACTCCATCTCTTACTGCAAATAGGTAACAGACCCAGTGAAGCTCAAGTCTATCATTTTTTTTTTTCTGACAAAGCGAAAAGAAAATTGCTGAAGTGGAAAACACGGACTGAAAAGAGACAAGACTTATTAGACTGGGGGTTGAAAAATGGAAATCATGATGTTGGGGGGCACCTGCTAAAGCCTCCTAGTCTGAGCCCTGACCTCAGCTCCAGCTTGATCCCTCCCTCTAGTCTCTGCCTTTAATCTGCTTCCAAACTGAGCTCTGCCTCTGGTCACAATATGGGCCCTGGCCTCACACTGGGATTACTCAGCCACAGACTCAGCACTGCCCATTGCTACAAGCCCTCCCACAGTCTTCACCCTGACCACCCGGTGACAGCTATTCCCAGCCATTGAGGAACCAGAGCCAGGCCAGCTCCTGCCTCAGATACTGACTAGCTATGGGACCCTGGGGAGGTCATTTAGCCTCTATTGGCCTTAGTTTCCTCAACTGTAAAATGGGGATAATAATAGCAGGCATATTCCAGAGCTCATGTGAGGATCAAATGGCACAATATTTATAACTGGCTTGGCACAGTGCCTTGCACATGGCAGCACTGCAGTGACGGTGCTGGTGATGCCAGAGTGGGCTGAGCTGGTTTCTTTGGAGGTTTGAAGGATACCAGAAGGTGAGTGGCTCCATGCCACCCACGGGGACACAGCTCAGAGGATGGGCCACCCTGATGGCACCTCCTTATGGGAGATGAACATGGTGTGAGCTTCCACAGTCACACGGAATTTCTATCACCTCTCACCTCCATCCCTGCCATTACCAGGGTCATCCAAATGTAATGGAAATGCAGATTTAAAGATCTTCCCTGCCCCTAGCTTAAGTGCACCTGGAGCCTGTGATGGGAGGCTTGTTTTTCAGGAAAGCCCACACCTTGATACTTTGTGATTGGGCAGTGGGTCCAGAAGGTTGTTACATTCTCTGAGCCAGGAGAAGGCTATATAAACCCTGAGGAGAGGCTTTGCTTTGGGGCTCACTTTGAGAAGTGTTGTGTGATTTGACCAGATGAGACTCTGGGAAGCCGTTGTTGAGAGCCCCCGGCTTTGAAAACCCAGATGTTGATGCTTCCCTCTCTGGTAACTGTGATTTGGTATTGATATAATGGTTGGACAGTTTGGAAGCCTGTCTGTTTGATCTGTAAGTTCTGTAACTCTGAAGTTGGGGTGCTGACCTTTTTCCCCTGAACTAGGTAATGTGTGTTTGTTTGATTAAAGTAAGCTTGTTAACCCATTTTGAGTTGCTTTCCTTTTGAAAAGCAGATCTAAGAACCTGTGTTGGCAGTCACCCTGGGGATATTGGGGTGCTTGCTGCTACACCAAGCCACCACCATCATGACCATCCTATCACCACCACAATTTTGGCCACCAACATTTAATGTCCTCCATCTATACAGCCCTAGAAGGGTGTCCCTTCTGAAGAAAGCCTGGGAATCAAGAGATAGGATTTTAGCTGTGGCTCTGTCAATCAGGCCAGTTGATCTTTCTCCCTGGGCCTCAATTTCCCCACATGAACAATGGCACATAGGATGAGGTGATGGCCTCCAAGGAGAGTGAGGGCCTTTCCCAGCCCTGGTGCTAAGAATTCCATGTTGTGGGACCCAAGCCCCTGCTTGTGGTGGAGCCCACACTGCACCCTCATGGGGTACCAGGAACTGAGGTCTAAATTTCCTCCTTTGTCCCTCCTTTTTTCTCTTGGCCATCCTTTCTTTGGGGTGAGAATCACTCATGGCTGCTCCCTCTTGTTCTGAAAGGTGGATGATGGATGGTTTCTAGTCAAATCAACAAGCATTTATTAAGGGCCTACTGTATTCCAGGGAGATGACTCATGTATAGCACAATGGGCCTGGAGTCAGGAGGTCTTGAGTTCAAATCCAGCCTCAGATTCTTACCAGCTTCGTGACCTTGGTCAAGTCTGTTTCATTGCTGTTTAGCTTCTCAGTCATGCCCAACTCTTGGTAACCCCATGGCCCGCAGTGCACCAGGCCCTTCTATCCACCACTGTTGCTTGATGTCTGTCCACACACATGTTCATTGTCTCTGTGACACTCTCTTTCCATCTACTCCTCTGCCTTCCATCTTTCCCAACACCAGGGGCTTTTCCAATGAGCCCCATTTTCTTATTATGTGACCACAGTATTTAAATTTCAGCTTCTGTATTTGACCTTCCTGTGAACGGTCTGAATTAATTTCCTTTTGCTTTTTGGAGGGGGGAAGGCAGGGCAATTGGGGTTAAGTGATTTGCTCAAGGTCACATGGCTAGTAAGTGTTAAGTTCGTGAGGCTAGATTTGAACTCAGGTCCTTCTGATTCCAGGGTCAGTGCTCAATTCATTGCACCACCTAGCTGCCCCTGAATTAATTTCTTTAAAGTTTTAATTAATTTGCTTTCCTTGCTGTCCAAAGAACTCTCAAAAGTCTTCTCCAACACCAAGTCGCTGAACCTCTATTTGTCTAGGAAGCAGCTAGGTGGTTCAGTGGGTAGAACACGGGACCTGGAGTCAGAAAGAGCTGAGTTCAAATTTGACTTCAGGCACTTACATGCTGTGGGACTCTGGACAAGTCACTTAACCTGTGCTTGCCTTAATCGACTGGAGAAAGAAATGGCTAGCCACTGTGACATCTTTGCCAAGAAAACCCCACACCAGTGAATACTATGCTATGACCCATGGGGTCACAGAGAGTCAGGATTGAATGACAACAGTAATGTGCCAGACCTTCCACTGAGCACTGATGCTTGTCCTTTGCTCCCCCTCCCGGAATGAATGACATCATGGGGTGATATCTTGGCTTGCTGTGAGGTGGATTGAGGTGAGGCAGAGCTGCCCAGTGCCACCAGCCTCACTGTCTTTCAGTCACTGAAGTGCAGTGACAAGTCAGGATGATGGGCGATGGCCCAGGAGCCAGTGGATGGCCTGGGCATCTTCCATTCTACCAGGGAAGGCTTCCATGGGTGGGATGGATGCCCCACAACTCCCTGGCCGCTTTGAGGCCTCTTTGTTGCCTGGCTTAGCCCTCTGCAGACAGGGTTTCCTTGTGTGGCTTCTGCCCAGGCTCCAGCTTCTGGGAGCCACAGCTGAAAGTTGGGAGAAGGTGGACGCCAAAGGTGGGAGAAAGCCCTGAAAAGGGCTCAGCAGCCCTCAACACAGAGGGGCTAGGCCGCCCACACACCTCACTAAGTGCGAGGGATACAAAGAAAGAGAAAAGCCAGTCCCCGAGGACTCCAGAGATCCCAGTCTAATGGGGAAGGCGACACAAATAATTCTGTGCAAACCACATACAGGATAAATTAGAAATAACCAATGGAAGGATGAGGAGAAAAGGAATCAAGAGATTAATTAAAGGAAGGAGTTAAGGGAAAAGTTGCCTGTAGAAGGAAGAGACTTTAGCTGTCTCAGGAAGCCAGGGAATCCAGGAGGCAGAGATGAGGCAGAACAGCATTCCAGACGTGTGGGACAGCCAGGGAGGACACCCAGAGCTAAGAGATGGGGGAGGGCGCTGCTTGGGGAACAGCTGGGAGGCCAGGAAGACTGGATGGGAGACTGATGGAGGAGAGACGAGAGAGATCTGACGCAGGCTCACTCCTCCCACCCTGACCCCACCAGCTCCTACAGGGGTCCAGGCATGAGGCAGGCAGACTGTCCTGACCCCCAGCCATGGTCCAGGCATGAGGCAGGCACACTCCTCCTACCCTGACCCCACCAGCTCCTACAGGGGTCCAGGTGTGAGGTGCTGAGGGCCTGCAACTGAGGGCTCAGTGGGCCAGTGTCAGGGGAGAAGGGGGTGAGTTAGAGCATATTTCCTGCTGCAGGCTCAGGCGAAGATCATCCTATTGGGCTGGTGTTTTGAAGAGTTGTTTAGCTCGTCGTAGAAGCTGCCAAAACTTCAAGAGAGACAAAAAATGTGATTACCTCAGAGCTTGACTCTTTTAGCAAATGCAAAGGATCTGGGCTGGCCTGCTGGCTACCATGCCTGCCCCTCTCCTCCTGGGGCTGCGCAAGTCTTTGTGGCGTGGACACAGTTTGCTCCCCTCAGTTGCAGGCTGGGGGGCTTAGGGAGCATGGAGCATACACTTTTCTGCACATCCCTGCCCAGTTTGAGTCCCCATGACATTGACCCTAGAGACCCGAGGAACTAGAGCCTGTTTCAGGCTTCAGTAAAGAGCCACTGGTCCCCAGGTAATTGGTGTGTCTGCTGCTTTCCTGTGTGTATGGGGCTCAGAGAATGCTTCTGGGGGCACAAGGGACTCTTGGAGGTTTAAAGTGTCTGCTGTGAGCAGGGAATGAGGCCGGCAGAACAAGGAGGAGGGATGCTGGAGGAGCTGAGATGGGAGGGTTGGAGAGGACCTTGGCTGTCTTCTATTCCAATCCTCCCATTTTTCCCAGTGGAGAAACTGAGACCAGAGCAGTCATGTAGGGGTCAGTGCAAATCTACATTGTGAGTTCAGGTTTCCCAACTCAGTATTCAGGTATATTTGTGTCCCTCAGGCAAGGGAGGGTCCCCAGTCATGGGAGGACAGGGGTTGGGGAGAGAGATGGCCCTTTCGCTCCCATGCCCTGTTCCTCATGGTTTCCTTGCTCCCGGTGCCCCTTTCTCCTGCTCCCTCTTGCAGCTGTAAATATATCCTCCCATCCTGGGTGGTGAACTCAGAGGTTAGCAGGTCAGGTCTTCACAGGCTCCTGGAGAGTGCCAAGGCAGGCTTTCTGGAGGGAACCTCATGATCTCTGGATCCTGGGGTTCTTCACAGGGCAGCCTTCTGGAGGACATTCTGGGATGAAAGTTCAGAATCCAGGGCTTTGTTCATGGGCCCAGCTTGGGGAGACAGAAATTGTCCAGGGTTCTTAAGAATCCAGGAGCAACCAGGCAGCTGGGGATTCCTTAGGGCAAACCTCAAGTTTGCCAAGGACTTTCCCCGGAACATTCGCTGTGCAAGTGTTGTCTCTACCTTCCAGATGGAAACAGACCCAGGGAGGTAATAATTATTCAGCAGGAAAGGCCTGGGGAAAGCTTTGCACCTGAGCCTCTTGACTCCAAGCCCTAAGACCTGGGAGAGAGCAACATGACTGCCACACTCCATCACCTGGGTGTTGACTGTTGTTCTGACAATAGAGGATGAGCCCATTCTCTGACCAAGAGAAGAATGAGTGGGGTCAAGGGCAGAAGGGTGGTGTTGGTGGTGCTGCTGCTGGTGCTGCTGGTGCTGGTGCTGGTACTGCTGGTGCTGCTGCTGCTGCTGGTGCTACTGGTGCTAGTGCTGCTGCTGGTGCTGGTGCTGCTGGTGCTTGGAGGGGGGAGGGATTTCTCTAGTTTTCTAAAGCACTTTATGAACAGTATTTCATTTGAGCCTGACAGAAGTCCTGTGAGGTAGGTGCTGTCATACTCCCATTTTATGGATGAGGAAACAGCCTCAGAGACTTGCCCCTGTCACACAATGACTGGGTTTCTGAGCCCAAGTCTTCCTGACTCCAGGTTCATGGGAGATGTCCACCCCAGAGGAGGTAGGAGGAGGGGAGGGGTGTGTGGGTCTCCAGGAAAACCTGCAGAGCCAGAACTTTCCATTTCCTTTTAAGAAAGGAAAACATCTTTGTGCATATGTTGTGAGTCACATGTGGTAACAGGAGGTCAATTTTCATAAACTAAAGCACGGAAGAATTTGAGAGATTAGAGGCCATTGCTTGACCCCCTTATTGACTTGTGACTGAGCTGAGCTCCAGAGAAGGGAAGGGCCTGCCTGAGATCCTGCTGTGGAGACTTTCCCAGGAAAAGCCTCTGTTTGGGTTCTCTATGCAATGCCTGTGGGGCACACCTGAAAGCCCCCAGAACTCTCAGCCCACAATGGTGGCACCCCATTGGCCACCTTCACTGGGGTCATGGGTCTGCCTCATCTGTCCACCACCTGGTCTGAGGAGCTATGCAGACTGCTCCAGTGTGTGACCAAGACGTGGTGAGTGTTACTGACATCTCTGTGACTTTGGTTTTGGTGTCCCTGGGTTCACATGCTACACACCTCTCCCTGGGCCTTCAAGCATCGGTGGGAAATCCTGTTGTGTTCTGGGATGTGAGAGCAACATCTGTGTCTAGTCACCCTGGGAGACAAGGGAATTTCTCAGGGACCTTGTTGGGGATCAGGCACCCCTGAGCCCCCACTTTTGGGATGAATGCTTAGCTATATCTCCTCTTGGATAATGGGAGGCTGGCCAGGGATCTGCTGAGAGGCCAGGTGGGTGCTCTAGGGGGAAAACGGAGGCTTCTGGAACATACTCAGGGGTTTCAGGTGGGCAGAGGCCAGCATTAAGATACATTATTGAATTGAGGAGGGGGCAGGTGGGAATTACAAGGTGGGCTCCAGGGTGGCTGGTTGGGCTCAGGGGTGGCTCATTCCCTCTGTTCCTAGGAGACTAGGCTGGAATGCCAGCAGTGATAGTAGAAGCAGATGAGGGGCTGCCCAGGGGAGGAGGATGCCAGGTTTTCAAGTCTCCCTAGCTTGGTGGAAACAGCCTTTAGCCACACCTACTGGTGCCAGTGCCTCATGCCAAGAACTTGACAGAGAGAATATGGGACGATGCCCTCATCCTTGCTTTTTGCTGAGATCTCAGATTGGGAAGGAACAAGACCCAGTCCCTAGAGCTGCTACCCACAGCATTGCCTGAGCTGGGGGGAGGAGCTGCCCCTAGAACGAGGCTCCCAGCCCTCACCAGGGTCCTGCTCCTAGCCTTGCCCCAATCTGGACAGTCCTTGGGCTACAGCAGCATTGAGCCCTCTATGGCAAGAGGGGGAAGAAGTGAAGGGGAAAGGAAAGTGGAAGAGCCCCCCCCCCCCCCGCCCCAGCTAGGGAAGAGGATGAAGAGCAGATTCTGCACGCTTTGAAGCCATTGCTGTTTGCCTGGAGTGGGGGGAGCCAAACACTGAGATGGCTCTGGTAATGCCTGTGTCAACCTCATCATGTGTACCTCCCTGGAAAGTTCACTGCCAAGGTAAGTGAACTTAGCCACTGCCTTCAAAACTTCTCCATTTGCTATGACTGATGGCTCCACATATGGATGGTGGTGGTTGAAGGAACAATTGAATTGTCTGAGGAAGAATCTGAAGATCACCTGGCAGGAGAAGGGCCCAGGCACTGAGGGCCTTACTGGAACTAAGCTGCCAGGCTTCAGGGAGCACAGCTCCAATGGGCTGGCCATGTTGTTCCAATGCAACGTGTGGAGAGCTCACATGGGGCAAATGTTCACATGGTGGTCAGGAAGTGACACGAGGTCACTCTCAAAGTCTCTCTGAAGAACATGGGAATTGTGTGACCTGGAGACAGGGGCCCAGGATGGCCCAGCATATCGTGTCCATGTTAGATAAGGTGCTGTGCTCTGTGAGCTCAGACAAAATGCAGGATGAGCCGATTTGGAGAATGCAGCCTTAATGTTCCGTGGATTATTTGTGCCTGGCCTGTGGCAGAGCCTTCTGGGCTCATGTTGGCCTCATCAGACACAGTCGGACACAGTGACACTTGACTCTAGCAGAATGAGGTCATTTTAGTCTCTTTGAAAATGAAGGACAAAACCAGCCTACTCCCATGGGTTTACCATGGATTGGGTCCCGTTGCCTCCTTGTCACCACTCTCCCTTAGAGCATTGGTTACTTGAGGGCAGGGACTGTGTCAGGAAATCTCTGGGTCCCTGGGGTGGAGCTCTCTGGCTAAGGGATGGGGTCCAACAGAAGGCTGGTCACCTTTAAGTTATTCCCACACTCCAAGGGATTTTTCCTGTTTCCCATGGCTAAAATTCTTATGGAAAAGAGGGGGAGATGGGAGTGAGACAAGAGTACAGTTATGTCGATTTATAATTAGTTGACCAGACCAAAAGAGGAGTCAATACGTGAATCGTTTGTTGGAAAGAAGTCTCCAGCAGAGTGCCCCAGGGATCTGTGCTGGGCCCATGTTGCTTTACATTGTTATCAATGGTTTGGATACAGGTTTAGATGGTAGACTCCGGATCTGCAGATGAGCTAATGCTGGGGAAGGGAAGTGAGTCATAGGATGACAGGGGCAGGATCTGACCAACTTGACAAGCTGGAGCCTTGGGTCTGGGACCTCAGTCAGCTGAAGCGTCTGAGGGCTTTGGGAGAGGGGTCAGCAGGGTGTGGGCCCAGGCAGAAAATGGAGGCTTGGACTCAGCTACAAGAGCCAAGCTTTCCTTGGGCTGGGGACCCTGCCCACAGGTCAGGTCTTGTGTATGGAGAGCTTCCTGGGGCACTGTGGGGAAGGGCCGCCCAGACAGAAGCTGGGGCTGCCCAGGGCAGTTCTGACTCCCCAGGTGAGAGGAGTCCAGATGGAGGGAGGCATGAGGTGGGGAGGCTCAGGCCACGGCAGGCTGACTGTGTGTCCCTCTTCTCTCACTGCTCTCTTTCCTTCAGTGAAGTGTGGATGGTCCAGCGCCCTCCAGCCTCTCTGGGAACAAACATCTCTTAGCCGCCAAGCTGGCTGCTGAAGCACCTGGGCTCCACCTCAGCTGTGAGTGCAGCACATCTGGAAGCCTCAGCTCCTTCCTGTCCAAATGTGTGTGGTGCTTGCTACCACCTTCCTGACTCCAGAAATCACCCACTGGGACAGGAGCTTGTCACCAGCCAAAGGAATGGAAGATCTGAAGGTACAAGGCTGTCTGCATCGAGGGCAGTGCCTGACACAAGGTGGGTTCTTTCTAAGCACTTCCTGAATGGGGCAGAGGGCACTAACAGCCACACATGTAACTGCTGGTGAATGCTAAGGGAGAGGAACCCCCGCTGCCGGGGAGAAATCCTCTGCTTGGCTCCACTTCTCAGTCTGCATCACTCTGTGAAAGGCACGTTCCTTGGTTTGGTGGGCCTGGGATGCGACCCTGGGCTGCTCACAGTAGGGAGACCCCATGGGAGGCAGATGCCCTAGGAAGACTGTGCAGGAGCTCAGGCTCAGGCAGGAGCCCCAGGCTCCCTGTCCAAGGCCCACATTCTTGAGTTTGTTGCTTGGAAAGAACCTGGCTCAGGCCCAGGTCTCCCGGCCCTCCCAGGGCCTCCAGAGCCAGAAGGAAGGGCTTGTGTGATGCCTTTGCTGAGGAATTCAGGACCTGGCAGGGTCCTCACAGAATTTCTGAAAAACAACTCCCCATGATCTTTTTCGGGGACCATGCGCCTCTCTAGAAGGGGTTTGGGAGGGATTTGTGGCCCCTGGGTCTGTGTGTCCATCTGCCCCTATCCTCCCTCCCCTCCCCCCAGGACACACCCATTACAAGCCCAGGAACATTCATACTCATACTCCTAGGCTTCATACTCGTTAAATCCACATTGTGTTTTTATTGAAATAAAAACATAGACAGGACAAAGTGAGGGCTCCAATGCAGACCCGTTTCAGAGACAGGAGGAAGGAACCTCTTGTTAGTTATCACAGGGCAGGGGCTGTGCGAGTCCATCATCTCTGTGATTAGGGAGAAAAGAGGCAGTTATGGCCAAGTGGCCTTCCTGGGAAGTGAGGTGGTCAGGCCTGCTCTCCTGGGGCTGTGCCTGGAGCCTGGGCCAGAGCCATGGGGTGTGGGGATGGAGGCTGGGCCTCTAGGGAGCTAACGAATGAATGAGTGGATAATTGGGATTGTGGGGGGAGGGTCTGAGCATCCTGATCCACTGAACAGTGTGAAAAGGGAGCTGGGGGTCTGAGTGGGTCATCAGGATTCCTAGTGGGTCATTTTACTGCCTGTGCTCTGAGTCAATAAGGCACACCCACTCCGAGTACACAAGGGGGGCTCTGCACCTTCTCCAGGAGTTGTCTGACTCCCTAACCTCCATTTCCTCCCTCCCCAGCGATAGTCTGGCTCCCCAGCCTCCATCTTCAGCCAGTAGTAGCCAGATTTCCTAACCTCCATGTTCAGCCAGCAGTAGCCGGGCTTCCTTCCTCAGTGATGGCCTGGCTCCCTTACCTCCATTTCCCCCCCCCAGTGATGGCCTGGCTCCCCAGCCTCCATCTCCCTCCCCCCAGTGATGATCTAGCTCCCTAACCTCCATCTGCCCCCCAGTGATGGCCTGGCTCCTTAACCTCCATCTCCCCGCAGTGATGACCTGGCTCCCCAGCCTCCATCTCCAGCCAGCAGGGGCCTGACCCTCTCCATCATGGACTGATTAGACAGGGGAGCAGGAGTGTGTGTGAGTGTCTGAGGTCTTCCAGCTGCAGCCCAACTGGTGTGTTCACTGAGCTTTTGTGACCTCATATAACTGAAGCTGTACAGAAATAGCTGCTTCCCTGTGGAGGTCTGGAAGGCTCCCAGAATCCTCCTCCGCCAGGGTGAGCCCTTTCCCAGAATTCCAGGGGCCCTGCCCACATTGGGAGCTGCTGTGCTGAGGCTGCATCTGGTCCCGGGAGCATGCTGGGGAAGGAGAGACAGCTTAGTCATCCAAAAGTGGTCAGGACTAAGGCTATGGCATGGGCTTCACATGGGACCTGCCCCGACAGAGACCCACTGTAGTGGCCCAGGCTGCCCGGCTGGAGTGAGACCCACCATGGCCCCTCGCTGGAAACAGCAGGGGTCTGCAGTGAGCTGTAGGCCAACCTGTCCCTGAGCAAGAAGGCCTTCTACAATGTAGCCCACAAGGGGTCATGCCACTTCTAATTAGAAATCTCCAGTGACAGGGAGCTCACTACCTTTGGGGAGAAGCTCCATGGGGCTCTGTAAACCACACAAGCTTCCTAGGAGATGGGCACTGTCCCATGGGCCTTTCAGCCTTCAGGGACCTTTAGCCAAAGCAAGTATTTCTCTGTCCTACACATTGCAGGGTCTGGCCCGTGGTGGACACCAAGGCAGATCTTTTGGTCAGTGGCTCTTCCTGGCAAGTCTGTGGACAGGGTTTGGAGGGCAGTTAGTCAGTGAGCTAACAAGCATTTATTAAGAGCCTACTATGTGTCAACTTCTGTGCTAAGATCTGGGGATACAAAGAAAGGAAAAAAAACAGGGCTCCTGCCCTGAGGTGGCTCACAGCCTCATGGAGGGGCGACAGCAGCAGGAGGCAGTTCTGTGGACAAGAGGAGTGCAGGATAAATCAGAGGCAATAGAAGGAGGGAGGCATGAAGAGGAGGAGGCCTGGGAACAGTTTCCAGCCCTGATCTGAGAAGGTTTTAGCCAGACTCTGAACATTCCCATGGGAGTTAGGGTAAGCAGGAGGGGATGCTGGGGTCCCTCAAGATGCAGAGCATTTTAATATCAGTCTGGGAGCTGCCTGACAGACAGTATTGTAGAATGCCAGATTCTCTGGCCTTGAGTCCAGAAGTTTGGGTTCAAATGCATGTCCCATTCCTTACTAGCTACGTTGTGTGACCTTGGGAAAGCCACTCTTTGATCCTCTGTTTCCCCATCTGTGAAATGAATGAGAAACATTGCTTTGAGAGGGCCAATCCAGCATGGAGGAATAAAATAGGAACTTACCAGAAATCTCCCAAAGACACCTCCAAAATATAAAATCATGCCTTAGAATTAATTCTGGGGCAGCAGAACCAACAAAAATGAAACAGCCTTCTAGATCAAGATGGCTTAGAACGTTTGCAGGAAAGGTCTGTCTTGCTTAGGTAAAAGGTAATCACTGTGCAGTACAGGTGGTATCTGGGCAAGGCAGCAGGAGGCCCTGAGCCCTGGTGCAGATCAGCAAAGCCCCAGCACAGCCTCCACCTGGGCCCCAGGTCATGGCACAAGAAACCTGGGACAGTGTCCCTTCTAGCCCAGAAGCAGAGCTCAACTTTAAAAGTCCTGAAATAGGGGCGGCTAGGTGGCGCAGTGAATAGAGCGCCGGCCCTGGAATCAGAAGGACCTGAGTTCGGAGCTGGCCTCTGACACTTAATCCATACAAACAAAAACCTAGCCGTGTAACCTTGGGCAAGTTACTTAACCCCAATTGCCCTAAAGGGGCGGCTAGGTGTCGCAGTGAGTAAGAGAGCCGGCCTCGGGATGACCCGAGATCAGATCCAGCCTCAGAAAATGAGCACCCATGCATAAATAATGACTAGCCGTGTAACCTTGAGCAAGTTACTTAACCCCAATTGCTTTAAAAAAAAAAGTCATGAAATAAGCTGGGAAATGAGAAAAACAAACAAAAAAAAAAACCTGAACGCAGAAAATTACTATGGCAAAAGGGAAGAACAAAATACAAATTTAGAAGAGGACAACAATGTAAAAATACCTACCTGTGAAGCCTCAAAGAAAAATGTGAATTGACATCAGTCCCCAAAAGAACTCTGGGATAGCTCAAGAATTTTTTTTGAAAAATCAAATAAGAAAGGCATAAGAAAAATTTGGAAGATAAATGAGAGTGATGCAAGGGAACTGTGAAAAAAGAATCAACAGCTTGGTAAGGGAGACACAACAATGGGGGAAAAAGATGCACAAAAATTCACTGAAGAAAACAATTCCTTAAAAAATATTATTTACCAAGTGGAAAAGGAGATAAAAGGATCCACTAAAGAAAACAACTCCTTAAAAAGTAGAACTGGACAAATGGAAAAGAAGATAAAGAAGCTCACTGAAGAAAACCATTCCTTCAAAATTAGAATTTGGTAAGTGGAAGCCAATGACTCCAAGAAACATCGAGAAACAACCAAACAAAATCAAAAGAGTGAAAAATAGAAGAAAATGTGAAATATCTCATTGGAAAAACAACTGACCTGGAAAATAGATCAAGGAAAGATAATTTAAAAATTATTGGACTACCTGAAAGCCATAACGAGAGAGAGAGACAGACAGAGAGACAGAGAGAGAGAGAGAGAGAGAGAGAGACAGACGAGAGAGAGAGAGAGAGAGAGAGAGAGAAGAGAGAGAGAGAGAGAGAGAGGGAGAGAGGGAGCTTGGACAGCATCTTTCAAGAAATTATCAAGAAAAACTGCACTGATATCCTAGAACCAGAGGGTAAAATAGAAATCGAAATAATCCACAAAATTATGTTATGAAAGAGATTTCAAAAAGAAAACTCTAAGGAATATTATAGCCAAATTCCAGAGCTCTCAGATCAAGGAGAAAGTACTGCAAGCAACCAGAAAGAAACAATTCAAATACTGTGGAGCCACAGTCAGGAATACACAGAATTTAACAGCTTTTACTTTAAAGGACTGGGAGGGCTTGGATTATGGTGTTGTGGAAGGCAAAGGAGCTAGAGTTACAACCAAGAATCACCCACCCAGCAAAACAGCATAATTCTTCAGGGGGAAAATGACATTCAGTGAAATAGAGGACTTCCAAGCATTCCTGATGAAAAGACCAGAAAATTTGATTTCCAAATACTAGACTCAAAAGAAGAATATGAAAGTAAAGAAGAAAGAGAAAACATAAGGGGTTTGATGAGGTTAGGCCCTTTATATTCCTACATGGGGAGATGATGCTTGTACCTCTTAAGATCTTAATCCCTTTAGGACAGTTAGTTAGAAGGAATATACATAGACATAGGGTGAGGACATAAAGGGATGTTGACAGGATGATGTAAAAAATAAAATTAAAGGGTGATTAAAAGGATTGCAATGGGAGAAGAGAAAAGTGAGAGGTAAAATAGGATAAATTATTTACATGAAGAGACACATAAAACCTAATACAGCAGAGGGAAAGATGGGAGGGAGGTCACTTGAACTTCACTCTCCTCAACATTGACTCAAAGAGGAAGCAGCATACACACATACACACTTATTTGGGTATAGACATTTATCTTACTGTATAGGGGAGGAGGAGGGGAGGGGATAAAATAGTGGCAGAGACACAGAGACAATGATCATAAGCCAAACCCTGGTGAAGAGGGACAGGGTGAAAGGAGAGAGAGAGAAAGAGAGAGGAAGGGAGGGAGGGAGAGAAGGAGGGAGGGAGAGAGAGAGGGGGGTGGTGGGAATAGGATGGGGAGAAATACATAGTAATCATAACTGAATTTGAATGAGATGAACTCACCCATAAAACAGAAGCATATAGTAGAGTGTTTTAAAAACCAGAATCCTACAGTATGCTGTTTATAAGAAATGCATTTGAAGCAGAGAGACACACACAGAGTAAAGGTAAGGGGCTGGAGCAGAATATATTATGCTTCAGCTGAAGTGAAAAAAAGCAGGGGTAGCAATCATGATCTCAGAAAAAGTAAAAAAAATAGATCTAATTTTAAAAAAGAAAGGTAACATCCTGTTAAAAGTTATCATGGACAATGTATGTCCCATATACATACGTACCAAACTGTGTAGTGTTCACATTTTTAAAGAAGAAGTTAAGTGAGTTACAAGAGGAAATAGTATAACCATACTACTGGGGGACCTCAACTTTCCCCCTTAAGAACTAGATAAATCTAACCACAAAAATAAATAAGAAAGACATTAAGAAGGTGAATAGAATTTTAGAAAAGTTAGATATGATAGAAATTTGGGAAAAAAATTGAATGGGAATAAAAAGGAATATACCTTTTTCTCAATGGTACATGACACTACACAAAAATTGATCATGCATGGCTAAGAATTGGAAATTGAAGGGAAGCCCATCAATTAGAAGAATGACTGAACAAATTGTCATGTATGAGAGTAATTGAAATGGAGCCAAATATGAAATGGGGCCAAACCTGAGGAGATTATAGAATAACCTTGTTTTTTCTTGAAGAATGCATGCTTTCCCAACCCTAACCACAATGTCATGTTGACCTATAAGATTCGGGAACTGAGTCAACTGCCTCAACTGCTATCCACGATTCACCTGTTTGCTCTCACCCCTCCCCTATAGCCCATGAAGTTGGCATCGAGCCTCTATCTCCAAGACTCAACTAAGTCTGCTAGCCAATCATTTCCCGACAACTCCTTGTCTCTAAGAATTAGCTGAACTTACTAAGCCAATCAGTGAGCTCAATATTTCCTGCTTTCCCCTCATAATTGTATAAAAAAGCACCCGAGGAGACACTCGGGGTCCTCCATCTAAAATGTATGGTGGGACCCGGGTTCGAACTCGTAATAAATTTTTTTCTTTTTCTTGCCTCAGTGGTCTCGGTTTGTCTATTATTCCACTCCATGTTTCAGTAATGGCATATTATTATGTCATGAAAAATGACAAGCAGGATGATTTCATAAATATTTGGAAAGATTTAAATGAACTGATACAAAGTGAAGTGAGCAGAACCAGAACACTGTACACATTAATAGCAATACTGTACAATGAAGAACTGTGAATGACTTAGCTATTCTCAGCAATTCAATGATCCATGACAATTCCAAAGGACTCATGCTGAAAAATCCTATCTGCTTCCAGATAGAGAGCCAATATATGAATATAGATTAAAACATACTATTTATTCTTTCCTTCCTTCCTTCTTTCTTTCCTTCCTTCCTTCCTTCCTTCCTTCCTTCCTTCCTTCCTTCCTTCCTTCCTTCTCTCTGTCTCTGTCTCTCTGTCTCTGTTTATCTCTCTGTCTCTCTCCCTCCCTCCTTCTTGTTTTCTTACACAAAATGACCAATATGGAAATGTTTTACATGATTATACATGCATAACCTATATCAGATTGCTTACCATCTAATGGAGGGGAGAGAGGAGGGAGGGATAGAATTTTTGACTCAAAACTTAAAAAAATAAAAACAACACACATTTAAATCTGTTTTACATGTGATTGGGGGGGGGGATAAAATACTAATTAAAAAGTTGACAGATAAATGAACAGCAACAACAACAACCTAAATATTGACCATGTACTAGGGCATAAAAGCCTCACAATCCAATGCAGAAAGGCAGAAATATTCAATATATACTTTGCAGATCATATTGCAATAAAATTACATTCAATAAATGGTCATACTAAGGATTTCTTTTAAAAATTGGAAACTAAATGATCTAATCCTAAAGAATGAATGAGTCAAAGAACAAATTATAAAAATAATAATTTCATTAAAGAGAATGACAACAATGAGACAACATATAGAAATTTATGGGATTCATTCAAGGCAGTACTTAGGAGAAAATTCATATTTCTAAACATTTACATCAATAAAATAGAGAAAAAATAGATCAATAAACTAGATCAAGCAACTAGAAAAAACTAGAAAAAGAATAAATGAAAAATCCCCAGTTAAACAGTAAATAGGAAATTCTGAAAATGAAAGGAAAGACTAATAAAATCAAAAGTAAGAAAACCATTAAACTGATAAATAAAACTAGGATCTGGTCTTAAGAAAAAAAACCCCAACAATAAAACAGGTAAATCATATCTAAATGAAAAAAGTGAACTCACCACCAATGCAGATGAAGTTAAAATAATTATTAGGAGATATTTTGTCCAACTATATGCCAAAAAATCTAACAATCTAATGAAATGGATGAATATTTACAAAATATATAAATTGCCTAGATTAATAGGAGAGGAAATAAAATACTTAAATAACCACATCTTAGAAAAGAAATCGAAGAAGCCATCAATGAACTTCCCATGATAAATACCTCCAGGGCCAGCTGCATTTACAAGTGAATTCTTCCAAACATTTCAAGTATGACTAATCCCAACACTACTACAAACTATTGGGAAAAATAAGCAAAGGAGCTTATCAAATTCCTTTTACAGCAGAAATATGGGGCTAATACCTAAACAAGGATGAGTCAAAACAGAGAAAGAAAACTACAGACCAATTTCCCTAATGAATATTTAAGCAAAAATTTTAAATAAAACACTACCAGGGAGATTACAGCCATATATCACCAGGATCATATATCACAACCAGGTGGGATTTATATAATGCAAGGCTGGTTGGTACAATATTAGGAAAACTATGAGCATAATTTACCATATCAATAACAAAACCAACAAAAGTCTTATGATTATCTCAATAAACGTAGAAAAATCTTTGGAAAAGATACAGCACTCATTCCTATTAAAAAAAAAACACTAGAAAGCAGAATAAGTATGTTTTCCTTAGAATGCTAAGGAGTATCTCTCTAAAACCATTGTCAAGTATTATCTGTAAGGGGGATGAGCTAGAAGCCTTCCCAATAAGATCAGGGGTGAAGCAAGGATGCCCATTATTACCAATATTATTCAATATCAAACTAGAAATGTTAACTTTGGCAATAAGAGAAGAAAATATATTGAAGGAATAAAAAAGGAAATAAGGAAACAAAACTATTTCTTTGCAGATGATATGATGGCATACTTAGAGAATTCTAGAGAATCAACTAAAAAACTAGTGGAAATAATGAACAACTTCAGCAAAGTTTTAGGATATAAAAAAAAAACACAAAAATCAGCAGCATTTCTATATACTGCCAACAAAGCCCAGTAGCAAGAGATAGAAAGAGAAATTCCACTAAAAACAACTGTAGACAATATAAAATACTTTACAGTCTACCTGCCAAGGTAAACCCAGGAACTATATGAACACAACTAAAAAACACTTTTCATACAAAATGTCATATCTAAACAATTGTAAAAATATCAATTGCTCATGGGTAGACTAAGCCGATGTAATTGATAGGACAATTGTATCAATTTATTTATTCAGTGCAATATCAATCAAACTACTAAAATATTTTATAGACATAGCAAAAACAATAACAAAATTCGTTGGAAGAACAAAAGGTTAAGAATAGCGAGGACATTAATGAAAAAAAATGTGGAGGAAAGTGGCCTAGCTGTGCTAGGTATTTCAAAGTGATGATTATCAGAACAATCTGGTATCAGCTAAGAAGTAGAGTAGCAGATCAGTGGGGTAGATCAGATACACAATAGACTATAGTAAGTGACCATAGTAATCTAGTGTTTGATAAACCCAAACCCCCAGTTTTGGGGACAAGAACTCACTTAAGCAAGATGCTCCCCATTATGCCATCACATCCTAAGCACTACTCACCCCACAGGACCTATTCTGCTTCTAATTACATATAGTAGAAACCACAAAGCCTTCCCTAGCAATGTCCGATCTTTGTCTCTTAATCACTCCCCATCCTCAGGGGCTCAGAACCCAAGGGATAGATATTGTGGGCACATGGCGCTGGGAATGAGGATCAGGGCAAGGTCATGGCTTTAGGCCACACAGCAAAGGGAGCCATCAAGAGACCAGTGTAGGTGCACAGGGGCCTCATCCATGAAACTAGATTTTTTTTGTAGGAGATACATTGACAGAAGATAGAAGAATTTCATTGGATAAGGAGAGTGGAACCCTGGCTATGGGCTAGAGACAAGGGCAGTTGCCTCAGATTCAACCATTCTCTCTGGGGTGCATTGAGTGACACACAAGATGGTCAGTTGGTCTTGAGTTGCCATGATGGTGTATCCATGGCCATTAGCATCAGTCTGTGTGTGACGCCTGGAGCTCTGCTCAGCAGGATCAAAGGGGGATGCAGCTGCTCCATCAGACCCAGCCCAGCCTAGCTCACAAGTCACTAGGGCTCTGAGTTCCACATCCACCCCAGGCGTAGACACTGTGGTTATCATTATTCCCATTTGACAGATGGGGAAGCTCAGTAAGGTGAAGGGCTTGGCTCCCAGTCACCCAACCAGGAACAGTCAAAGCCCTGTCTTAAACCCAAGGCATTCTGGACCCATGCTCCTTCCAGGGCCCCTCCCACTTGTGCCTCAGTCTCACTGGGCTGTCTCTTGGGGAGAGTGATTCCATCAGCCAAGCCTGTAGTAGTGGTCTTGCTTCACTGCCCACTAGAGCTGCTGGCTCATAGCCGCAGAGGGTGAGTCAGCCCAGGGGAGAGGCGGGAATATTCCTCCTCAGAAGTGTTCAGTTGGGCTTGAAAAATGCTTCCAGAATGATAAGCTCTGCCCTTAGAAGGCCCCCGACACAGGGGAGCTGCCAGTGTTTGCTTGGCTTGGGGATCAGTTGTGGCCCTTTGGTTCCTGGTCTCAGCACCCTGGCCAGAGGCACCAGCTGCTCGTCTGCCAAGAAGGCTGGTGTGGCTAGTCTGGTCTTGTGGCAGAGGTTGGAGCACAGAGATTTCAGGAGAAAGAAGAGCAGGGTCTGTGCCTGGCTAGGGGGATTTTGCAGCAGAAAAACTTAAGGAGGTTGGGGGAGGGGCATTGTTTGGGATCCCTGGGAGACTTCTGAGGTGGGTGTGCTAGTGTGTGTTGGTCCTGGCTCTCCCATGTGTGGGAAGTTAGCCCAGGGAGACATATATTATGTCTGCAGCTCCTTCCCTCCCCTGAAAAGAGTTTTGTGGCTCTTCCTAGCCCCTACCTGCTGGTCAGGAGTGGGAAAGGGTGCCAGTGGGAGTAGAGACAGCCATTCCAGTCCTGGAAAGGGTGAGGAGGAGGAGGAGGAAGCTTTCTGAGACATCCTAAGCTCCTTCTGGGAAAGTGTCCGATTGTGCCTCCCACTCCTCAATCTGAGGCATGTTTGATAACCTACAGTGGAAAGAAAACGTGAGTCCTCATTCATGTTCCATTGAGGTCTCAATGTTGCTTTCCTTCCCCAAGGTAGGTAGGAGGAGTAGGATTCTGAGACAGCCAGGTCTAAGACCCTCCAGAGGACAGGCCAGGGTTAGCTCTGGTCTCTGTAGTCACCTCAAGTGTCCCAGAATTTCAGGGATGCAGGCTGGAATGTCCGGTGTGAGTGTGTGTGTGTGTGTGTGTGTGTGTGTGTGTGTGTGTGTGTGTGTGTGTGTAATTGCTGGCTCCTTCTGCAGGGTAGGCAGTCAGCTGAAAGCCCATGGCCAGCAGCCATTGCCCTGGACCCCTCACCCCTGCTGAGCTGTGAGTGTGATCTTGGGCAGTTCCAAAATCAATGCTCACCTCTTTATCTAAGCAGGAAGCTTTTGTCTCCTGATAGCACCAGGAAATCAATTAGGAGCAGGCTCAGGGCTAGAACACTTCCAGTTCAGTCTCCTCTGACTTATTCCTGCCTCAGTCCCTGCTTTATGCCATCCACAGTTTAGCTGATGAGGAGAAGGGGAGAGTTCTTCCTCCCTCATTTCCCATCATCCTCAGGTGAGCGGGCCTGGATGAGGGAGCAAGCAGTCATCTGAGCAGTTCATCTCAGGCTACCCTCCATCCCTAAAATGCTCATCTGGGGTTGCTTTGGATCCTAGACAAAAAAAGGCATCGAGCTTCTTGCCCCTGGCAGGGGGCCAGGGTCTGCAGGAGCTCAAGCTCCTTCTTGTTTCTCCCCGAGGAAGCCACCCTCATAGGGAAAGCCTGGTCTCCTGGGAGTCTGCCCTCAGAGCCTCCTGGTGGGTGGGAACTGGGGGGAGGAACAGGCTCAGCCCCCACTCTGGGTGCCCAGTATCCAGATGTGGAGATCGGACAACTACAGAGATGAGCTGAGCTGGAGAAGAGCATGGGGCAACACACAAGCCAAACTTTCTGTCTGTGACTGTGGCCTAGTGTTCTAGGTTCCCTTGGTCTGGGTCCCCCTGGTCTGGGTTCTGCTGGTCTTGGTTCCCTGCTTGCCTAGGAGCATCCACAGCATACCCTCTCCACCTGAGAAGGTACAGTGCAGGTGCCTCCTCTGTTAGGAAGCCTTCCTTGACTCTCCATTAAAAAGATTCTCTCTGTCTGGAAGCCCCTCTGGTGGCAGGAAGGGTCTCCTCCAGCACCTCTTGTCTGGTCATCTGAGCACTTCTTGGCCCTCCATTAAGCTGTGGCCTTCTAGAGGCCAAGGCTGGTTCTTAAGGCATCTTTGTATCCGAATCAGAGGTCAGAATAGGATTTGGTACATAGCAGTTTATCAGGTTGAATTAGGTGATCGCTTAATTAGTTACTATGGGTTGTGTGATATAGACCACAAGTGCCCCTAGAGAGTAGAGGAGGAGCTGTTATTGGACTGAAGTCAAGGAAAGCTTCAGAGTGACCAAACCATGACTGACAGAGAGAAGAGGAGGGACATGTCAGGCGGGATGCACAGCTTGAGCAAAGGTACAGAGGTGGGAGTGAGTCTGGTGAACACAAGAAACACCGAAGAGCCTGATCAGAACAGAGGGTGGAGACAGAGCAATGGTGGGAGATGAATCTGGGGAGGTTGACTATCAAGGTTGCTGAAATCCAAGATGGCTTGGAGGCTTCAGAGGGATTGCTTGGGTGTCCTGAGCCCTAGGTTATAGTGAGGGGTGTACAGTGGTTGAGAAAACAGTGGACCCAGGAACTGTGGGTGTGACCCTGGATAAGTCACCTCGATTCCCTGAGCCTTGGTCTCCCTGTTTGTAAGACATGAACAGCAGGGTTTGCACTGTCTCCTTCACAGAGGCTGTGGGGACAGAGAAGTAGCAATGTAGATGGCTCCAGGGGAGCCTAGAAGGGGCCGTGGAGAAAATGAGCCGAAGGAGGAGAACGATTCATATCTGGGGCAGCATGAAAGAGGAAAAGAAGCCCCCCTGGATGTCCCTCTGGACGGCGGCCAGGCTCCAGCCAAACCACAGCCAGAGGACTGAACGTCCCCCTCTTTCCCCAGGAGGCGCCTGTGTGACAGGCAGGGTGGCCAAGGCAGGCGGACTCTGTTGGCCTCTGTGTGTCTGTGGCTAGGGGCTAGGGCAGCCTCAGTGCGAGGGCCCCCAGTTCCTCTGCAGACTCTCCCAGGGGAAGGGAGCTGCTCTGGTCGAAGCCCCAAGGCACACAGACTGGGCACCAGCACGTGCAGCTGTCTCATTCAGGCTCCATGAGGAGCGTGGCCTGCAGCCTCTGCAGGGACTGAGCCTCTCACACCCCGGGCCTCCCTGGGCCTCCCCAGAACTGGCTGTGGATGCCTGAGCAGGGCAGGGCCAGAGGCTTCTCCAAGTCCACCCCAGCCCCTTTGTAGACTTGTGCACACCTCCCCCAGATAACCGGGCCCCTGCTGGATCCATCTGACAATGAGCTGAGCAGTTTCCAGCCAGCACCTTGCCCCCAAGCAGAAAGAGGTTTCTTATCATGGCCTCTATCTGCCAGGGCTTTCTTTCCTTTCACATGGAACTGGGGATAAAGACCCAAAGCTTCCAGAACCGAAGAGATTGTCTCTGCCTGTGACAACCTGTGGATGGAGGACAGACACACAGCCAAGCTGGAGGAGAGCCCCAGCTGCCCAGGGCAGGGAGATCAGGGGAGTCAGGTGCAAAAGGCACACCCAGGGCAGGCTGCTGGAGTGAGAACTGGTCAATGAATGAAGCCAGTACCTCAGTAAGAATTCCCTTTATCCCATCCTTGACAAAGAATTGTCCAAACTCTGCTGGAAGTCCTCCCCTAAAGGCCTGTCATCACCTCCCAAAGCATCCCGTCCCATGCTGGGATAGCTGACATTGGGGAGAAGCAGTCCCTGAGCCCACGCTTCAGTCTGCCTCTGCCTCTTCCTCTTGGTGCCCCTGGCACTGCCCTCTGGGGCCAAAGAACCCGGCTTTCATCCCTGCCCTGCCCCTGTCACTTTTCTCCAGGTGCCACACCCCACAACACTTCAACCAATCCTCATCCAGCAGGCTAGAGGAGAAGCCCCTTTTCTATCCGGGATCTATTCTCTGCCCAAGAACAGTCACAACAATAATTAGGGACTCAATGATGACAATAGAAATGAGAGATAAAATGGTCCTTCCCTTTAAGGATCCTGGGGGATGTGTGGAATGCTATGGATGCTGTTTCTCTGCCTTGCTGAGAAAACTGAAGCCCAGAGAAGCTCACACAGCTAAGGAGGGCTGGAGTGGGCATTCATGCTCTTTGTCCTGCTCAGCGAAGACTAGAACCTATGGTGTGAAGGCTGCACCTTTGGGTCTCACCTAGGTCCAGGAAATTACAGCCTGTGCAGCAGCCACAGCACAGCAGACCCTCTGGGCAGACGGGCTGAACTAGGGCAAAGGGAGCCGAGGGGCTCAGAGCCATTGGTGAGTTAGAGGGCATCTACCACGAGCATGTGAAGACTTCCCCTGACGAGATGCCCATCCATTGGGGAATGGCTAGACAAGTTGTGGGATACGAATGCAATGCAATACTACTGTGCTATAAGAAATGAGGAGCAGACGGACTTCAGAATAACCTGGAGAAAATTGTGTAAACTGGTGCTGGGCGGGGCGGGGCGGAGCAGAAGCAGGACAACTTTGTACACAATCACAGACACAACGTACACGTGACAATTAACCTTGATAGACTGGGCTCCTCTCAACAATGCAAGGCTATTCGATAACTCCAAAGGACAAGGATGGGAAGGACTAATCACACCCAGAGAAAGAACTGCAGAGTCTGAATGCAGATTGAAGTCAACTACTTGCTCTCTCTCTTTTGGGTTTTGTTTTGTTTTGCTTTGCTCCTTCTTTCTCGTTGTTCATCCCATTGGTTATAATGGTTTTTTACAACTTGACTAATGTTTAATGTGAAGGTATTTGTAGATCCTCTATATACTATGCCACCTTGGAGGGAGAAGGGGGAAACAGAGGGAAGGGGAGAAAGTTTGGAGCTCAAAAGCTTGTGGAACTGACTGTTGTAAACTAAAAGTAAATAAATAAATAAAAAAAAAACGATTAAAAAAATAAATGCTTTTCGACTTGAAAAAAAAAAAGACTTCCCCTGGCAGAATGGGCAGATGAGAACCTTTTGTTCTAGTGGCCATGAAGGCAGCTGAAGGGCGCTGTGGAGCCTTAGAGCTTGGTCAGACTTGGGAGATCCTGGTGCCCATCATCCCGACCTTTGTGCTTCCAGACTGTGGTGCCTGGAGGAGAGAGCAGGGCCGATGACTTTGTGCAGCGCTGTCGCACCAAAGCACAGACAGCTCCCATACCACATAACCATTTCTTCCTCCTGGGGTGACAGGCATGTGATGAAGCAGCAGGTACAGATACATGGGGAGCTGTAGTCACATCCCTGCATGTGGCCACCCAGGTCATAGGATTGTCTTCTCACTGGAAGCAGCAGTGAGACTCAGTAGCCCTTTGGAGGTCTGAGCAGCACTTTAAGGATCACACTGCACACCTCCTGGTGTGAGGAAGGGGCTAGAAAAGGTGCCCTACAAATTGTCTGCTTGCCCAACACTGGCCTGATTGCCACAGCAGGTGGGGATCCCACCCTGAGGCTGAAACAAAAACTTTTGTGAAGATGATTCTGCTTACCATTGATACATAAAATATGCAGTGCTTATGGACAATACAAAATCCAGTAGATCTGAGAGATGCACAGCTCTTGTTGTCAGACAGATCAGCAGGTATCACATCCAGATAGCAGCCCTGAGTGAAGCAAGGCTGGCCAAGGAAGGCCAGCTTACTGAAGTTGGAGGTGGAGACATGTTTCTCTGGAGTGGCTACAGTGAAGGGGAGAGCTGTGAAGCTGGTGTTGGTTTTGCTTCAAAACTAATTTAGTCAAGAAGTCTGTATGCCTCCCAAAGGCAGTTAAACACATGCTCATGACAAAGTGATTGCCACTTGCAGGAAAACGCCAAACCACCATGGTCAGCTCCCACCATGATGAGCCCTGATGAGGTCAAAGAAATATCTGATGAAGGCCTGGAGACCCTTGTCATCAATGTGCCAAAGGAGGACAGGCTTATAATTCTGGGTGACTTTAAAGCTAGAGCGGGCTCAGACTACCAGACACACCAGGGAGTCCTTGGGAGGAAGGAAGTTGGAAACAGCAACAGCAATGGCCACTTACTACTGAAGACAACATGTAGTTGCCTGAGAGGTTCATCAACATTGTACACCAGTTCCATGTTGGCACGCTTGCACAGGTTCTGGATAAGGGATGATGCTCTCTCACCTTTTCCATTGCCAGTGCACTCCCAAGCATTTTAGCATGGTGTTGTTGGATGCCTTGAAAGATGATGAAAACAGGAACAAGGTCAGATGCTACATTGATGGTAAATTGTTTAACTTGAAAAGGCCACAAGCCAAGACTAAAATAGAGGGAGAGTTGGTGCATGACTTTTTGCTCATAGATGATTATACTCTTGATGTAGCCTTTGAGGCTGAGACCCAGCAGAGTATGGATCAATTCACTGCTGCTTGTGCTAATTTTGATCTGACAATGAATAGCAAGAAAACAGCTTTTCTGCCAGCCATGGAGAAGTTCTGAAGGCTGGGGATAAGTGCGGTTATTTTGGCAGCGAACTTTCCAGGAATGGGCACACAGATGATGAGGTTGGTGCACACAAAACCAGAGCAAGCTCAGTGTGTGGGAGGCTCCAGAGGAAAGCGTGGGACAGAAGAGGCATTAGACTGACTACCAGACTGAAGGGCCACAGAGCCGTGGTGCTGACCTCAGTGTTGTGTGCCTGTGGAACATGGATGGTCTGCCACTGCCTGGCCAGGAAACAGAATCCCTTCCATTTGGGCTGTGGTAGGAAGAATGCAGATCACTTGGCAGGAGAAGGGAGCAGACACTGAAGTCCTTACTCAAACCAAACTGCCAGGCATTCAGACTCTGCTTCAGAGAGTGCAGCTCCAATGGGCTGGCCACGTTGTTCGAGTGCAAAATGCTTGCCAAAAAGACTGTTTTATGGAGAACTCACACGGGGGAAGCATTCACATGGTGGTCAGAGGAAGCGATACAGAGACACTCTCAAGGTCTCTCTGAAGAACTTTGGAATTGATTGTGTTACGTGGGAGACACAGGCACAGGACGGCCTGGCGAGGCATACCAACGTCAGAGGAGGTGCTTTGCTCTGTGAGCAAAGCAGGACTGAAGCCGTTCAGAGGAAAGTGAGATGCCTGGATTTAGAGTTTTCACTCCCAATGCTCCTGTGGACTCTGTGTCCAACCTGAGGTGGAGCCTTCCGAGCTCACGTTGGTCTGACAGGTCACAGGCAGACTTGTTGTACACTGATCCTGATGTAGTGATGCCATTTTGGTCCCCTTCAAGAATGGAGGACAAGAACCATTTCTCAGTGCTGGACCCAGGGCCAAAATAGTGCTCCAGACACAGGAAGTTGACTTAATGAATGATATACCAAATTAATCAGAGAGTTGGACTAGACACCCAATCAGGCAAAAGCCCAGACAGGACGTCGGGGCATCAGCTCAAACCCAGGCTGAACTGAAACCCTCCATGCTAGCTTCCCTCTGCCTTTGGTCACTCAACAGAGCAGATTGGTGAGATCAGCATCATGACCTTTGTGCCTCCCTTACTGCCATCAAGCCTCAGTGTCTTCACCTGCACGATGTCTTTTAGAGTCTGTCGCCTTAGGATGGAATTCTGGGCCTAGAGTTAGGAAAACCTGAGTTCAAATTCAGTCCCAGACACTTCCTAACTGTGTGACCCTGGGTAAGTCACTTTACCACTGTCTTAGCTTCCTCATATGTAATATGGGGATAATAGTAACAGTTCCTCTCTTCTGCGCTTCTTGTGGGGATCAAGAGACAGTCTTTGTAAACCCCTTCGAAAGCCTTGAAGCTCTGTGGAAATGCCCTGCTACTGTTTCTGGGCGTATGACCACTATCACTTCGTAGTTTATTATCAGCATTCTTTCCACTCAGATGCTCAGGCCTCATCCCCTCTGGGCCTCCCTGCCTCCATTCATTCCTCTCCAGCTGCCAAAGGGATCCCTTCCAAACACAAGCTAAGCTCTTCACCTTCCCAGACACCTTTTCCAGCTCACTCTGTCTCCTGTCCCTTCTTTCCACCTGAGAGCTATTCTCCAGACATTCAAAGACCTTTGAAGCCCACACCTGGAATGTCCTCCCTCCACACCTCATACTGTAGACCCTGGATTTCTTTCAGAGCTCTGCTTGGGAACCTCCTTCCAGATAAGTCTCCATAAGAGCACTCTCTCTCTGTCTCTGTCTTCATCCCCTTGTCTCTGTCTCTGTCTCTCTCCCCCACTGCCTCATCTGGGCTCTGAAGGGGCCCTTCCCCAGCCCAAGTGGAGATGCTTCTGTTCACCTTTTCTCTGGAGCAGATGAACCAGATGGGGCCTGCCCATCAGTCAGCTTCCCTTTGGGATGGTGGCCTGGAAGGATGGAGTTAGCAAAGGGGCTGAGATGCCCCCAAACTAAGACCCAAGTTTGTTCTTGCTCCTTCAGAAGATGAAGGGAAACGGGGGGAACAAAGCTGTATGTAAGCTTGGTGCTATTATATCCACGTTTTATAGTTGTGGAAACTGAGGAAAACTGAGGTTAGGTGACTTTTTGGGAGCACAAGTAGCTAGTAAGTGTGTGTGGTCAGATTTGAGCAGAAGGCCCCTGAGGCATGTGAGGGCTTGTGTGTATGTGGGTGTGTGTATATGTTTGTGTGTGATAGTGTATATATGTACGTGTGTATATGCATGCATGTTTGTATTTGTGGTTATGGGTGTGTGTGTGTGTGTGTGTGTGTGTGTGTGTGTGTGTGTGTGTGTGTGTGTGTGGTCTGTAGCCACCTCCCATGGAGAAGGGGGCAGGCTTGGGCTCCCACCTTCGGTAAGAGGGCCAGCAGAGGCACCCTCATGCCCAGACGGTGCTGCCTTTTAGACTGGGGAGCAGAGAGCATGAGGGGCACAAGGAGCTTCAAGGTCAAGGCGTCTAGCTCTCAGTTTGCAGCTAGCACTGCTGCTGGTACCATCTGGCTAGCCTAAGGGACTAGTTTGGGGAAATCTGGGTTGTGTGGGAGAAATGAAGTCACTGTTTGCTCAAGGCTAATTTGTGCATTCCTGGTCTCAGGGCCTCTCCATCCTGGGATGTTACTAACCGGAGACCAGTGGACTGCGTTGCTATGGAGATCTGGCGTCTGATCTCTGGCTCCTGAGGGTTCTAGAGCCTGGGTGTGGTGGGCCAGGGTGGGTCAGGAGGAGCAGAGGTCATTCCTGTTTTCATGAGCTGTCTTTGGCCAGCTGGGGAAGCAGGCAGGCGTGGGGGGCCCTGGGGACAGTGACTCATCCCTGCCGAGGGGGGTTGGGGGGTGTCTGTGGTGGAGAGCTCTCCTCATCTCTCCCTCAGCCACCACTTAGGTCCCTGGGCCTGGACCTACTTCCCAGCACCCACTGAGTGTGCACTCCCCCATCCACTGGAGGATGGGCTCTCCCATCCCCTGCTTCACCAGTGGCTTCAGGGAAGGGCTCACAGAGGGGGCAGGATGTGAGCTGGGCTAGGAAGGATGGGCAGGATAGTACCAGGCAGCATCGTGAGGTAGGGCACCCAAGGCAGACCTTCAGTGTGAAAGCACCCAAGGGATGCTGCGCAGCAGGATACTTGCTGAAGGTGCAGTGAGGAGAGGCTGTCCATAATGGAGGGGAAGGCTTGGGAGGCAGCAGGAATGTTGAGGGCAGAGTCCTGGGATGGCCTCCTGCCCTCAGCAGTAGCTGCATGACTTCCTCCCCTGTTTCTGCTCTGGAGGCTTGCTCAGCTGGCTTCAGGAAAGGTAGACAGAGGCAGGTGGAGGGACAGAGCTGCCTTTCTTGGCCCCATAAGATGGCGGTGAGACAGATGGGTCTGCCCTGAGATCCCCTCCCTGCCCTGGCCTGCTAGCTCTCTGGTGTGAATGGAGGGAATAAAGACCCCTGGAGCTCTCCTGTGGATGCCTTCTCACCCTGTTATTGGGGGGGGGGGTGATGAAGCATGATGTCATACTTACCAGACTGCCCTCCATATTTATATCTGCCTTCCTGGCCTTCAAGTCTTGGAGCTGGAAGGGAAGCATCCAGTCCATCCCCTTCTCCTTGCTTGCCCATTTCACAGATGAGGTCATGCTCCCCAGGGTCACATCTTTCTATAGGAGGCTTCTCCTCGTCCTCTCATCTCCAGATACCTGGGCCAACCCTGTCATTACCTTGTTTATATTTTTAGTATATACTGGTGTGTGCATTGTCTCTCTCAATAGACTATGTACTTACTTAGGGCACAGACTATCTTATTTGTAAAACAAGAACCTTGCCCTGGGCTTGACATGTAGATAATTCGTTAAGGTTGGCTAATTAATTAATTGATTGCACAATTGATTGATTGGTTCCTCTCCTGGCCCTTTGGATAAATGCCATCATCTCTTCAATAAGCGAAGTCTTTCAGGAAGCACCTACTGTGTTCCAAGCACTGACCGAAGTGCTGGAGAAATAAAGACAGAACAGAAGCCAGACCTGTCCTCAGGGAGCTTACCTCTCCCCTGTGAGACAACTCATCATCTCCCCCCACGTGTCTGTTCAGAACAGACACCACATAAACACAAGGTCATTTTGGAAAGGGAAGGAAATCAGGTTGGGCTTCATTCAGGAGGTGAAGCTGGAGCTCAGCTTTGAGTGGGAGTGAGGAGTGAGAGGGAGGAGGAAGAGCATCGCTGGGATGAGGGACAGTCACGTATAGACACTGGAGCGGCCCCATAGCAAAGACACTGGATTGTTCCTGTAACATCCCTCTAATCCCTGGGTGACAGCCACTGCTGGTGTTAGGTATTATCCCTGTTTTACTGAGAAATGAAGAGAAGTTATGTGACTTGACCAGGGTCACACAGTTAGCAAGTAGCCAATGTGGGATCTGAACCCAGGTGTCTCCTAGGTTCAGTCTGGGACTCCTGCCACCATACCACTGAGGTTCTACTAACTTCCACAGAAAGCAGGATGTGGGAAGACTGGTTAGAGAGAGTGACAGCCAAATGTTGTGTGGTTTCACAAGTAAGGAAGAGACAGAGACAGAGACAGAGACAGAGACAGAGAGAGAGAGAGAGACAGAGAGACACAGAGAGAGAGACAGAGACAGAGAGAGACAGAGACAGAGACAGAGAGAGACAGAGAGAGAGAGACAGAGAGAGACAGAGACAGAGAGAGACAGAGAGAGAAAGATAGAGAGACAGAGAGAGAGACAGAGACAGAGAGACAGAGATGGATAGAGAGGCAGAGACAGAGAGAGACAGAGACAGAGACAGAAACAGAGAGAAAGAGACAGAGACAGAGAAAAACAGACAGAGACACAGAGACACACAGACAGAGACAGAGGCAGGCACACACACACAGAATGAGAACAATTCTGGCTGGGGAAGGCTTCATGGAGGTGTCTGAGGAGCTGAATCCTGAAGGGTATAGAGGAAGTCATTGCTGGGGTTCACAGAAGGTGGGAACTGGCAGGGATGTGTGTTCTTGTTCTGCCTTTCTTGTCTGATGCATCAGGCTTTTGAGCACTGCTGGCCTCCTCATTCTGCAGGTGCATTTAGGCAGTCCAGGCTCCCCACCCCTCGTTTATGAGCTCTATCTCCCTGTCTTCTCTGGGCATTTTCTCCCTTCAACTCCTCCTTTCCTTCCCTGGTTCTTACCTGGCTCCTTGCCCCAGCTTTGCAGATGACTGGGAGCTCTTGGGCCCTTTGCTCCCAGTTTTCTCATATTCTCAGGACACATACAGGTTGTGCTGGGCACCAGAAGGCATGGATTTCAGTTTGGGATCTATTGCCAGCTAACTGTGATTTGGATCAGGTTCCACTCTATCTCAGGACACAGCTCGATTCTCTGTATGACAGACTGCTTGAAGCAGAGGGACACAGGTCTTTCCCCACATCCTGCATTCCAGGCTCCTAGTCCCTAGACCTCTCCCCGAGCTCTGGTGATGGGCATGAGTTTTCCTGGAAGGATAAATGAGGTTTTTATTATCTTTTTAAGGATGAAAAGAGATGCCAGAAGAATTTATGGAAGCTGTTTCCTCTATTTTAACAAAAAGAAGAAGAAATATTCATGCCATTACCCTATCACAGTTGCAAGACTGCCCATATTTATGATTTCACCACTTTAGGATTCCTCCTCTTCCCTCCAGCAGGAATTATTTCCTGGCCGATAATCCATCCAACAGCAAAATCCAGGCATCCCAAACAATCAACTCCCATCCACTGGAAGGGACAAGGCCATTTCTTTCCAAGCTCCTGAAGCCTTCTAGAGATCTTAGCTCTGAACACATGAGTGAGGAAAAGATACATTTATTTCTCTTGTGCAGACAGAGAATTCCACTTGGAGTATCAGGGTAGGAATGGAAGCCCTCAGTATAGGCTTTCTGTGTGTCCCCCATCACTGGGGAAAAAAGCAGAGATGGCACTGAGGCATTCTGGATACCCTGATGGCTACCCCCCTCTCCAATGGGCATCTTCAGTGAGGAGATTTGGGGAGTAGGGATCTCCCAAGGGAACCTTCCAGGGAAAAGCAGGGAGAACATGCCCTCAGCTCACTCCTTCAGAAAGACACTCTTGTGACTTTGCATGCAGGATAAAGGTGGAGAGAGGAAGACCTCAGCCCTCCATCCCCTGGATCACTCAAAGCCTGACACTCTAACACCTTCCTGAGGGTTGGGCTGAACAGAGTCCTTGGAGTTGGCTCTCATTGTTCCTCCTTGTGTATGTCTGTCTATGTGCTTGTGTTTTTGGAGTTTTTCCCCTTGGTCCTGTTTATGGAGAGAACACACACAAACACACACACACACACACACACACACACACACACACACACACACACACACACACAGACTTACAGATAGAAAACAAAAGCTTACCAGAGCCTTTGAAGGGAGAAAAGTCTGTCCATAGATTTTTCTGGACTGAATTTGTGGGAGAGAGAAGAAAGCTAAAGCAGCAGAGAACAGTGTGGGAAAACGAAGAAACAAGAGCTGGAAGGACTTTGATCTGCTCCAGATGCAGACACTGACCTTCCCGCCAGGGCAGGAGCCTGAGTAAAGAAAGCTCCTCTCCTCAGAGACCTAGGGAAGAGGCTTCACCGAGCCCCTGATGGGCTGAGGACTGGAGGTCTTCTCAGGGCAGGGAGGGGCCTCTGTCCTTCCCAGACCAAAAACAGCACCAGGATCTGCCCCCTTGGAATAAGGCTTTTCATTTCACAGAGAGAGATTCACAGATGGGGGAAGGGAAGGGGAGAATAGCTGTTTATCCTCAATTGATATAGAGCCTATTATGAGCTAAGCATGTTCTAAGCACTTTACAAATATTTGATCCTCACAATTCTGTCACTATAGATGCTGCTATTGTCCTCATTTTATAGCTGAGGAAACCGAGACAAACAGACTTTAAGTGACTTATCCAACATCATGAAAGTGGTAAGTGTCTGAGGCTAGAACTGAACTTAGGCCTTCCTTACTCGCTATGTTCTCTCCACTGCCCCACCTAACTGCCTCAAGGTCCATGAATCAGCACCAAGGACAGATCCTGCCTTTCCTCTGAACCCAGAAGGTTTGTAGGGAGGAGTCAGGAAGGGGCTCTCAGGTAACCTTCCACCTCAATGTTTAGCATACTCTGACACTAGGCATCAAAAGTCCTTAGGCACAGCAGCATCGGGCAGTCAATACCTCAAAGCCTGTAGCTGCAGAGAAGGAAACCAGCTCTTGAAACTTTCCCCAGGGACAATAAGGGTTAAACACCTTTTGGGAAATTGGCTCCAGAAAGTCTTTGGAACATGCCTCTAGCCAACAAGGGAGGTGGTGGAGAGTGGGTGACAAAACCTTCTGGCTCTTTGGGTGATTCATGAAGATGATTGATGGTACATGGGCAGGCATCTTGGATTCCTGCTTGTGAGGTGGCTAAGATTTCTAAAAAAGTTGTTGATGTCAGAAAGGGAAGGCATCTGAGAAAACTGCAATTTGTTCAGCATGCCTTTAATTATCAGCGAGGAGGGGGTGGCTGAGGTCTTTCTGCAAGTCTGTCTTGGAGCAATGCTCACATATGTGTGAAGTGAACATGTGTGTGAAGATGTGAATTTCGGGGACATGCTCTCCAGTGAGCTACTTTCATCTGGAGGGTTTCCTTGGGGGATGTTTCTGCTCTTTAATTCCCCCCACTGAGGATGGTGCACTAGGACAAAGTCTATGAATCTGTAGGCCTGACTCACTTTTCCCAGAGAAGAAATTGAGTCACAGAGAAATAAAACGATCTGTTCCCATCACATATCGAGTTAGTGACAGAGTCTCTTAGAAGGACATCTTGTGGACTTTGAGTGGATCAGCCTTGGAAGTGCAAATGATGCCTCATTGCTGTTGGAAAAGTCCTCAAAAGAGCCAGGACTTTCAATTCCTACTGGAGTAAAACTATCTGAGAGAGGGACCCCTTCCAGCAAGGGGTGGATCAGATGGGTGGATTCCGGGATGGCTAGGTGTCGCAGTGAGTAGAATTAGTAGAGCGCCGACCCTGGAGTCAGAAGGACCTGAGTTCAGATCCGGCCTCAGACACTTAACACACACAAACAAAAACCTAGCCATGTGACCTTGGGCAAGTCATTTAACCCCAATTGCCCTCCAAAAAAAAAGGAAAAAAAGAAGGATGGATTCCTACAAATTCAAGCCATGATATTTCCAAAGCTCATCTGGCTGTTGCATGTGTAACCTCTGGGCAAAATGCCATAATACTCTGGCATGAAATGGGGAAGGACTAGGTTCCCCATTCCACCTATCCCCTGTCTTCAGGAAGGAAACGGTCCTTGAGTGGGAACTTCCCAAAATTTCCGTTCAATCCCCAGAGTCTTGGTTTCCACAGTAACCTTGGCTAGAAAGTTTCAAGTCACAGGGCAGCTCTTTCTTGTACCTAACCTTGGTTCCCACTGGCAAGCCCTCTGTTCTACACTTGGGGATCACAGAATCTGACTGTAGGACCACTTTGAGTGTTCTTGTTTGATCTGATCTATAGAAAAGGGAACTTTTCCCCTGCTGCCTTGTTCTAACTTATAGCTCCTGTCCCCAGTGATAAGTCAGGGATTATACAGTGCATATATGCTCGGCTGACATCAGGCTCCCCTGTCCTGGCCATCACTCTTTCTCTTATCTTAAGCTAATGGGCTTCTGCTCAGAAGTCTTGCTAATCCTCCCTAACCATGAGATAATTCCTGGGCAGATTACCCAACTCTGTGAAATGTGAAATACAGAAGTTCTATCACAAAAGTATAGTGCAAATGCATTTCCAAAGTAAGAAAATGTTTGTGGATTTCCAGGGCTGGGCTGACAGAGTTTTGGAAAGATCTTTACAATTCTCCTTCAATTCAATTCAGTTAGGTTCAATTCAGCCCAGTCCAGTTTCAACCAGTTCCATCCTACTTCCTTTAATTTGGATGAGCTTAGTTCAATTCAATTCATTTTGAGTCAGTTCACATCAGTTAAGTGCCAACTTCATGTAAGATTCTTTGCTTGGAACTGGCAATGTCCCAAGGGAAGCTAGAGGTTTGGATCTGGAACTCAGGTGAGAGAAGCTGGAGATACAGGTTAGGAAATCATCTCCCCAGAGGCATAAATTGAAATCATGAGAACAGGTAAGGTTGGCAAGGGAAGGGAGAGAGAGAAGAGAGTCAAGGAGAAATCCTTGGTGAATACCCTGAGGGAGGCTATGTTAGGGGACAGAGAGTTAGGTAAAGCATGATTAGGGAAGTAGGAGCAAAACCAATTGACTGAGGTCTCTAAGGTGAAGGGAAGGGAGAAGAATGAGCATTGCTTCTTTAGTCTCTACCATGGTGGAGTATTGGCTTCAATTATAT
Organism: Gymnobelideus leadbeateri; assembly: GCA_011680675.1. NCBI lineage: Eukaryota > Metazoa > Chordata > Mammalia > Diprotodontia > Petauridae > Gymnobelideus > Gymnobelideus leadbeateri. Next base: position 725,821 of record WOXC01006012.1, read on the forward strand.
TCACTTCAGTTTGGAAAACACATTGAGAGTATGGAAAGTTTGCTGAGGAAATCAGCCAGTATGACTAGAAGACTGGCTATGGTGCCACAAGAACATCATTCAAAGGAATTGAGGAGACTTAGCCTGACGATGACGTGACCTAGGGGCCACCTGAGCAGAGATGGCTCTATGGAAGCCAACAATCTTCTGTGATTCTGAGCATCATGAGGGCTTTAAAGCCTCAGAGGTCAAGGTTGATGAGGACAGAGAGAAGATTATTGACTTTGTTGACTAGAAGATTATTTATTGGTGACATTGGAGGGAGTGGTCTTACCCAGGTGCTGGTGACAGATGGCTGATTCTGAAGGGAGGAGAGAGTAAGTGGAGGATGAGGGAGCTGGATGGAGACAGCTTTTTCTAGAAGTCTAGTGGTGAAAAAGTGAAGAAATCTGAGTTGGATGAGATGGAAACATCAAGAATAGTTTTTTTTACAGGGTTGGGGAGATCTGAGGATAGTTGTAAGTGATGGAAAGGATGTCAGAGGAGGGGATTGAAGGCTCGTGGCTATAAGGGTAGGAGGGGAGGTTCCGGAGGATTCTGGGGAAGGGGGAGATCCTATGCATCCATAGAAAAGCTTGAGGGATTAACCTCTGTGACTGTGGCCTTCTAACCCTGGAACTACCCTCCATCTCTGCAATTTCATTATCCCACTGGTGAGCTCCTCCTTGACCTTCTATTTCGAGAAAGGGTGACAGGCTTTATGGTCATTATGCATTACTCTGTTTCTGACTATCCAGATTTTGCCACATACAGGTACCTCCCTCTCCTCCACTCCTGTTTTTTTTTTTTTTGGCTCCCTTTAAAGTGTTGTCAGCTCCTTCAGGAAGGGGCTGCCTTCCTTCTTTTTCTTTTTAAATTCCATTTATTTTCTTTCAGTTTTGTATTCTCTCTTTCTCCTTCCTTCCTCCAACCCACTGAGAAGGCAAGAAAAACAAAATCTATTTCTAATATGTTCAGTCATGGAAAACAAATTCCAATATTATCCACATCTGAAAGAAAGAAAGAAAGAAAGAAAGAAAGAAAGAAAGAAAGAAAGAAAGAAAGAAAGAAAGAAAGAAAGAAAGAAAGAAAAAGAAAGGAAGAAAAAGAAAGGAAGGAAGGAAGAAAGAAAAGACAATGTGCTTCAATATGCTCTCTGGGCCCATCAGCTCTCTCTCCTCTCTCTCTCTGTCTCTCTCTCTGTCTCTGTCTCTCTCTCTCTCTGTCTCTCTGTTTGTTTGTTTGTCTCTCTCTCTCTCTCTCTCTCTCTGTCTCTCTCTCTCTGTCTCTCCTCTCCTTCTCTCTCTGTCTCTCTCTCTGTCTCTCTCCTTCTCTCCTCTCTGTCTCTGTCTCTCTTTCTCTCTATCTCTCTTCCTCTGTCTCTTTCTCTCGGTGAGTAGCATGTTTCATCATGAGTCTTTTGTCATTGTGGTGGATCATTCTTCTTTGCTTTTATTTGTATCCCCAGTTCTTAGCGTTGTGATTGGTGCACAATAAATTCTTAACAAATGTTTGTTGACTGAATGACTAATAATAAGGAGTAGGGATGCAATATATTTGGGGACTTGAAGAAAAATCAAGTGGAGGTGACATTGTAGGAGACTGAGCCATGCTGAGGAAGAGGACGAAGATTGAAAAGTGACATCGAATGATCTCTGTTGTCTCAATAAAGCCAGAAACTTGGCAATCTAGTGTGAGTGGGGGGCAGGACTGGCTAATGGTGAGAAAGGAGAAGGCTGGGATTTTAGCAACCAAGCTAAGGAGGCTCTGAAGCTCAAGAAGGCTGACTGAGCCCCAAGGAGGTCTGGCTCCCTCCTGGCCCATGACATCTAGGCTGTGAAGTGGCTTGGCTTTTGTGACTCTCTCCAGTGCCAACCTACCACAGAGCTGATGGAGAATACCCTTCACCAGGTTTGTGGAAAGTGGTTGCCCAGAATCTGCTTCAAGGCCTCTAATGAGTGGGAGCTCTATCCTTCCTGAGGAGCCCAGGCTCCTCTGAGGTCATTCACATCAATGGGAAGTTTCCCCTGCATTCACCTCTTTGCAGCCCCATCCCCTTCTCCCCTTTCTTCTAGTTCTTCTGTATGAGCTCAAATGGAATAATTCGAATATCTCCTCCACATGATAGTCAGTCAAGTACTTGAAGATGACTCCTATGAATTAATAGGAATTATTCTATCAGCACCCTTTTCTCCAGACTAACATCCTCAACTCTTTTGACTGTGTCTCTTGCAGTTGAAACTGCAGGCTCTCACCATCCTGATTGCCTCCTTTCACTGGCCTCTAGATCATCCATGTTATTCTTAAAACGTGGTGTACAAGACAGAACATCACCATCCCTGAGGGGGTTGGGAGAGTGGAGCACAGTGAGGCCATCACCTTGCTGCTGGAAGCTTGGTCTTTCTTTCTTTCTTTTCCTTCTTTCTTTCTTTTTCTTTCTTTCTTTCTTTCTTTCTTTCTTTCTTTCTTTCTTTCTTTCTTTCTTTCTTTCTTTCCTTCTTTCTTTCCTTTCTTTGTTCATTTTACTTTATTTTATTTTATTTGCTTTTTGGAGGGCAATTGGGGTTAAGTGACTTGTCCAAGGTCACAGGCTAGTTTTTGTGTTAAGTGTCTGAGGCCAGATTTGAACTCACATCCTCCTGACTCCAGGGCCAGTGCTCTATTCACTGTACCACCTAGCCACCCCTAAGTTTGGTCTTTCCTAATGAAGTCCTAGATCACCACAGCATTTGTGCTGTTGACTCCCATGGAGTCTGTTATCTACTCAAACCCCAGAGCATTTTCAGATGAACTTCTCTCTGCATGACTCCCACTCTCTTGTCCTAGTGGACATGTTTCAGACTTAACACTTGTCCCCATACATTTAGCCAGTGACAATCTTAAGAGCCTACTATGTGGCAGACACCATATCAGGTACTTGTGATACAAAGGCAAACAAAGGTAAGGATGGCAGAGATTCTGACATCAAGAAGCTGGCAGTCTCATCTTCTGTACCTATTCAATTTTGTCTTTGTGAATCCAGCCCAGTGTTCTAGCTGTCTAATCCCTTTTGGAGAGTGACTTAGTTATCAGTGGTTTGGTGGTGCATGCATGATTCGTGAGCATTCCATCTAGACTTCTCTCTAAGTAACTAATGCAGGTGATAAACAGCCCAGGGTCAAGTCCTTACCTGGATACATGTTGTTGAAGAATCCTCAGTGACCACTCTTTGGGTCTAGCCATGCAACTACTTCTACATCTGGTGGCCCTGTTGAACGGTCCACATCTCCCCATATTTTCCCCCAGAAGAGCATGGGAGATTGAATTTAATGTGATGCTAGACTCTCACCAGCCTCTTTCTGCAGCATTCTCATGGTCCTTCTTTGTGGCATCTTCCCCACAAGCAGAAAGGAGGTGAGCCAAACATGGCCTGTTCAGAAGTCTGGCTGACTCTGTGAGACCAGAGCTCCCTTTCCCAGATGTTCACTGAACGCACCTTTCACCTTATTATTATGAACTGTTTTCTCCTCAAATCAAAGTCATTCTCTCTGGCCTATAGCTAGTATGTCTGATCCTTTTCCATGTTTCACTAATCAGCTTAACACTGCCCCTTCTCCACCCTTCAGAGATATCTCTTGCTTTCCAGTCTATCAGCTGTCATGTACCATGGACAGTGGGCCCAAATCTCATGGGTAATCAGATCTCTTCCAATAACAGGTGCCCGGACTGTACAGACTAGGTGATTTGAAACCATCAAGGCCACAGGGTGCTCTCAACAGCCACAAGTGTCAATTAAGTGCTTGCTTTGTGCTAGGCACTAGGTATCTGATACAAGCTGATAGTCACTGCCCCCGAGGAGGAGCTTATATTCTAACAGGGCTGGAAGACAAGGGGTCAAAAGGAGTAAGGCCTGAACCATGAGGACATGGCTGACCTCGGCGTCCTCCTTGCAATGGAGCCAGTTATTCTTAGGCAGGGCTGGTGGGGAGGAGGGTGCTTCTGGTGTGAGAAGTCCAGGGATATAGTGAACCCTTCTCATGCTGCCTCAGCAGCCATCTCCTTTTCATCCCAATGGACTAGAAATTGAGTGGCTCTGCCCTCTCTTTGTCTTCACTGACTGTGATCCCACAGTCACACCCTGAGTTCCCGTCTCTTCTTTCTGTCCTTCTCTCTACAGTGTAGCTGCTAACTCTTACTGTTTCCGGCTTCCCCAGCCAATGGAGCTCAGGCAGAGAGGTGGTGCCCTGGATGCCCTTCTCATAGGGCCTGGGATTTATCCTCTGTTCTCTAGAATTCATTGACTTTCAACACATGCCTCCAGTTTATGGGCTGAATGCCATGTGGTGCTTGGAAAGGCAAGGTTGAACAATGATGATAGTCTTTGTTCTCAAAGAGCTTGCAGTATCCCAAAGGGGAGAGGGTGTAATCTATGCAAACAAAATGAGTTGTGAACATATGCAAAGTTAACAGGAAGTCAGTGGGCTGAGGTTGCTGCCTCTTGTCTGGAGCTGGAGTGAGAAGGCATCTGGGTCACTCTCCCTCGATCCACTCCCCTTTGAGTCCCAGGCCTTACCACTGGTCTTCCTGGGGCAATGAGGATCTCCCTGGCAACCCCAGCTTTACTGGGGCTTCCAGGCTGTAACTCAATGACCTGCCTGAGTGCCCAGTGGGACACCCAACCCAGGGCCCCTGGACAGAGAGGTCCCTGGTCCCCCCTGCCCCAGTGCAAGGCTGAACCCCATTCCCCACACTTGAAAACTCCCCCAAGAGGGTGTGAGCAGCATCACTCCCAGCTTCCATATGAAGCAAACACAAAGAAGAAGAAGCTTGTATACTGAACTTTGTACAGTTCATAGAGATCCTCCTTTGCCCAGGTCAGTGGGACAGGGAAACCCAAAGGTCTTGGCTGCTAGTGTGGGTGAGTTCCCTCCTCCCACCCCCACCATGGGCTTCCTCAGACCTCCCTAAGGCCTCGAAGGCCTGGTGCCCCTTGACCCTGCAGAATCTGAGCTGGTGATGATGGTGGTGGGAACCAGTGACCTCTGTCCCATGGTCTGAGCTCCCTACTGGGGAGAGAACCTAAGAGAACAAAGAGAAGGAGGCCGCACCTGCAGGGCCCACTGTAGTCAGACATTGCTTTGTGCAGTCTTTTTTCCAGATCACATTGTGTGTCTGGTTAGGTCTTAGAGTAGCAGCTGTGGAGGGAAACCCAGTGCCCAGGAAGGAGGATTCTCAGTGCCCCAGTCCTGCTTCTCTGGGCCCTTCCTTCTCCCAGGCAGCCACACTAGCCCTGCCCTTACCTTGACCTTCCCTATAGGACTGTCCCTAGGGTCTGAGCCTCCCCTTTGACTTATGAGGTGCTGGTCCCTTGACCCTGTCCTATCCCAGAGAAGGCCAGCCAGCTCCTCCTGGTGAGAAGACACCCAAGGAGTCCACAGAAAATCTAGGTCCTTCTTTCTTGCCTTTTAACTTACTCAGGTATGCAAAAAAATAATTTTAAATCCTTGGGTGAAAAAGCTCAGAGCTACTTTCAGTGAAATGGGCCAAGCAGCCTGGGCAGGGGAGAGTTGTAACGGTGATGTAACTTGAATCTGAAGACCCCTTTGTGTCAGCAAAGGTAGCAGGTACTTAGCACTTAGTAACTGATCAAGCCTCTGCTGGGGAAACAGGTGTGAACTCCTGTCTCCTGTTACTGATGTAACAGGAAGGGGTTGGCTGAAACAGGAAGTAGCTAGTGCTGTGTATATAAGAAAGGCCCCAGAGAGGCACAGTCAGAATTTCTTGGGACCAGCATCTGGTGGCAGAGCAGCTACAGAAGGGAGAATGGAGAACTGAGCCAGAATTCCTGAGAACTTGTGGTGGTGGGGCTTCTTCTGAACAGGAGTCCAGGAGCCAGGAGCCCAAGAGAAGACCGAGGAAGCAGAAGACTGAGGAAGCATGACCAGGATGCTGAGACTTTGTCTGTTTGTGGCTTGGTTGAGCCTTTCCTGGGAGCAGAAATTGTGAAAGATTTGAGATAGACTGGACCCTGTGAACTTCAGTGTGGAGCAGGCCCTACCCAGAGAGCTGGACAAGGAACTGGGAGCTGTCTGCCATTGAACCCAGGTGACAGTCTGGTGAATCCAGGTAGAATCTGGGACCATGGAAGGGGATCCAGGGAATCTGAGAACCAGCCCCAAGTCAAGATGAAAAGACCTCTGGGTACTGAGTAATGATGAAATTGCAGTTTACTAGTGACCTAGGGCTGGAGGGTTTGTGTATTTTCTAATGATTGTACTTAGTGATTAATGATACTTAGTAATTGATTGCTGAATAAGAGACTGATTGAGTTAATCAAGTGGGCCCCATGAGTGGAAGACTTTGACTATTGTTGAGATGATTGTTCTTTGTTCTAAATCTTGTGACCACTTTGGTGAAAACTATGTGGCCATTTTAAGGATAAGCTGTTGTGATTTTCTGTGATAAGTTGTAATATTGTGAATGCTGTACCTTGATTTTCTGTGAATGTTTTGCTTTGATTGGTTACTGAATAAAGAGTGCTCACTATACTGTGTAATCAGAACCTTGAAAGCTGTTCTCAGCAGCAGTCCTATGGAAAGCTGCTTGTGTATGGTGTTACAAGAGTGGGCAAAGCTGTATCTGTGCTGGTCCAAGGGCCATCCTAGGGGGCATTAGTTAGTGGAGAGTGTCAGCCTGGATGATGGTGTCCAGTGGAGGGCCTAAGAAAGGATGCCTCATCTTGTCCACTGTTTTCACAGGCGAGAAAAGAGGACTAGAGAGGGAATGGGCCTGACCCAAAAGTCACACAGCTGGTTCATGGAAAGCCCCAACTGGAAGCACACAGCTGTCCCCCTGGCATATGGAAGAGGCTCTGGATTTGTACAGGTCCTCAGGCTTGCTCCACATAGTCAGGTGGAGAAGGCTCATGGACCCCCCAAGGCAGGGCTGGGCCTACTAGTCAGTCAGTCAGTACAAACACTTATGAAGTGTCCACTTTCTGCTTGGCCCTTGGCTAAGCACTGGGGATATAAAGAATGGAAAAAGACAATCCCTGTGCTCAGGGAGCTCACAGTGTAAGGGGGACACAATACACAGAAAACTCCGTTCAACTAAGATGTTGATAGAAGGTAAATTGTAAGCAGTCAATGGAGGTGGCTTGATTGAAACATGGTGCCATTTCAGTGCAGCTGGGCAGTCCCTCCATGGGGAAGGAAAAGTCATGCTCCTGGGGGCTCGCTCACTGGCCCCCCTGATTTCTCCTGTCTCATCCTCCTGGCTTCCTGGCTGTTCTCAGGCTATCCTCCCCTGTTGGCCTTTCCAAACACGGCCACTCTGCAGCTGGTGCAGCCATGCTGAGACTTCGGGGATCCTGGAGGGTTTGGTGCCTTGGGTAATGAGGGGATTGCTGCTTCTGTTGTGTCTGTAATGAGGCAAGATGTCACTCTCACTGTTTAACCAACTCACCGTGGCTGGTGGTGGGAAACAGTTGCTCAGACAGACTGAATCCAGTGATTACCAAATGTCCACAACATTTCAGGACTGAGAAAAACAAATAGGAGAAACCATTCTGAGAAAGTTTCTGAGAAGTTGGGCCTGGCTGCACCAGCTCACTGCAGCTCAACTTGGGGAGGCTCCCCAGGGACCATCTAGTCTGCCCAAGCAGCCTCTGAAGCCCCCAGTGCGAGGGAGTCAGAAGCACCCAAGGCAGGACAGCTTCAGCCCAGCACTCCTACTCTGAGCCTTGGGGCCAAGACACTCATGTAACTCCTCTTCCATAGGATACAACCTCCTTCACCACCACCCCCAGTATTCTCTCTTTGAGTTGGCCCTCATAGAACATGGGCTCAAGGATCTTCACCCTCCTCATTTCCCTCTTTTGGGCATCCACTCCAGCTAATCACAATCCTTTCTATACCCTGGTACCCAGAACTGAGTACACTACTTGAAATATGGCCAGAGCAGGACTGGCTACCATCTCTCTCTGTCCCTCTCTGTTTTTTTTTTCTCTCTCCCCCTTCCTCTCTGTCCATTCACCCACCCAATTTGTCCATAGATCTGTTTTTCTATCTATTGTCTATCTGTATATCCTATCTGACTCTCTCTATCTATCTGTCTATCCCTGTTTGTCTGTCTATCTGTCTTTCATGCAGCTATCATTCATTCTCTTCTGTCCATCTACTCACCTCTCTGAGGGAGAGTTCCCTGCCAAGTCCTTGTCTTCTATGTTATACATCCTACTTTGTTTCCCTTTGGGACTCCATATTTCACTGTGTGAAAGATTTTCTATTTTCATGGTGTTGAGCATGGCCAGCAGTCTCCAATGATGGCCTCCATTCTTCAATAGTCGGCAAATTCTCTCCCTCCCTTCCCTGCCCCCTCCCAGGCTGGGATACAGATACTGCTTCCAGGCCCTTCCCATCCCATTGTGATATTGTTCTTAGAGGACTTGTGGGTGACATTTATCTCCTTAGCCCTCCTACCCCCTCCCCCCAACGCTGGCAAAGAGAAGCCAGGACTCATGCCAGCTCCTTGTGGCTCTCCACATTGGAGAAGGTGCAGCACAGAAAGTCACCTCTCCCATCATCTAGGCCAATGTCCTCCCATTTGATAGAGGAAGAGACTGAGGCTCTAGGGGATGAAGTGGCAAAGATGTATTGGATCAGAGATTCGAATCCAGCTGTCCTGGGCCACAGCCCACCTGGGCACTAGTCTGCCCCATGGCTGGCCTGCCTATGACCCCTGAGCCAGGGGTCTTAAAGGGACAGCTCAGGGTCCTCTTCCACTGCTCCATTCATCACTCACTACTTTGGGTGGCCCTGAGGACCGAAGCTTTATAATGCTCAGACTCTGCCTTTAAAAGCCAGTCAGTCAGGGGGGGGTGGAGCCAAGATGGCGGAGTAGAAACAGCTCATCCAAGCCACTCTGCCCCCAGATTCCCCCCAAACGATGTAAAAGGGGACTCTGAACAACTTCTGGAGCCCCAGCACCCACAGAACGACACAGAGAAGCTAAACTCCCGCTGAGGACAGCCCAGCAGCCCTGCAGGAAGGACCAGCGCAGTGGTCTGGGACCTGGCAGCATGCAGCAAGCAGAGCGCAGGAGCCGAGCCGAGCCCAGGTCCACATGAGCCGAGGTTTTAGCCCCAGGGCGGCAGGGCCAGCAGCCAGCTGGAGGAATGCCAGAACACCAGGAGCTGTGGTGACTCCAGAATTATCAACATAGACTTGTCTGGGACAAAGTAAGAGGTTAGTGTCCTATGGACTTTGGGACTGGTATTAGGGAATGCGTCGGCTCCCTCCCCTGGGGGCTAGAAGCCGCTGAGGACAAACGCTATTTTGTAGTTTTCAGAGGCAGCTCCCGCTCCCAGCCTGCAAATTTGGAGGGAGATCCAGCGATCAGTCTTGGGGGGTAATCGCTCTTGCTTTAACCTCCCTGGATCTGGATTGTGATCTAGGGTGGAAGTTGTGGGTGGGTTTACAGCTTGCCAGAAACGGAAGTTGCCCCCCACATGTTTGGGACGAAAATTCCTCTATCTGGCCTTAAAGCCATAGTGTGGCAACAAGCCCAAAAGTCAAGTAATTAAGTGGCAACATGCCAAGGCAAAGGAAACAGAAAAATGCAACCCTAGACTTCTATTTTGGGGGCATAGAGCAGGAAAAGGACTGTGAGGTCAGAAGTCCTGCTCCAAAAGCCCCAGGGGAAAACATGAGCGGGTTGTAGGCCATAGAGGACCTTAAGAAGGACTTTAAAAATCAAATAAGAGAAGTGGAGGAAAAATTGGAAAGAGAATGAGAAGGATGCAGGAAAAGTATGAAATGAGGGTCAACAGCCTGACTGAGGAAAACAACACCTTAAAAAATAGACTACCTCAAATGGCAAAGGAGGCCCAAAAGGGCAATGAGGAGAAGAATGCCTTAAAAAGTCGAATTTGCCAGATGGAAAAAGAATCTCAAAAGTTCACTGAGGAGATTCATTCCTTCAGAGTTAGACTGGAGCAAATGGAAGCTAATGACTTTATGAGAAATCAAGATGCTGTTAAGCAGATCCAAACAATGAAAGATTAGAAGGCAATGTGAAATATCTCATGGGAAAAACCACTGACCTGGAAAATAGATCCAGGAGAGACAATTTAAAAATTATTGGACTACCTGAAAGCCATGATCAAGGAAAGAACCTAGAAATCACCCTTCAAGAAGTTCTCAAGGAAAACTGCCCTGATGTTTTAGATCCAGAGGGCAAAATAGAGGTTGAAAGAATCCACTGATCACCTCCTGAAAAAGATCCCCAAAAGAAAACTCCCAGAAATATTATAGCCAGGTTCCAGAATCCCCAGATCAAGGAGAAAATACTACAAGCAGCCAGGAAGAAACAATTTCAATATTGTGGAAACACAATCAGAATAGCCCAGGACCTGGCAGCTTCTACACTGAGGGATCGAAGGGCATGGAATATGATATTCCAGAGGGCAAAAGAACTGGGAATGAACTCAAGGGTCACCTACCCAGCAAAACTGAGTATTTTGTTTCAGGGAAAATATGGTCATTCAGTGGAATAGAGGACTTTCAAGCATTCTTGAGGAAAAAACCAGAATTGAATAGAAAATTTGACATCCAGACACAAGAAGGAAGAGATGCCTGAGAAGGTAATCAGGGAAAAGAAATCAAAAGGAACTTATCAAAGTTGAACTATTTACATTCCTATATGGAAAAGCAATAACTGGGACTGATGATATCTTTCTCACTATGAAAATAATGGAAGAAGGGGGTGTGGTTATATGAATACATATGTGAATGTGTGTGTATATGGTTACAGTTATATATGGATAGAGGGCATAGGTTGAATTTGTTGGGAAGGGAGAGTACTCAAGGGATGAAATTATGAGGTGAGAGAGGAAAGTGGCAAGAGGAGATGGGGAGAGACAGGGTAGGGTAAACTATCTCATGTAGAAGAAGCAAGGGAAGTGGTTGCAAGGGAGGGGGAGAATAGGAAGGCAAAAAGGCAAAACCACATTCTCATTGAATTTGGTTCAGGGAGAGAATGACATACATACTAAATGGGACATCTCAACCTGCAGCAGAATAGGGGGAAGGGGGATGAGAGGAGGGATGATGGATGGGAGGGCATCCTTGGGGGGGAGGGGAGGTTGGAAGTACCCACTATAGAAGAGGGACAGGATCATGTAGGGAATGGACCAGGTGGGGGGTGGGATGAGTGGGAGGGAACTATAAGCAGCCTTGTACAATATATCTACTATGATAATGTTTTGCATAGCTAGACATGTACAACATATACTGAATTACTTATCTCCCAAGAGGGAATGGGCAACAAGGGAGGAAGGAAATGGATCTGTAATTTGAGGTCGTAACATTAAATGTTTCAAATATATATAAATACTATTAAAAAAAAAAGCCAGTCAGTCCCTTTGGTCCCCTCCATGGGAGGTCTGCTCACTCTGGGGTGGGGCCCAATCTCCTTCTGCTTGATGTGAAGAGGAGAATTCTCCAGATGATGGAGGCCTTTGTTCCAAGAGCTCACTTAGCCAAGAGACTTCTGGGACAGGCATTTGGGGCTCTGACTTCTCTCCCCATGAATTTTTTTTCCATTTTTCCATTTCCATTCTGCCTTGGGTGCCCTGGTGCCTGGAATCAGAGATAACATAGGATGACAGATTCATCCCAGAATGGGCTGTTACAGGCCCATCTACCTCATGTCCAAGTGAGGATACTGAAGCCCTAAAGTGAAGAGACTTGTCCAAGGCCACATGGGCAAGATATAGAGAAACCCAAACTTGAACCCAGATCCTCTGACCCCAAACTATGCACAGCTACTCCCACAGCAGAAGCTCCTTCCTCCACGTGCCCTGAAGCCCTGATCAGGAGGCATGGCAGAGAGGTCTCCATGGGGCCTGGGGGGCAGGGCATGAGCTCCTTCACCTCACAGAGACAAGCAGGGTAGAGGCTCAGGGCAGACAGCAGAGAGGGCTTCCTGAGGAAGACTGCCATCTCCTTGCTCTTTTCCACAAGTTGGTTCAGTCCCATGGGCAGGAGGGGCTCAGGACTGCTGAGGACCCCTGGCCTGCATTGCTGAGTCATTGCCACTTGAGGCACCCATGGGCGTGAGTTCCTTCCCTCTGGGGCCCCACCTTCTGCTCTTGGGGCTGTTCCTCTGCCCCCCACCGCCACCTTTTATTTTGTTCTGACAGTTTTATAAGGAATAGTTTTAATAGGAACATGTTGTAAAATGGAAGTGCTTTACTGGGATATGGCATAAAATACCCAGAAGCAAGCGGGGCGTAAATTACATTTCTATTGGATCATTTTACTGCAAATAAGTTCTCACACTCAGTCCTTTATTTATGATGAGGTTGGAGCTTTTGTCTTGTGGGCTCTTGGGCTTTCCTGGAGGACTGGGGATAGAGGTCCCTAAAAGCTTGGACCCCAGTTAGCCTGATCCCCAGAAAAGTAGGGGCTGCCTTATTCTTATTGACTGAGGGCTGAACCCAGCAGATTCTGATGGCCTATCCAAAAAGCATGTATTAAGCACCAACGGTGTACCAGGCACCATGTGAGGCTTTGGGGACACAAGGGTAAGAATGTCCCTGACCTTAGTCAGCTGGCATTCCTTTGGATTGATGCTGATTCCTTAATGTCAAGGTTTTGTATTGGGGCTTGCCATAGTGTTGGGGAGTATGGAGGATAGGGGAGGTCACAATCGTGTGTGTGTGTGTGTGTGTGTGTGTGTGTGTGTGTGTGTAAACAATACTAGATTCAGTGGAGATGTGAGACCTAGTCCCAGGTTACCCCTGTTTTGACGTAAAAAAGGAGGGGGTGGGAATGGAATGGCTCTAGAGTCTCTCACCCCCAGCCCTCAAAGGCTCTATTAGTGTTATCGCTTTGACTCTAGGAATAGGGAAGCTTTCATGAGACCTGAAAAATTCTGATTCGTAGAGGATGAACATTGTCCTCTTCTGTTATTTCACTCTGACTAATAGTTTATCCAGCATACATCACACAGATAATATACACTCTAGTATTCAGCATGTGCTGCTGCTGTCCAGAATCTCAAACAGCTGACAACCTATAGCACTTCACAGCTAAACACTTTCCATCCATGAATTCCTTTGAGTTCAGAACCCTTTGAGGAAGAGAGGGAATTCAGGGATAATTAGACCCATTTTTCAGAAGAGGAAAATGAGACTGAGAGAAAGGAGTTACCTCAAGCTCCCACAGTTAATGTAAGAGCCAAAACTCTGATTTCTAGTCCATTTTACTTTCCAAGTGGTCACACAATCTCTCCTTAAATGCTTCACAGAATTAGAGAATTTTAATCTGAGTCAAGGAAATTCAACATTTGTTTATTAAGTGCTATGTACCAGGCACTGGAGATATGAAGACCCAATGAAATAGCCCCTGCCCTCAAGGAGCCACCATTTTGCTGTAGGCAACATGTAAACAGCTCATTCACTCCCAGGTGATTTGAGGGGCAGAATTGAAGTGAGTGATGACCAAATCCTAGGGCTGCAATGTTAGAAAGGCCTTTAGAAATGCTATTCCTCTCCATCTCATTAAATACTCATGAACTTTGTCCATTTGAAGGGAGCTCATAGACACAGCAACAAGTTCTTGGACCAACAAGGATTGACTTGTGTTCCCTGCCTCCCTACCATGTTCTGGGCTACATAGTGTGGCACATGGGGGGATGATGCCCAGCCTCTGTTCTCCAGGAGTTTGGTGGGAAATTGGAGAAGTGACGCTAGCAGTTGTTAGACAATAGAGGCCAATGCAAGGCAGGCTACGAGGATGGCCTGAGGTCTGTCCACTAGACCAGAGGAGTTATAGGGGCATGGAGTGGGGAGAGCTCCATTGGACTTAAGAAGGCAGCTGAGGAGTACGAGGAAAAGAGTTTCATCATCTAGAGGATGGAGAGAAGCTTCCTAGCCCTACGCACCTTACAGGCTTCAAAGGGGGAACTAAGGAGATAAAGGAAGTGGGTGCATTGAATAAGGCCAAAGTGATATGGATACATTTACTATCTCCAGAGCCAGCACGATTACCTTCACCCTTCATGACCACCACCACTTCCACCACCACCACCATCATCATCATCATCATCATCATCATCACCATCATCCTCACCACCATCATCATCACCATCACCACCACCATCATCATCACCACCATCATCATCATCCTCACCACCATCATCACCATCATCATCCTCGCCACCATCATCATCCTCACCACCATCATCATCCTCACCACCACCATCATCATCCTCACCACCATCATCATCCTCACCACCACCATCACCACCACCACCACCATCATCATCATCATCCTCACCACCATCATCATCATCATCACTATCATCACCAGAAGCCAGACTACCTGCTCTGCCACTGCCCCAAAGGTCCATGGCACCTTTCCATCTACCTAGCAGCTGAAACCTTCCCCATGTGTTGTCTCGCCCATTAGAATGTGAGCTTCTCAAGAGGAGGGACTTCCTTACTTTTCCATTTGTATTTCCAGCACTTAGAATCCTTAATGCATAGCAAGAGCTTAATAAATGGCTTTTTACTCATTCATCACTGTATTTCCATTCTCACCATCAGCACCACCACCAGCATTGCCGTTATCACCACTGTCAGCTCCATACATAGGATGAGCAGATTTTGGGCAATGGGGTTTGTCATCCAAATTTATCTGACAGACGATATTCAACAGCACATTTATCATAGAGCTGTCCATTGTAGTGAGCATCACTGAGGCAAGGTCTCTTTGCTGCTGGAATTGGTGGAGGATTCTGGTGGCCCCATCACACCGATGCCGAAGGAAGTTTCCTAGCTAGTTATTTCTTTCTTTGTGCTTGTATACCTAGCCCCTGGCATAGTACCAGGCACAGATATGTATATACTTCCTACTGGTTGATTAATTGGTTCCATAATCTCTTGAAAAGCAAATTTTTACATTCACTAGAAGTTCAGATCCTTATGAACAAGAAGAAGCTAGATCAGAACTGCAAGAAGCCAGGCTAGAAAACTTCATTTGAAAAAAGTAGTGGTAGGGAAAGCAGGATGATGAACCCCGGTGTTCCAAGTTCTTCGCCTCTGTGGTCTCATACCTGCCACCCAGAGCGTCAATGATTGGATTCATGTTCTGGTGAAACATAGAATTCAGAGGTATGAGACCTGCTTGGCTCTGTGAGCTTGACAAGTCACTACCACTCTCCCAGCCTGTTTATTCATCTGTAAAATTAGAGATTTAACTTTTTGATCATCTTCAAGATCCCTTACAGCTCCAAACCCAATCCTATGAAAAACAGGAAGAGGAGAAAGTGATTGGGAAGACAGAGGGAGTGGAAGAGTAAGGCTACAGTTAGAGAAGCTTTTATCATTGGATTGTTTCACCACCTGATTGCTATTTTTCACTGTCTGTTGGCCAAGAGCCTAGCAAAGACTCGGAGTCTCTGAGCTGTGTCCTTCCCTCTGCTCTATCCTGCCCCTGTCCTGTAGGTCATGTAGTGTAGCTTCCTATTCTGTTCTTGACATCAATACCTTCCCCACAACACACATTCCACATGACACATGTGGGTGAGACACACATTTCATAATTCCATACTTAGGGGTCTGTGTTATCTCATGTCCATCAACAGTATTTGAAGGACTCGGTTACCCAGGGGATGGGCTCCCATGTGTGCTATGGTCCTCCTTTCTTTGTCTCACTTTTAACCCAGAGTTTTATTTAAGAACTGTTGGTTGACTTGAGTTGAATTCTCAAGGGTCTTCTCAACATCACAAAAAATTAGATGAATTCTGAGCATTCTTTGTGGTTTTACTTTTTTTTTTGCAAAGGTAAACTTTTCTTTTGATGCCAATTGTAGTGTAAGGGGAGGGGTGAGATATCCTCAGCTCAATACGTCAATCAGCAGATAGGATCTGATTTTAAAATGTGCAAAACATGTCTACACTTGCAATCTCTCCCATGGATAAATTCCAGAGTTTCCAGTCCCATATCAAAGTTCAGCAGTAAAGGTCTATAGGGTCAAGCTATTGAGGAGGAATCACTCTTATGGGAGGTGGGATGTGAAAAAATCCTCTTCCCACCCCTATTTATTAATAATGTTACCAGAAGAAATGGCAAGGAGGAGATAAAACTTCCAGCTGAGAGCCAAGAGATATACTGAAGGCAAAACCATCACCTGAGAAGCAGAGACAGGTGAAGACAGGCATGGGGACAGAAGCGTAGCCAACTGAGAAAGAAGGAACTTGAGGGATCATGATGCCTTTCACTGGAGGGGGATGCCAGCTGCGGACTCGAGAATAGTTTTCAAGGAACCAGAAGTTGTAAGTTTGCCCATTGGCTGCATGTGTTCTCTGCACATTTACCTCACTGCCATTGCACTAAATTTACACCCACTTTCCCCACTGTCTGAGTGTATAAGGGGAGACCAAGTCCCTAGTTTTGGGGAAATGTTTTTTTTTTTTTTACCAACTGTTCTTATTACAGTAATTTAGTAAATACCATTTGTAAACTATCTGACTGTCAGTGTACACCAATGGGGGCTCATTAGTGATAGCACTAGAAACAGCCCCTCAGGGTTACTCCTAGAACCCAAAGCAGGGAAAGTTGCAACAGTTCACAGCCTGCAGCCTCTGCCATCCCATTATCAACTTTAATGATGACTCCTGTAGTCAAGGCTTTAGAGAAACAGTAAAATTTGCAGTTCCCCAAATTATTAAATAGCAAATAAATATGGGCTAGTATCCTTCTGATAGGGCCATCTAAAATTTGATTAAGCTATTGATTACAAATCTTTCTGACTTCTAAAACTAATATCAATTATCTGGAAACAGGAGGGGCTGGATGAACCCCATTTGTCCCAAACTTTCTTATCTGCTTGTTTAGCTTTTCATAAATAGACTTTAAAGACAGTTTAAATTAGCCTGATGTTAAAAATGGTATCTTTCTTTTCTCTTGACTCACCTGATGATTCCCTCCTTTTCAACTGGGACTCAAAATCATTTGGGTAAATCTGTCTCTATTTCTTAGGGAGCTGGGTCTATATTCACTCTGATTTAAAAAAAAATTCTTCTAAAAATATTTTCCTTTCTTTTAAAACAGTTTCAAGATTTATAATCACTAAACTTTTATGAAAAAAGTAAGTTGAAAACTTTTAAAATGATCTTAAGCAATTTGCATAACTTTCTGAACATATTCCAATTCTAGATGAAAATAATATTAAAGCTCATCTTTTACTGACTACTTGCTCTGATCATAGAAACCTGTTATAGAAGGAAAAAAAGCAGGGCCTCTTACCTTAAACAAGCCTCATCAATCACAGCTTAGAGCCAATTAATTATTTCTTTTATCCTCATGGAGCAATAAAGATTTATCAAATCTCACAAATATAAGGAATTCCATTTACCATCTTTCCTTCTAAAATCTAAAAGCCAATTGATTAAAATCCTTCTAATCTTTTGCAACTTTTTAGCAATTTAGGTTACTAAAACAAATTCTTTTCTCAGGTTGAATGATCTTGCCTATAGTGATAGTTACTAGGTAATTTGACAGTTATACAACATAGGAAGATTTATGTGAATTCTAAGCAGGAGAGACTGGGGGGAAGGGCTAATAATGATGCCCCTACTTAGCCAATTCTCATACAACATAAAGAATATAACTTTTTACCAATAGCAATATCATAAACAATTATCACATTCTTAAATTTGAACTTTGAAATAAAAACAAATGAATTACCAATCTGGTGACCTTAAAACTCCAGTTTTTGAAATTACACAAAACTAAATTTTCTTGATGTCACACAACCAATCAACTTATCACTAAAAATCAGTTACATTTTGGAAACTCACATAGATGGTGAATGTGGTAAATCCTTAGATGAAGCAAACTTGAAAACCATATCCCTATATTTTTCTTCCAGCAATATTTTTACTACCTGTTTGTATCCCAAATATAACAGCTTTAAATTATCAGATCTTATAAAAAAATCCAATTCACATGAAATAAACGTTATAAAATAGGATTAGCAGTACTGATAAAGTAACAACAGCTGATTTTACACAACTTTTTTCCATCTTTTAGTTTCAACAAAATTCAGATTGAAAACTGCTTTATCTAACACCATTTCTGGCTTACAATGATCACTTAACTTTTACAGTGTAAGGGGATTTTACAATTTAGAGATGCCAAAATAACACAATGACATTATGACATTAATTACATTTCCAGTTCATTACATACAAAAATTATTGGTGGGAAATTAGCCTTACAGAAAGTGCAAGGGCTTTTTTCTTTTCCTTTTTCTTTTCTTTCTTTCTTTTTTTTTCTCTCCCCACAGCTACAAAGTCTAGTTATGGACCCAGGGGTTTGCAAGTGGGGGAGGGTCCTACTATCCTTCAGCACTCTCCTTAATCTAATCTGGTGGGAGAGGCTTTAACAAAATCTATTCAAATATTTTCAGCTATTTTAACTTTTACTCCAATAACTTTATTTATGTGTCCACTCCATTAAAAAAAAAAAAAACTTCTTTGAAAATATTCCGATTTGCCTAAATGCCAAATAGTAAAATGAATTCTGACTTATCTTTAGCATCAAATTGGGAGTGACACTTTCACCTTTTACTAACAATTTCATTATAACTAGAAGGTGGGGGGGAGGGGCGAAGAGATAACAGCATTCAAAAGGAACAGCAGTCCAGCTGTGGTTTAAACCTTACAGGGTGTCAGATTACACACACACTTTTTCACACAAAACAGAGAGAGAAACTTACAGGAACGTCCCAAAAGTTCACAGAGGATTGTCAGAAATCCTCGGCACAGAAAGACTTGCTTTAAGATAACCACCATAAGCCAAGTAGCTAGCTATGAGGGCAGTTCCCACCCACACCTTCCCCAGGTACTTTCCCCTTTAAGGAGCAGGGGAACTCAGTGTGTGGGGCAGGCCCGGTGGGGGGGAAGACCTGGGAAGCTGGGGAGGTGGAGGGGAGGGTGGGGACAGAAGGAAAGCAGACCAGACTGGTGGAAAGAGAAAGGGGGAGGAAAAGGGATTCTGTACAGCCCTGGAGGACAGCAGGCTGGGGCTGCCAGGGAAATTCAATTTCAAATTAACCAGGTTTAGAAGGGTAGGTCCTTCTGATATCTCTTGGGCTCTGGTTTTTGGGTTTTCATCCTGGACCTGAGGGGGGAGGGGCTTTTGGTTCAGGATTTTCAGAGAGACTCAGAATAGAAAGTTTTTTTCCTAACCAGCTCCTTTGCTACTCAGAATGACAAAGAGATAAACCACAGAATCAGCACCAGAGCTTAGACCTGCTTGGACTAAAGAATTCCTACCTGCTATGTTTCTGACCTGGGCTGGTTCTCGCCTCTCTGGGAAAATACTGGAGGGGGGTTTCTTCTCCTTGGGGCCCTGATTGCAATGGACCCACGGGGGCAGGGGAAGACAGAAAGACAAGACAGACAAAACGAAATTAGGACACAGACAACTGACACAGAAAACCAACAAACATAAACTATCACTTCTACTACTCGGGGCACTCCGGTGCTGTCCCGGCACGGAGGCAAAAGCAACTGCGTTAGCGACGCGTCCAGCCTGGCAAGATGCTTCAAATACACTCATACACACATATTCCCTTAAAATTAGAGTACTCACCAACACAAAAACCTAGGTACACACATTTGAAGCCAATTGAGCCAAATTAGCAATAGAAAGGAACAGACTACAGGTCCCCATGGTACGTCTAAGCAGTCCTGGCGCTGAGGAACATCATCTCAGCAGCCAACCCCTAGGAACGAATAGACTCCCGGCCCTCCAAGGCGTCTGGTCCAGCCATCAATCACAGAGCCAAAGGCTATCTCGCTGGGGGAACCTCCAATGTAATGGACAATTAATGCACATACAAGACGGCATAGCCAATTAATACTTTTGGGGGTACTTTTATTAGCCGTCAGCTGTCCCCAAAGGGGAGGCAGCCCTGAGAAATCTGTCCAGCAAGCTTATATACAGTAAAAAGTACTTCCTAAAACAAACAGTGGTCAGCAAGGCAACTGTTGCTACATAGGAATGTAAACTAAGGGGGGGGGGGCGCTGCAAGCTAATGGGGTAGTTCTTTGTTTTAGTTACATCTTGGTTACAAGGCAGGTGCGGGCGAGGTTTCACAATGGTCATACCTTTACGCTAGGTTCTTGGGGCCCCCTGAGGGGCCTTGTGAGAAGCCTTGTGTAGGAGCTAGCACTATGGGAACCTAACTGCCACTTCACCAGGACTGTATCCCCACCACCCATCAAAACTGAAAAGGCACTTGTTTATCCCCAAGGATAGTCAGAAAAGGCATGAGGACGAGACAGTCCTGGAAACCTCCCTGGCTCCAATTCCACCCCATCCTTAACTCTTGTGGATGATTCTGGCAGCCAGAGAGCCCTAGGCTTTCTGTGGTTTGAGCTTCTCTTTACTTATCAGATGTGGGTTTACAAAGTATCGTATTTCTGAGCCACCTACCTAGGTGGCTCTGTGTAAAGCACCAGTTCTGGAGTCAGGAGGATCTTAATTCGAATTTGGTCTCAGACACTTACTAGTTATAACCTAGCTAGACCATGGGCAAGTCACTTTTGACCTGTTTGCCTCAGTTTCCACATCTCTAAAATGAGATGGAGAAGGAAATGACAAACCACTCCAGTATCTCTGTCAAGAGAAGCCCCAAGTGGGCTCATGGAGAGCCAGACCTGACTAGAACCTCTCCACATCAGTACTATTTCTGAGAGCCATGTTTTCTCTGTGATACCTCCTTCTTAGTCCTTGTCCTTGTCCCTTGGACTAATCCAGCAGTCTTCTGGGCAAAGGAGATGAAGCTGCTCCTCATGTCAAAGGGCATCTACCCCTCCCCTCCCCACCCCCCGTGCTTATCTCCCTGATGAACCATCTCTGTATGCTGACTTTGCAGTTAGCCAGCATGCTGAGTTCCAGGCTGGAGAGGCAACACTGGAAGTCTGGAGAATCTCAGCACTGTAGACCCATGGGAGATGTGGTCATCCAGAAGAGGGAAGGAACTTGCTCTCCCATGACAGATTCTGATCCCTAGAATCCAGGGATGGGACCAAATGGGACTGAGCAAGAGCAGAGGGAAAACAGTGAGGCTCAGGGGAGAAGACCTGCTGAGGGAGGATGTGGGCAGAGCTGGCTAAGGCACCCTCTGCTCCCAGAAGATCTGGTACTTTCCTGTTAATCTACTCTTGCCTTCTGCTCTTCTCTCCCTGGTTGAAGCAACAGATAGAGTGCTGGATAGACACGGGTTCATATAAGTCCTCAGCGAAGCTTTGTGACCAAGGGCATCTCTCTGAGCCTCAGTTTCCTCCTTTGTAAATGAGAGAAGTGGACCAGGCAGCCTGTGAGGCACTTCTCGCTCTAGATCAGTGAGTCTGGGTTCCTGAAGGTCTGTCTTTATCCAGGGCAGACACCTTATTTACATCAAAGCGTTTCTGCTCAGAATGGCCCTTTGAATGTAAAGAATATGGGAAAGTGTTTAGCTCCAGGAGAACTGTTACAGAACACCATTTCATTTATAGAGGAAAGTAAGACTGTGACCACGATAAACATGAGAAAGCCTTCAGCCATGGACAAGCCTTGATTTATCATCAGAGGATCCACTGGGCAAGAAAAGCTCTGAGATGAAAGCTCTGAATAGGAAGGGTCTTCCACAGAAACTGAGGGCTTAGGTCCACACTGAAGAAAATGCTGCTCAATGCAATCACCCAGGGAGAACTTAAAAGACATCTTTTATCCCTCATCAGATGCCTGAGACTGCTTGCTACCCACTCATGATGGGGAGGAATCCAACACCTTGGAAAAACCAGCCTTGTTACATGCTGCTCCCCAGAGAGCTCTCCCTGGCTAAATACAGGGAGTTAGGAAGTGAGAAGGAGAAGGAGTCTTGGTCAGTGACTGCCACATATCATGTAGTGTGTGTCATATGTCATAAGTATCAGGAAAGTTATGAAAAAGAGAGGCGGGTTGAGCAAAGGTGTTTTCCAGAGCTGGGGATTCAGCAGAGTGTGAGGTGAAGAGGGTTGTGGATGCCTGGTCCTCCAGGAACTGTTATGTGGATGGCATTGAGCTAACCATACCAAGACCTTGGAGAGTCTCTTCCTGGAAGAGATCTGGCACCACCCAAAAGAGTTTACTTCACAATCCACACAGGAAAATACAAGTGGATAAAGCATGCTCATTGTCAGGTTTGTGATTTTCGGCTAGATGGAAAGCCTCTAGACATTGTCCATCCCAGGAGATGTGTTCCACAACTCATAGTCATAGAACCATCCTGTTGGGAACTTTGCCTCTGGAAGTCAGCGTGAGCTCATAAAGGAGTTACACAACAAAGCAATCTCATCTGCTCTCCTGCTCTATGATGCTTGGTCTAATCTGCTGTCCATGTGTCATGTCTGACAGATATACACATACATACATACGTGCATACATATGTACATGTGGAGCTCTGTCAGCCACCACATCACAGCCCTTCACTGACCTGCTGCCCTCACATCACAGACCCATTTTGCTTGTGGCTGGTCCCTGTACTCGTGTCCTTTGGGTCCTGAGTTGTGAGCATGCCCGTGCTGCCCTGACTCCCAGATGTCAGGGCTTTTCTCTGACGGCTGCCTTCAGGATGGTCTCGAATGAAGTTTCTGTTATCTGCTAGCTGGGCAGCTTGTCCCAACCACCTCTTTGGGTAGCCCTTTTCTTCTCTGTCAAATGATAGTTTGGGGTCCATTATTCCTTTAGAACCTCCCCGATGCGATGTTGCATTACAGAGATTCTGATCAAACCTGTTGACCTCTCCTGTCAGGGGTGGCCCTGGCTCCCTCCATTCTTGAGCCCACCTCTGGCTCCTCTAACATTCCCCCCGCCCCCCCTGCTGCCCCAAACCAATGCATTTTCAAAGAAGTGGGAATAGGGATCTTGAGCAAGCTGCATTTGGAGGTGGCAGGGTGAATCACAGGAGAGGTAGCATTCTCAGAGTCACAAAGCTCTGCTCATTATTTAGAAGGGAAACTGAGTCTCTGATTGCCAAAGATACACAAAGAGTCAGTGGCTGAGACAGACTTGGAACTCTGGCTTTTGAATCCCAGCAAGATCTGCTGCTACTCTATTACACCTGGCCCGGAGACATGGAAATCGATGGTCAATTTTGTAGTGAGGTACAGTGGAAAGAGCAGAGACGTGGAGTCTGGAGCTCTGGATTCAGATACTGACTCTGACACTCACTAGCTGAAGCAACCTCTCTGAACACTCTGTAAATGTTGCGTTCTACCCCATATTCTACCATCCTCCTGCATCATGTTGGCAGGGTCAAAGTCTTAGGGCTATTATAGATGTAAGAGTGGGTCTCCATTATTTATCTCACAGAAAAGTACCTCATTGAATCAAGCAATTGGCACTTTATGTGAGAAATGTCTCTGTACTTGGGTGGGAGACTGGTCCATGCCCTAAGAAATTAGCATAAAAGGAAGGACCCCTCACAGTCAGAGACATTCCGAGGATCAGGATTCAGGAGGCTGGAGCCCCAGTGGGCATGTGGAAGACCCCTGAGGAGCAGATGAGGGACAGAGTGGTGGAGAAGCGAGATGTTGGGGGCGTTCAGACATCCCGGAGGAGAGCATTCAACCTGAGAAAAGCCCTTTGAAGAGGCTGGATGCTTCTCCAGCTCTCTTCCCAGGGCATGTCTACCCCCAAGTGCCACAATACAAACTGCTATTTCCTCACCCAAACATTTATAGTCACCTGAATTTTGCCTCCACTACAAAGAAGGGGGAGGTTAGGGAGAGGTTTGGTGGGGAAGCTAACCTGCCTGAGTGTTAGAAACTGGCCCAACTGGGGGCTCAGAATGATTGTTACTGAATTCCTAACTTTCATCTAAATTAAATTCTCTAATGTCGAAGAGAAAGGGAACATGCAGACTTCAGGGTCCATTATTCACCTACCCTGTTTTGAAACAAGCTAATTATTTAATAGGATGTTACATAAGGAAAATGTTTTGTCAGACTTAAAGCATAATTAGTGACCTCCAAGCACTCGGGGACCTTATTAACATGGCATGCAGGAGTCTTCCAATTAAGAAGGCATGCTTTTTAAATGACCCCAGCATCCTAGGAATCGGGGAGAGGAGGGAATAAACCACCCGGCAGCATCGGAGACACATCTGTGGCCAGAGACTGGCCCAGATCATTCATCGTTGGGCTTACTGGGTCAGCCTGTAGGGGAGGGGCAGCTGGGCTCTGAAGCTAGACAGGTTCCCCAGGTGGGTCTAAGCAGAGAATCTGAGTTCTAAGCAACTGACAATTGGTGGGAATCCAGACGTTTTAGCATTCAGCATCTGGCAATAGGTACAATGGTGAGTGTCCCTAGAGGCAGACACATCATGGGAGTCTGGTCCCTGAAAAATGCTCAAAATACAGAGACCCAGGAGACAAAATAGAATGGGGAGGAAGATCTTTCTTTCTTGGTAGCCTGTTGGCTTCCAGAATTGTCCCTTTGGTGTGCTTCTGTCATTTTGACATATTGTTTTTCCTTTTTAGAACATAAACTCCTTGGGGGCAGGGACTGTCTTCTTTGGCTTGTATTTAGATCATGGAGGGCACACTAAATAAATGCTTACTGATCTGAACTGTCCCAAAGATGATGCTCATGAGGCCAGAGAGGATGAGCTTGCACCCCAACATTTAGTGAATTAAAAAAGTCATCGTTCTGTCCACCTGTCCATTGACCAGCCGTCCTGTCCATTGAACATTAAACATAGCAGGTCAAGAATATGAGAGCCATTTGTAATAGGAACCCTTCCATCCCAATGCCACTATATAAAAGGTAAAAAACAATGATAACGATAACAGCTGATGTTTACATAGAACTTTCACAGTCACAAAGTCCTTTGCATACATTTGATCACAGAAGCCTCATACAGCCTTGTGAGGTTGATATTTTATACCCATTTCATAGGCAGGGAAACTGAGGCTCAGGTGAAAGAACTCGTCCTTTGAATCAGAGATGGGATCCCGCTCTAGCTGTCTGCACACAAGACCATGCTGCCTTCCCCCCTACACTATAATGATGTGGGGACCTCAAAGGCATGAACCGTTTGGGACATGACGTGACAGTCTGCACAGGCTTATGGAGGAGGGTGGTAGAATATTGTAAGCATCACCGAGTCACAAAGTGGGAGGAAAAAGCAGAAAATAAATTCAGAGAAAGTAATTAGAATTTAAAAGTCATCCCCGGGGCATTTTAAGAATGAATTTGGAAGGAGAACAAGAAACAAAGATTGGAAAAGATCTGCAAACGCTTCATAACACGCTCTTGACCATCCAGGGTGGTGGAGCCTCCACGTTGGGATTCTAGGGTGCGTGCAGATGGGCTTAAAGAGAGGGGCCCAAAGGCAGCCTCTCAGAAGCCAAGATTCGAGGCTGCCTGCCAGTCGCCGTCATCCTTAAACTATCCTCTAATTCCGGGGAGAACAGAGTGTCCTGCTCCAGGCTTGGTGTGCAGCGGCCGTCCACCAAGCATTTATGAAGGGAGAGAGGGAAGGAAGGAAAACTATGAACAATTTTAGAAGTTCAACAGAAAAAAAAAGTCCCATTTCTCTCAATGGAGAGTGAAACCTCCCTCTCGTGGTAACTTGGTGGATGAAGATGCCTATCATCAAACGGAACATTTTTATAGGAGGGCTCGCCTTCAGAGCCTGGAGCGCTACAAGGTGCTTCTGAATCTCTTCCCCTTACCCAAAAGCCCTCTTGTGAATAGAGCTGAAAGTGGTTTCAAGCCAGCCAGTGTCCTGCTTTCTAGCTTAAATCAAAAGGCTGAGGCACTGGGTGTGACAAAAGGTAGGCAGGTGAGACCTAAGCCAGAGTGAGCCAGGCATGTCTTTGAGGGAGGGAGGGTGGGCTGGTGCAGCTACCTGCTGGGAACGCTGGTGCAGTTCACGAGAGGACCTACCGAGGGAGCAGCCGCTTTTAGGGGGCAGCTATCTAAGAGTCGAAGACAAAGGACATGAAAAGCATTTTCTGGGCGGGATAGAAGGGGAGGCTTCAAGGAATCCTTTGGCTTTCTTCTTTGCAAAAACAAAATGTTTAGAGAAAAAAAGAAAAAAAAAGATCAAGGCAAAATATACCAGAAGCTTTGGAGCATGATCAGAAATAAATGGACACGAAAAGTCTAGTCTACAAAGCAAACACGGGGCACGATTATTGACCCCAAATGAGAGATGCTGAGGTGGGAAAACAAATATTTTTGAGCATGTGCACACATGCACACACACACACTCACAGACACTCACAGACACACACATGCATGTACATGTGCACACACAGAGACACACGTACACACATGTATGCATCCACATACAGCCAGAAGGCGTTCTCATGTGTCATGTGGCTTCACCGGCTGTGTGGAGAGGAGAGGTGATCAGAATGATTTGTTATGAATTGATAGAATTGCAAGAAAGGGCAGCCTGCCACACTGGCAGAGGAAAGTTGTCCAGGAGGGTGTCCTCAGGGCCCCGACACAACGTCCTGTCCTAATGAGGCTGCCCCTCCTAAGTAGCACACCAGGAAGTCCAATCTGCAGATAATATATTTTTTAACAAACCTCTTCAGAGGGCTGGTTCCAATTCAGAATTGCAGTAAGCAAAGCAAACATGCCACAAAGCCTTGGAAGGCTGGAGGCCTGAATCTCTGAACAAGAACTCTGCCATGGTGCCCCATTAAGAATTTTCTTGGGGGAGATCGGGGTCCTGAGCCCTCATGTAGGGGAAGTGGGAGGTGGGGGACACCTCAGCTTGCCCACTGGGGTGAAGGAGCCCCTAAACATGGGGCCTGGGAGCTAGCCTGGCCTTCATTCACCAGAGGCTCAGCTGGCCAGATTCTCTGACTCCTTTGTGGTACCACCATGGTCTAATAGAAAGGATGGTAGAGTCAGAGCTGGGAAGCTTAGCTGACTCCTTGTGTGACCTTGGGCAAGGCCCTTCCTTCACTGAACCTCAGTTTCCTCATCTACACCAAGGAGGGAATCAGACCAGAGTTTCCTTCCTTTTCCAGCTGAAAGTCCTTAATCCTGTGGCTTGGGACTCACTGCTACACCAAGAGAGAGGCAGGGGCACTGTCTCTCATGTGGCCTCCAGGGTCCCACTAATAAAGCAGTTTTGAAGAAAAAGTCATGGGTGAGATCCTCAGCTGAATGGAAATGTCCAAGATATTTTGGAGGAAAAGAACGTGTACAGTGCAATGACCCCAAAGGATCTATTCAAGGGCCCAGTTCATTCTGGTCCCTAATGGTGGTTTGAAACAAGAAAGACAAATGGACCCCTGTGAGAAGGAGAATGAGTAGGCTTGTCTGCCCAGAGGATTTTGATAAGTGGGGGAGGCACAAGAGCCTTTGTCCCATATTTGGGAAAACATTTGAGAAAAGGGGGATGAGGGCAAGGGATGTGGGAAATCCTGGGATCATTTTTATAGGAAATCCTGTAAAAATTAACCAGTAAACATTTATTTGGCACCTACTGTATGCCAGGTCCTGTGCTAAGGACTGGGGACACCCCATTGAGGAGTTGGTGATCTAGTGGAGAGGCCACATCCAAAGAAGCTTTGTGCAGGATAAAGCAGAAGGAAGGGCCTGGGAATAAGGGAGACTGGGAAAAGCTTCCAGCAAATGCCTTCTAGTTGAGGCTTGAAGGAAGCCAGGGGAGCCTGGCCTTGAGCAGAGGGAGCAGGAGATGCCAGAGAGAAGTCCTGGAGTCCAGACAGGGAGGGTCTGTTTGGGGGAGAGCCAGGAGCCCGAGTCACTGGAACGAAGAATGCAGGCTGGAGAGGGTGGTGTAAGAAGGCTAGGAAGGCAGGAGGTGATGGTCAATAAAGGGCTTTGAATGACAAACAGTGCTTTGCATTTGGTCCTGGAAGCAATAGGGAGCCACTGCAATCTGTGAAGTGTGAGTGTGGGGAGACTGAGGAGAGGCTTGAGGCAGGCTGCCCCACTGGCAGCTATTGCAATGGTGCAGGCCTGAGGTGATGAGAGTCTGCCTGGGGAGGGGGAGGGGGCAGTGCTGGAGGAGGGCAGAGGGTGTATTCAAGAGATGTGGCTGAGGGGAAATCCACAGGCCTTGGCACCATGTTGGATATTGGCATGGCTAAGAGAGAATGAGGAGCCTGGAATGGCCCAGGTGTGAGACTGAAGCCTGTGACTATAACGTTGCCCTCCCTAATAACAGGGAAGGAAGAAAGGAGGAGGGTTTATGAAGAAAGATGGTGAGTCCTCTTTTGGACATGTTGAATTCAAGGTGTTGACTGGACATTCAATTCAAGATGTCTGAAAGGCACTGGGAGATTCAAGATCGGAGGTCTGCAGAGAGTATGGGGCAGGGCTTGGGAATCATTGGCATAGAGATGGTTATGAAATCCATGGGAGTTTATGAGACCAGCAAGAGGGAGAAAGAAGAGGGCCCAGGACAGACCCCGAGGGGCACCCATGGTTAGAGGGAGTGATCTGGAGGAAGGTTCAGCAAAGGAGACAGAGACAGAGGTGATCAAAGAGAAGAGGGTGAGAAACTGGGCCATAAGGAGGTCAAGGAGAAGGACTTGGGAAAAGCCATCCAATGCTGGCAATGAAAGGAGCATTAGGAACTTTGGAAAGGGCCGTTTTGATGGAATGGCGAGGCTGGAAATCACATTATGAGGAATCAAGAAGAGAGTGAGAGGAGAGAAAGTGGGGGCACACATTTTCTGAGTATAGCACACACTTGTGTATAGACATAGGCATTAGCAGCAGGACGGTAGCAGCATGGGGGACTTGACCTGAGTTTTGAAGGAAGCCAGGGAATGAAAGTCCCTGTTGGCCCCAGTCCTCTAGGTTGTGAGGGGTCTCAGAACTCAAGGACCTCAGTATGGCAAAGCACCTCCTCCCTGTCCATCCAGTCTAGCCTGTGTGTGTGGCAGCCTCCCCTCTAGACAGATGGTACCAGGGCTCCTGGTTTGGGTGGGACTCCAGGAAAGAGCATCCACTCTCGCAAAGCGGGCTGCTTCCCCCTGGGAGGGGAGCCCTCCA
Organism: Gymnobelideus leadbeateri; assembly: GCA_011680675.1. Lineage (NCBI taxonomy): Eukaryota > Metazoa > Chordata > Mammalia > Diprotodontia > Petauridae > Gymnobelideus > Gymnobelideus leadbeateri. The sequence goes on from WOXC01006012.1 coordinate 754,911, forward strand.
GGCCTTCTGGGGCACCTTGATCAGCAGGAAGCTTTTCCTCACAGCAAATCTAGATGGCCCCTATGGCTCCCTGTGCTGCTGTTTGTGGCCAAACACCCCGAGTTGAATCTGACAACCACAGGACAGGCAACACCCACCCCCAAGGTTCTTCCATTTCAGTTACATCTCCCCATTCACTTCGAGGCTTTCTCTGTGGCCAGGACTGGAGGCTTTGCTGCCCTGGCTGCCCTCCAGGATTCTCAGCTCTTCACCATCAGATGGCCAGTTCGGGCTCTTGGCTCTCCATAGACTGGTGCTGTGTCCAAAGCCCCGGCAAGCACCACAGGCTGCTCTCCAGCTGGCTATCTCCTCTGGAATTCCCGGGACTTCACCTGCTCTCCTGCTCTGATTAACCCTTCACCCAAAAGGCCACATTTCTGATCCCTCAGAGGGCTTTTTAAGGCTCCCTGAGGCAGAGCCTGCTCTGGGGCTCTGGGGGGGACTCTGGTGGGAACAGAGGCGATGCCCCTCGGGTCTCCAGCCTTAAATCTGGGGCCCTGCACAGGAGCACCTGCATGACTAGCACCTGCATGGTGGGCAAGGCTGTTTCTAGAGGGGGCCCAGGCTAGAAGACCACACTGGGGACATCCGTCCACATGGCCTCAGAATGGCGCTGGGGCGCCTGCACTCCTTCCTGAAGAGGTTTCCCCTTGGGAGCTATTTTCCCGAATTCCTAAAGAGCAGCTTGGAGCAGTTGACCTTGACCTTCATGTATGTAATAGTCCAGGAGAGAGGTGAGATCTCTCTGTAAGCAGAGCAGAACCCGGAGCCCATGCCTAGGCCACAGAGCCAGGCAGGAGGAATCCTCTCACACACAAAAGCCTTCTTAACAACTTAAAAACAACACATTTTCTTGCTGCCTTCTGTCTTTGCTTCCAGGCATTCCCACCCATCCTCTGCAATGGGCCCTTCATGTTGGCAGGGTATGTCACCTTCTGGCCAAGGAGCCCCCCACCTTTCTCCTGGGGCTTGGGGTGGTCTCGTCCTCTGTTCTCCGGGACATTCGATACTCCTCCCATCACTCAATGGACTCGTCCTTTTGCCTCCATCATTGTTCTCACAGCTCTTCCCCTACTCAGAGATCACTCCAGGTTCCTCCAGATTATTCCTTATAGCTCAGTTAGCTCCCATCTCCTTCTCAGGCTGTGTCTTTGTCAGCTTGATGGGTCCCTGTTTAACCTGTAATTCTTCTCTTTGATATTCTTGGAGAATTCCTTGTGCCCCCACCCCCCCAAGTCTTTTCTTTGGGCCAGGCATCTCTGGTTCTCTCACTCCATCCCCCCATGGCCCCAGCCTGGACAGAACTTTCCTCTGGACCCTCTTCTCAGCCCCTTCACCACAAGCCTGCAGGTAGCTGAGGATCAGACAGAGCCCAGTGAGCTTCTCTCTTCCCTCCCTTCCCGTCGCATTGGCCACCATGTTGACTCACGTTGGGCACCATGTGGACTGTAGTCCATCCCCAGATGCCAGCATCTCTCTTCAGGTCCTTGCCATTCACCTGTGAGGGTGATTCTTTGGGCCCGAATGTGAGACTTCATATTGATCCCTAATGATAGCAGCTTACACTTATAAGGGGTTTACTGTATGGTGGGCACTCCACTAAGTGCTTTACACATATCATCACAACAACCCTGCAACGGGGGACCATCATTCTCCCCATTTTACAGATGAGACTACTGAGGCAAAGATAGGGTCACACAACTCATAAATGACTGAGGCCAGATTTGAATTCAGATCTTCCCAGCTCCAGGCCCAGTGCCCCTCTGGAATTTCATCTTGTTAGATATACTCTAATGTTCTCTTCTGTTGTTTCTACCCCTCCCACCTTCCCATCACCATCTAGGGTTCTAACTGAGTCATTGATAAAAATGTTAAATGAAGCAGGCCCAGCATAGACCTTGGGACACTGCCCTAGAGATTTCTTTTTACAAGTTCCCCCAAACATTCTAACTTAGTCGGAGACCAGCCCGCATTGGCCATTTGTCTTCTGGCCTTGCCAGGTCAAGGATGACCCCAGAGAGCCAAAGGAGCTGAGCCTCCTTGCCCTCCCTGTCACTGACCTCCACCATCCCATTCCTCTTGAGCTGGGCTCCCTCCTTTGAGCCTCTCTTGGGCTCTGGTAGAGGGCCAGTCTTGGCTGGCTCTTGCCATCTCACCTCTGTGACCTGAGCATTCCCTAGGCCCAGGCCTCACTTTCAGGGCCATCATCCCTTCCCTTGCCAGGCTCCCATCTTCCATCTGCACATAGAAATGTGAAAATTGAAAATCTAGGTTGTCTGATGAATCTTCTGGGCATTTCCACAGATCTCTTCAGACAAATCCCCTTAACTCCTCCTTCCTTTGGGGTCTTCACAATCTCATCTTGGGCTGACAGCCCCTGCAGCTTCCTGGCCCGTGGGGTCCCACACATCTTTCCTCTGATCTCTTTGACATCTAATCCTCCCAATCTGGGCTACACGGCAGGTTATGCCCAGAGTTCTCCTGTTAGAAACTCCAGGCTAGCCTGGCCACATCTCACCATGTCTCATCACTCAATGGCATTTATTATAATACATGCTCAGAGCCATGGGAAAGGCTCCTAATGACAGCTGGGCTTTTACTGGAGAGTTGAGTGAAGAGGGGGTCCTCAGGTGTGCACCTTGGAGTGGAGGTGGGAGAGTGTTCCAGGTTGGGGGACAGCCAGGGAGAGTGCCCAGGACTGAGAGACAAGGGCCTTGAGGGAGGAACAGCCAGGAGACCACTGTCATGCATCTTCAGAGTGTGGGCAGAGGGCTGGGGACAGGAGTGAGGGAAGGTGGGGGAGGGAGGCAGCAGGTTATGCAAGTGATTGAAAGTCAGACAGAGGGTTTTATATTTGAGCCTGGAGGCCATACCTTCTGGAGTCTACTGAGTAGAGGGGTGATAGGGTCAGCCCAATGTACCTTGAAAATCTATTTTGTGGCTGAAGTCGAGCTTGGGACTGGAGGGGGGAGAGATTAGAGGCAGGGAGACCCCTCAGAGGCCATTCTGATAGTCTAGGTGCCAAGTAATGAGGTTCTGGAGCACAGGACAGAGAAAAGGAGGGTGCTGAGGATCCAAGCCAGGGTGACTGGGAGGGGGGGCAGGGCCCATGGGAGTTACAGAGGAGGGAGGGGCAGGGGCTGTGCTGGACCTGGGTGGGGGTGGGGAGACTGGCTCTCCCTACACCGGAACCTGAGCCAGAATATGACTTCCTCTTGTTGGAGCATTCATTTTTTGAAGGCTCAAATTATCATTAAGATAAGTCAGTAAGTGATTATTTGCTCTGACTGTGTGTGTGTGTGTGTGTGTGAGTATATTGTGAGAGTGTGTGTATGTGTGTGAGTGTGAGCGTATATGTGAGTGTGTGTGTGAGTGTGTGTGAGTGTGTGTATGTGAGTGTGAGTGTGGGAGTGAGGGAGAGAGACAGACAGACAGATGGACAGACAGAGGCAGTGAGAGACACAGAGGGAGAGAGAGACAGAAAGGGACAGAGACAGAGATACATAGACAGAGATGAAGAGACAGAAAGATAGAGAAAAAGGGGGAGAGAGAGACATAGAGAGACAGAGAGAGGGGAAAGAGGGAGGGAGGGAGAGCCAGCTCTGGTGGATGTCTGGATACCTGAAGGTCCTCATGGCTCCGTCTGGGCTCTGCCATGCCTCTCTGATGGGCTGGGGGTTGATTGGTGGCCTGGCATCCTTGTCCGCTTCTTCTTCCTGCCCCAGTGGTCCATCATGCCCTCAGGAGGGATAACATGCCAGGCAGGGGGCACAGCCAGAGACAAGACCCAGAGTTGGGAGATGGAGGGCCCCTGGATGGGAGAGAACACTAAGGGGGCCTCTCTGCCATCATCCTTCTCCACCCCAGGGCCTTCTCTCTCCCCACTCCCTGGAGGCCTCTATTCATTTAAATGCTTCTGCCTCCTCCCCTCCCCCCCATCCCATATGATCATTGGTTTAATCAAAAACTAGACCCACTTTCTTAAGGTCACCAATAGAGTCCAAAGGAACCAAAGTAACTGAGAATATTAAAGAAAGTTGAATTTCTTTCAGCCACTCGTTTCTGAGCTCACTGTTTTTCAGCTCCATGTGAGTTTTTTTAATTAACTTAGTCCCAGAATGAGGCCGTTCTCTCCGGCTTGTATGTGACTTTCAGCTGGTGCACTGGGCTGGGAATCAGAGGGACTCATTTTCCCAAGTTCCAGTCTGGCCTCAGACACGTCCTCTCTGTGTGACCCTGATCAAGTCACTTAACCCTGTTTGCCTCACTTTTCTCACCTATGAGAAGGAAACAGCACACCACCTCAGTCCCTCTGCCCAGAAAACCCCACATGGGTCATGAAAAGTCCAACTGAGCAACAACTGTGTTTTCAAGTGTCCAGAAGCTCGGAGAAGGGGAAAGGTCCACTGGAATTTCTCCAGGCTCTGGATGAGGATGGTCTCTGGCCTGGCATTTCCTCAGCCCCTCACTGGCCCAGAGAACGGAGGCCTGACCAGACTCCAGAATGTGGTGTTTGGGGCCTGAAAGCAGATCCTAGGTGTAAGCCCTGGGGCTCCATGGCCTCAGAGGAAGCTACCTTAGGCCAGACCTCTGCTCTAGGAACACCCACAGCCTCCTAGAGAAAATGTTCTGTCCCAGTCAGCTCCTCCTTATTGGTAAGAATCAGGTCTAGACAAGAAACTCTTGTGCTTCTTCCATCTTTTGAAAGAATGAAGATCGCCAAGGCAAATCAATCAATAGCCAACACACATTTACTAAGCACCTACTATGTGCTTAGCCTGTACTAAGTACCAGGGACACAAGAAAAGCACCAAGGACCCTACTCTCAGAGTTCACATCTTAATGGGGATGAGGTAAGAAGTTAATCGCTCCTGTTATGAGCTCAGCCCCCTGGGATGGGGTCAGAAATGTTCTCTGGAATCTTAAAAAGAAGATGGGCCCAGTCCACTGTTTACCTCAGTGCTGCCTTACCTAGAGGCAGGCGAATCTTTGCTGCGTGGGTCCCTGGGTGGTGGGCCAAAGAGATCATGGACCACCTGTGAGAGCAAAGCCAATGCTTGTGCTAGTCAAAGAGCCGTGTTTCCTTGTCTGCACGTGTCCATGGGGCAGCATCCTGAGGACTATGATCCTTTAACATAATATAAGGGGGCAAGGAGGTTGGGGAGATGGCTGTCTCCCCTTCTTCCTTGAAAAGAAAACTTTTGTGCCTTTAATACACACCTCTCATCCCATCTTGAGTTCAGACTTGGCACACTGTTGTTTCCCTGGTAGGAGTGAGCAAGCCTCCCCTGATGTTAGTTTATCACGAATCCATATCCTTTCAGCAACTCACTCAAATGAATTCCCAGGGAGCTGAGGAGCATTATTGACTTCAGAATGATTCATTAAAAATATTTTAAAATCAATGAAACTGGTGATCTAAATAGGCAAATAATAGACCACATTTTTGCCAGTGCTATCCTCCAATGTGTCTGGGGTGATAATAAGACGTCGTCCTCCACGTGATTCGCCAATTAACAGGGTTTGTCCAGCGGCGGAGTCTCCGTGATCAGTGGACAGGTTGTCTGAAGGCAAGGGGCTGGTGCTAGGAATTCTGGGAGCCCACTGTCTACCTTCCTAAGAGTCTATTGATATTTCAATCTCTTGAGATTCCTGGCTCATTTTAATTGGGACACTGTAATTACAGCTGCATTGGTTAAATTGTTGATATGCATATCTTATTTAAAATGTGACAGATCAAATTAATCCTCAGAGAAGGAGCTTGGGCAGATTCTTCCAGCACTATCCCAGACTCATCAAGAGACTGGGGCTTACCTATCTATATCATCAGCAAGAGTAACCAGAATGTCAGGGACTGTGCCTCAATTTATTCTGTGACTCAGTGGATAACCATGACATTGACCAGCTTTAATGCCTTTTCACCCATCTGTCCATCCATCCATCCATCTATCTGTCCATCATTCTTCACTGAGTGCTCATCAATATATGAATCCAACCATGCACTAACAAGGCTATCCTCCATCTACCATATACCAGTGTTACCATCCCTAGACACATCCATGCACCTAATGAGCAATCCATCCATTCCCCTAACCATCATTCGTCTATCCATATGTCCATGCACTGAATGATCCAATCATACATCCATCCTCTTACCCATTGACTCAAGAAATAGGCATTGAAGGTGATCCATTGGTGTAGGAAATAACTCTTGCCTCTGTGAAGCTCTTTTCAGTGTCATTAGTGACACAATGATAATACATTTGGTGTTTGGCATTTATACAGCAGGCTAAGGTTTTAAAGCACTTGGGTCTTCTTGTTCACCCCCAAGCTGTGGCGCTGACTTTCTAGGCTGTTGCCACCAGCCCATCCCACGTTCCCCCCTTCAGCTTCCTCTTTTGTGTCATTTTTTCTCATTAGAGTGTAAGGTGTTTGAGGGCAGGGGCTGCTTTTCTTTTTATCTCTGTTTGTATTCCCAGTACTGAGTAGCCAAGATGCGCCCATTCTCCTCCCCTAGGATCAGCCATATCTGTCTTCCAAGGGGAAACTTGTGTGGATCCCAGGACTGTTTATGGGAAAGGAAGTGTCATTCAGTAAGCAAGCATTTATGAAGTGCCCACTCTGTGCTGGGTCTTGGGTCCTCAGGACAGAGAAGCAAAAGACTGAAGTCTGGTAATGAGGAGAGATGCTCTTCAGAGCCCACCAGGGGTAATGCAGCCAGCTTTGGGGCAGGATGCTGACAGAGGCAGTTTCCAGGAGATGGGAGGCTCAAATCCATGTCACTTTGGGCTTGTTCATCCTGGAGAAGAGAAGACTGGAGGGGACTGGAGAGTTGTCAAGCATTTGGTGGGCTACCTTGTACCAACCAATCAATAGACTTTTGTTAAGCACCCACTGTGTGCCAGACACTTCCCTAAATGCTGGGGATGAAAAGAAAGAGATGGAGAGAAGCTCTCAGGGAGCTCACAGTCAGCACACCTGTGTGCTGAGCCGTGTGGGCAGAATACAGAGGAAAGAGCGGAGGGACACAGGGAAGGCTTCCTGGATGAGGAAGAGGGGGAGGGAGACCAGCCAGAGAGAATGCTCCAGGCAGGAGAGGGAGGGGCTTGTTCATCTAGGAGACCTGGGTCAGGAGATCAAAGAGAGCCTGAAGTGTGAGAGGTTTGGACAGGTAGGAGGGGCCTACCTGGGGGCTATGAATGCCAGACAGAGCATTTTATACAATCAATCCGGAGGTATGGGGAGCTACTGAAGTTTATAGAGTGGGAGTATGTGGCAGAAAGGAGGCTGGATTGGAGAGGGGCCAGACCCAAGGTTGGCAGGGCCCACCCCAGCAGTCATTATACTAGTCCAGGGAAGTGGGGTGAGTGTCTGCACTAGGGTGGGGCAGTGTCAGAGGAGTGAAGGAGAGTCATAGTGGAAAGATGCTTCAGGGAAGAAATTATAGGCCCTAGAAGCAGATGGGATATGGAGGGGGTGAGAGGAAGTGAGGCATTCAGGAGGATGCTGAGAGGCTGGGAGGCTAAGAGGCTGTGAGGCTGTGAGGCTGAGAGACTGATAGACTGGGAGACTGGGAGGCTGGGAGGCTGGGAAGCTGGGAAGCTGTGAGGATGGTAGGCTCAGAGGCTGAGAGACTGGGAGGCTGGGAGTCTGGGAGGCTGAGAGACTTGGAGGCTAAGAAACTGATAGACTGGGAGGCTGGGAGGCTGAGAAGCTGTGAGGCTGGGAGGCTCAGATGCTGGGAGGCTGGGAAGCTCAGAGGCTGAGAGACTTGGAGGCTGTGAGGCTGTGAGGCTGTGAGGCTGAGAGACTGGGAGCCTGGGAGCCTGAGAGGCTGGGAGGCTGAGAAACTGATAGACTGGGTGGCTGGGAGGCTGAGAAGCTGTGAGGCTGAGAGACTGGGAGGCTGGGGTTACAATAACAGGGAAGTTTGGAAGAGGGGAAGAGTTTATGGGGAAAGAGAATGAGTTCCCTTTTTGGACATATTGAGTTTAAGATGTTTACAGGAGTCCTGTTCAAGATAGAGGAGGCATTTTTCTCCTTGGGCCTAGATGGCAGAGCCATGAAGGGTGGGGGGATTTGGACTGGAAGCACTTCCAATGAAAGCCACCACTGAGTCCTGCCAGGCTTTGGAAGGTAGTGGGCTCCCCTCCCCCCCTCCCCCACTGGACTTTCAGGGTCAATTCTGGGGCACTGTGAGGAGGATTCTTGTTCAGGTGTGGATTGGTCCAGATGGTCCCCGAGTCACCCTCAAACCCTGACATCTTTACTAGTTCTTTCCAGAATATCTCCAGGGCTTCAGCCCTATGCTGGACGCTGGCACTGGCCGGTGGTAGTGCTTACAATAGAAGTGCAGCACACTGACATCTCTGCCCCGTGCATCTATCCCACTGAGGGGCCCAGCTCTCCTTAACCCTTCTCCGGGTTGGCAGTCATGCAGCTGGTGGGTGGAGAGTGGATCTGGGGCTCCCAAGCAGGAGGGAGGCAGCAGCTCTTCTTAGCTCCCGGAGCTTCTTCAGGACTAGTGTGGACCGGGATGGCACGAAGCGCAGGAATTTCTAAGCAGAGGAGCCTGTCCTGAGGGGACAGAAGAAGGCCAGTGGTGTTCCATGACAAGAACAAGGAGAGGGAGTCCTGGCCAGTCCCTTATCCTGGATTCATCAGCCAACTGAGCCCCAGCCCCCTCATCCTCTGCATTTGCTCCTGGTTCTGGCTGCAGGGCCACTGGGAACATCTGCTTATCTCCAAAACCAAACCATCATCCCCAAAGGTGGTATCCATGAGGAAGGAAACAAACAGCCGTTAAACACCTCCTTCTTGCCAGGCGCAAGTACTTGGCAAACATTATCTCATTTGATCTTCACAATAGTCTCACGGGGAAGGTGCTGTTATTACCTTCATTTATAGGAAACGGAGGGAAACCGTGATGAAGTGACTGACCCTGGGTCATACGGCTAGTCATTTTCTGAGACTGAATTTGAACTCAGATCTTCCCACCTCCAAACCCGTGCTTTACCAGATCTGCTGCCCTATGGCTGCCTTCTAAGGCAGAGGCCAGGCTGGGCGTCCATGTCCTAGGTTTTTGCCTTGGCGGTTTCCTTTCTTATCTTTGTGACAGGGTAATGCTCTCTTCCTCTTGCTGGGTCTCTGTTTACACCTCTGCTAAGGAATGATGGTCACTCTTCTGTGACGATTGCATGATATGATGTGCAAAAGGGTCCTGACGCTAATTAGATCTCCCTCCTCCCTCCCCCCGCTCCTTTGAAGGGGTTATTGGGGAGATGATATTCTGCAAAGTGTCTGTAAAAAGTAAATCAGCCTTTCTCCACCAACCAGCTGTGTGATGGAGTGAAAGTGGGCTAGATTTGGGGTGAGAAAGAGCATGGATTCAAATCCTGCCTCCTTGATTTCCAGTGGTAGCAGCCTGGGCTTCTGACTTCGCTGAGTTTTCTCGCCCTTCAAGGAGGCACACTGATACTGGAATCCCTCCGCACTCCCAAGGAGGTCGGGCACAGGTGATGCTACGCACACTCTGCTGAAGTTAAAGAGAAACGTTCACACATTCACAGCTCATCGCAAGTCACAGAACGTCTCATGCTCTCGATCTGGAAAACCTCAGAAGCCTTCTAGCCCAACACGTAGAAGATGTCACTGTTAGATTGTTCATTGTCCCCCGGGATCTCCTTGCCCTGCTCCCGCTCAGATTGTTGGGAGGGAGGGAGGGAGGGAGGGAGGCTGCTTCAGGACTCCCAGCCCCTTGACCGCCCCATTGGTGGACTTCAGCTCCAAGTGGCTCGCTATTTTATGCTATGGCCCTGGAGCATGACTGATTCAGCCACTCACAACGCATTACCTGTATGGCATCATCCGTCCTTACCCAATGACCAAAGCCCTCTATTTCTTGCTCACATTTAGTGCACATTTTTGATGGATTGAATTGAGCTGTCTGGGCTTTCTGTGATTCCATTAATTGGGGGGAGGGTAGACGTCCTATCTCTAGTACCCATTTCAGTCTCATTTAGATTGCTGCCTGACTGGTTTTGACGCCCCCCCCGCAATGCTCCCTATTTCTACAGACGTGAGATAGCTGCCTATTAGTGTCCATGCATTCATTAGTGAGCTTCCACGAGTGCGATCTCATCCACCAATGTGGGGAGAGCATCTAGGGGTGGGAAGGTGCAGGCAGAGCCTTGGAATGGAAGTTGAGTTGTCTGGGATTAAGTCCCACCTCTCTGACCTATCCGCTTTGGGAACTTGGGAAAGCCCTTCTGCCTCGTTATGCCTTAGTGTCCTCATGTATAAAATTCGTAAAATAAGGAAACTAGGGCAGATTTTTTCCAATGTCTTTCTCAGCTCTGCCCTTGTGGATGGGCTTCTCCCATCTGTCGCTCTCTCCTCAGGTACCAGGGACAGGGCCTCTGTTTCAGCCTCCTGGAGTGAATTACCAGTTAGCAGCATCCCTTCTGGTGCACAGCCAAGGCCCATCCTTTGGGATGAGACCTGTAGGCAGACAAATGAAAAGATGCACCAGCACTGAGGCCTCCATGGATAGGCTCAGGAGACCAGAGGGATCTGGAACCTTGGGCCGAGCTCCAGAGGTCCAGGACGCTAATAGGCAAGAACAACAGAATTTGGGAAGACCATAATCAGTTCCTATCCCTGGAAATAAAATCTGTTAATAGCCCGGAGGATCTGCTAGAGGCTTTGCCCCTGCTGTGTGCTTAAAAGGTATTTTATGTACAGTATAAATATCTCTATGACTTTCTGCTGCACGTGGTGGGAGTTTGACAGTCACCTCATTGGGATTCCGGGAACTGTTTCTGGGAGATACAATCTGAAATATATATAAATGCTCATTTATAATTAGCCTACTGTAGCTCCCTTTATATGCACTTAAAAGAATGCTAATCTGGCAGTTAAACACACACACACATGCATACACTCACACTCACACACACACACACACACACACACACACACACACACTCAGAAAATAGCCCCATCTTGATTCTCAAGAATAGAATTCTGACCATTTTATCAGAAAAGTGTCCTGGACAGAGAATCCTAGGCCTGGGCAGGGCCAAGGCATGGCACCTATTTTGTTGAATGAAATTGAATTTGGACTGTTTACCTGTCTGCCTGTAAGACTGTGTTGATCTAATCAATGGAGCTATGTCCCATTTTTGAAGCTCCAAGAAAACTGAAGCTGTGTCCTTGTTCAGACCCTTATACCAAGGTTAGAGACATAACCATAAGTTGGTTCTTTCTTTACCTACATAACTTTATTCTAAAGGGAAACTTAGAGTCTTTTTTGTTCTTGTAGGTGGGGATTGTCTGTGTTGACTTCTTGGGTATTCAATTCAATCTAGTAAACATTTATTAAGCACCAACTGTGTTCCAGGCACTGTGCTACATATTGGGAATACAAAAAGAGGCAAAAGACAGTCTTTTCTCTCAAGGAGATCACAAACTAAGGGGGGGATGACAACATGCAAGCAAATATATCCAAAGCAAATTATACACAGGACAAGAAGGAAATAATTATCAGACAGAAGGTATTGAAATTTAAAGGAATTGGGTAAGGCTTCCTGGAGAAGGTAAGATTTTAGCTTCAACTTACAGGAAGTCCAGGAGGTCAATAGCCCCAGCAGAAGAGGGAGAGCATTCCAGGTACGGGGGCAGCCAGAGAGGATGCCCAAAGATGGCTTGTTCATGGAATAGCCAAGAGGTCAGTGCTACTGAACAGAAGAGTGTTTGTTGGGGAGTAAAGTTTAAGAAAATTGCGAAGATCAGAGGGAACCAGAGTATGAAAGGCTTTGAATACAGAGCATTCTGCATTTGATCCTGAAGGCCAAAGGAAACCACTAGAGTTTATTAAGTGAGCGGGTATGTTGATTGGACCTAAAATTTAGGAAAATCACTTTTATGACTGAATGAGGATAAATTGGAGTGGGGGGAGAGACTAAAGGCACACTTCTACCAGCAAACTCTCCTATCTTCACTTTAATGCGTTAAGCACTTATTAAGCCACTGATGTTTACTAAGCCCTATGGAAGACCCAGTGTAAATATGTGAGGAAGAGGGAGGAACAGCTTTGATCAGAAGTCACCATGCCACTGATGGCCCCTGGGATTTACAATATAGTAGGAGGATATGACATATGCCAAAAGTATCCATAAGGCATAAGAATATAGTCTAAGCACATTACAGAGTCCCTCATATAAACACAGGTTAATATATCTCAGAGCTAGAAGGATTTTGAGTCACCATCTGGTCCAACCCAGATCTGAACAAGGCTTTCCACAATAAGTATTTTCTAAGTGGTCAGTCAGGCTTTGCTTAATGGCCTCTGGAGAGGGGAGTGTGTATGAGAATGTGCATGCACGTGTGTGCCTATGCATGTGTGTATGTTTCTGCATGTATGTATGTGCATATATGTGTGTACATGCATTGTGTGTGCGTTGTGCACATGTGTGCTTGCATATGTGTGTGTGTGTGTATGTGTGTGTGTGTGTGTGTGTGTGTGTGTGTGTGTGTGTGCAGGGAGGCAGGAACCATCTTCTGATGAAGCCCATTTGACCTATGGGTGCCTCAGATTATTAGGAAAGGTCTTCAGACTTCAAACCCTAATTTGTTCTTTTCTAGTCTTCATCCTTTGTTCCTGGTCCTGTCCTCTAGGGCCAAGCCAAGAGAAATGAGTTCCTCTTCCATGTGACAGTCCTACAAATCCTTGGGAGCAGCTAATCATGCTCTACTGATGCTGCCTCTTCCCTGGGTTACATAATCCTAACTATCTAATCCTAACAGTATGTTCTTAAGACCTTCCACCATCCTTGCTCCTTGTATTGTTATGTTCTAGGTTACCAGTAGCCAAGGACTGGCAGGCCACATGACTAACAAGATGAATGACAAGACATAATCTGCCATCCTTATAACCTCTCAAAGTTCTCCAATAAGAAATATGTGCAAGAGATTAAAGGGATTCCAGCTTTCCTCATGGTCTGGGATGCCAAGAGCCCTAATGAAGTAATAACCCGATGAACTAACAGCAGAAGAGATTAATAACCTGATCATCACCCCTTCCCTCAGCATCCACCATGCTCTGGAAGACCTGCAAGCCAAACCATGGGTTTGCAATGGAATCAACTACACATCCTCCCTTCTTTTCTTCTCCTAGCACTAAGGAAAACCAAAAAGAAGCTTGCTTTGTCTGTCACTGCAGCACAGTTGTCTTCTATTTGGCTAGAGAGCTGAGAATTAGAAAGAACTGTGGTAGGATCCCAGGATGTGTGGTGTATAGCTAGATTCCACTGAACCTGAGGGAAAGGGAACTTGGAGGAGGATGAGAAAACTTTGAGGTCCAGCCCCCAGGGAAAGTGTCATCAAAGGGAAAGAGTCAGAAAGTTATCAATAGAGAAACATAAGGAGAAAAAGGCTGAAATTACCAAAGATCTCAAAAAGAAAAAACTCAGAGACCCTTAGCATAAGCAGATAAAGCAAACATGGAAGGTATTAATAAGAGAAGGGGTTATGTACTCTAGATAAGTTAAAAACTCCAGACATTTATGAATAAATATCACAAAAACAAGGAAATGAATTAACAGCTGATGAGGCAGAAGGACCTTTAGGTTCCTAAGAAAGCATGAAACCATAGCATGATATTACTGAATGACTTAAAGGAGAAGTAAGAATTGTGAAAACAGAATTTATGGCTTGTCCAGCAAAATAGGAAAACTTGAAATCACAGTGGCAAAATTCACTAAAGACATGAGAGAACAGATGATTAGGAATGCAAATAAACAGAAATGGAGGGCAACATGGAAGAAGAGAAGGGGAAAAAGCCAAAAAAAACCTGAAAGACAATATGTCCTCTATGCAAGCAAAACATTTTGGTCTTAAAGAAAGAAGGCTGGTGCAGGAATGAATTGAATAGGAAGGGATGATACCTAAAAATAAAATTAAGGGGTGAAAAAGAGGAATGTACTGGGAGAAGAAGAAAGGGAAAGGTAAAATGGGGTAAGTTATCTCACATAAAAAGGAAAGAAAAAGCTTTTACATTGGAGGGAGAGAGGGTGGAGATGAGGGAGAGTGAGTGAACCTTACCCTCATCAAAACTGGCTCAAAGAGGGAATAGCATACACACTCAACTGGATATAGAAATCTATCTTGCCCTACAGGAAAGTAGGAAGAGAAGAGGATAATAGAAGAAGGGGTGATAGAAGAGAGGGTAGATTGGAGAAGAGAATAGTCAGAAGCAAAACACGTTTGAGGAGGGACAGGGTGAAGGGAGTAAGAGAATAAAATAAATGGGGGAGTATAGGATGGAAAGAACTTCAGTTAGCAATAGTAACTGTGAAGAATATTTTGAAGCAAGTTTCTCTGATAAAGGTCTCACTTCTCAGATATACAGAGAACTGAGCCAAATTTACAAAAATAAGTGCCATTCCCCAAATGATAATTGATAAAAAAGATACAACTAGTTTTCAGGCGAAGTAAACAAAATTATCTATAGCCATATGAAAAAAATACTCTAACTTACTATTGATTGGAGAAATGCAAGTTAAAACAATTTTGAGGTAACACCTCATACCTATTAGATATATCTATATCTATATCTATATACCTATCTATCTATCTATCTATCTATCTATCTATCTATCTATCTATCTATCTAGTACAATAATATTCTATTATAATCACATACCACAATTTGTTCAGTCATTCCCTAATTGATGGGCATATCCTCAATTTCTAATTCTTTGATCCCTGAAAGGAACTGCTATAAATATTTTTGTACATATAAGTCATTTTCCTTTTCCTTTTTTGTTTTTATCTCTTTTGGGATACAAACCTCAAAAAAGGGAATAACATACACACTCAATTGGATATAGAAATCTATCTTACCCTACAGGAAAGTAGGAGGGGAAGAAGATAAGAGAAGAAGGAGCAAACTCAGATGAAGGGGTGGACTCAGAGGAAGGGGTTTGAACTCAGGTCCTCCTGACTGCAGGACCAGTGCTCTATTTACTGCACCACCTAGATTCCCCCTATATTTTTTTAAAAAAAAATTTGTCTATGTTTTCTTTCACAACATGGCTATTATGGGTATTTTTTGCATGACTACACATGTATAACCTATACTGAATTGCTTGCCTTTTCCATGAGGGGGTTAGGGAGGGAGGACAGGAAAGAATTAATTTAATTTATTATCATTATTTATTTATTATTTATTATTAAATTTATTTAATATTTTTATTTAACAAATGTTTTATTAACTTCTGATTTGCATCAATTCATTTACACCAGATTTTGAGTTACAATTTTCCCCCTTTTTCCCCTACCCACCACCCCAGAATAACAGTCCCACAAGATATCCCCCCATCCAATCTGCTCTTTCCCATGTCTTCTCTCATACCCCCTTCAACTTTACCATTAGGGCAAGGTGAATCTCTGTGTCCCAATGCCTGAACATCTTATCTCCCAATTACATGCAAAAGAGTGTTAATAATAGTATTTATATACATTTGAAACATATAATTTTAAAACTTCGAATTTCAGATCCATTCCCTTCCTCCCTTGTCACCCACTCCCTGTGGGGAGACAAGCAATTCAGTATGTGTTGTACATGTATAGCTATGCAAAACATTACCATAGTAGATATATAGTAAAAGACTGCTTATATTACCCTCCCACTCATCCCACCGCCCACCTGGTCCATTCCCTACTTTGATCCTGACCCTCTTTGATAGTGGGTACTTCCAACCTCCCCTCCCCCCAGAATGCCCTCCCTTCCATCATCCCCTCTTTCATTCCCCTTACTCCTACTCTCCTGCAGGGTGAGATATCCCATTTAGTATGTATGTCATTCTCTCCCTGAGCCAAATTCAATGAGAATATGGTTTTGCCTTTTTGCCTTCCTGTTCTTCCCCTCTCCTGCAACCACTTCCCCTTGCTTCTTCTACATGAGATAGTTTACCCTACCCTGTCTCTCCATATATCCTCTTTTTTTTTTTTTGCTTTTTTTTTGGAGGCGATTGGGGTTAAGTAACTTGCCCAAGGTCACAAGGCTAGGTTTTTGTTTGTGTGCGTGTTAAGTGTCTGAGGCCAGATCCGAACTCAGGTCCTTCTGACTCCAGGGCCGACACTCTACTCACTGCTCCACCTAGCTGCCCCTCCCCATCTCCTCTTGTCACTTTCCTTTCTCACCTCTTAACTTCACCCCTTAAGCATCATCCCTTCCCAACAAATTCAACCTGTGCCCTCTATCCATGTATACCTGTAAACATATATACACACATTCACATATGTATTTATATGCCCATACACCCTTCTTCAATTATTTTCATAATGAGGAAGGTTTCATCAGACGAAGTTATTGTTTTTCCATGTAGGAATGTAAATAGTTCAACTTTGATGAGTTCCTTTTGATTTCTTTTACCTTTTACCTTCTAAAGCATCTCTTGCTTCTTGTGTCTGAATGTCAAATTTTCTATTCAACTCTGGTTTTTTCCTCAAGAATGCTTGAAAGTCCTCTATTCCACTGAATGACCATATTTTCCCCTGAAACAAAATACTCAGTTTTGCTGGGTAGGTAATTCTTGGTTTTAATCCCAGCTCTTTTGCCCTCTGGAATATCATATTCCATGCTCTTCCATCCCTCAGTGTATAAGCTGCCAGGTCCTGTGCTATTCTGATTATGTTTCCACAATATTGAAATTGTTTCTTCCTGGCTGCTTGGAATATCTTCTCTTTGATCTGGGAATTCTGGAACCTGGGTATAATATTCCTAGAAGTTTTCTTTTTGGGATCTTTTTCAGGAGGTGATCAGTGGATTCTTTTCAATTTTGCCCTCTGGGTCTAAAACATCAGGGCATTTTTCCTTGAGAATTTCTTGAAGGGTGATTTCTAGGTTTTTTTCTTTGATCATGGCTTTCAGGTAGTCCAATAATTTTTAAATTATCTCTCCTGGGTCTATTTTCCAGGTCAGTGGTTTTTCCCATGAGATATTTCACATTGCCTTCTATTCTTGCATTTGTTTGGATCTGTTTAACAGCATCTTGATTTCTCATAAAGTCACTAGCTTCAGTTTGTTCCAGTCTATCTCTGAAGGAAGGAATCTCCTCAGTGAGCTTTTGAGATTCTTTTTCCATCTGGCAAATTCGACTTTTTAAGGCATTCTTCTCCTTATTTGCCCTTTTGAGCCTCCTTTGCCATTTGAGTTAGTCTATTTTTAAGGTGTTATTTTCCTCAGTCAGGCTGTTGACTGTCATTTAATACTTTTCCTGCATCCTTCTCATTTCTCTTTCCAATTTTTCCTCCACTTCTCTTATTTGCTTTTTAAAATCCTTCTTAAGGTCCTCTATGGCCTGTAACCTACTTATATTTTCATTTGGGGCTTTTGGTGCAGGATTTCTGACCTCACAGTACTCCTCCTGTTCCATGCTTTGATCCTCTTTGCCCCCAAAATAGGAGTCTAATGTTGCATTTTTCTGTTTATTTTGTTTCCTCTGGCTAAGCATGTTGCCACTTAGTTACTTGATTTTTGGGCTTGTTGCCACAGTAGGACTCTGCCACCAGACAGGGGAGCTTCTGTCCCAAACATTGGGGTCTTCACAACTTCCAGAGGTATTAGTTGGGGTGGCCTCTGTGGAGGCTCCACATGCTCTGGCAAGCTGGATACCCACCCCAAGACCTCCACCCCAGACCACAATCCAGATTCAGTGAGGTTAAAGCAAGAGCAATTACCCACCCCAAGACTGATTGCTGGATCTCCCTACAGTTGGAAGACCGGGAGCTAAAGCTGCCACTGAAGTTGTAAAATGGCGACTGTGCTGTGTCTCCTCAGCCACTTCTCTCCCCCAGGGAAAGAAGCCGACTAGTTCCCCAAATACTGGTCCCAAAGTCACTAACCTCTCACTTTGTCCTAGACATATCTGTGTTGATAATTCTGGAATCACCACAGTTGCTGCTGTTCTGGGGTCCCTCCAGCTGGCTGCTGGCCAGGCCGCCTTGGGCTAAAACCATGACTCACGCGGGCCTGGGCTCAGCTCCCTGAGCACTTCCCTGTTTGTTCTCAGCGCGCTGCCGTGCCTGCTCTCAGAGACCTGTCATGGCCACTCCCTGCAAGGCTGCTGGGCTGTCCTCAGCGGAAGGTTAGCTTCTCTGTGTTATTCTGTGGATGCTAGAGCTCCAGAAGTTTTTCAGAGTCCACTCCTCCATGGTTTGGAAGTGGTGTGGGGCAGAGCACCTTGGAAGTGCTGTTTCTATTCCACCATCTTGGCTCCACCCCCCAAGAACTCAAAGTTTTAAAAATGAATGTTAAAAATTGTTTGTACATGTAACTGGGGGAAAATAAGATACTAAATTAAAAAAAGATAAAGAATGCCAAGAGACAATTTAAAGATTATAAATTTCCCAGAAGAACATGACATTTAAATAAATGTGAAAGTTATATGATGTGAGAAATAATCATTTAAAAAACTGCCCAGAACTTCTAACTTATGAACACCAAAAAACAAAGTATCAATGGAAAGAATCTATAGATTTCTTCAGGAACATAAATAAACAAACAAAACACTCCCTGCTGCCAAATCCTCCCAAACTTACAATGCAAACTTCAAGACACATAATAGTTCAATTTAGCAATTTCAATAGCAAAAAAAAAAATCTTCAAATGAAAAATGTATATAGTATAATATAGAACATAAAGGAAAAGAAATTTGAATAACACAAGACTATGATGTTCTCACAAGAAACTGCAGGAGTGAATGGCATCATATGTAGCATTTAGCATTGTTGAACACCTTCTTGCTGATATTCTCTTCTCTCTCTATTTTAATGACATGATATCTCCTGGTTCTACTACCTCTGTCTCAATCTCCCTCCTTCTCAGTTTCATTTGCTAGTTCTTTATCCATTTCATGTCTGTGGGTTTCTGATAGGGTTCTATCCCCCATCCTCTTCTTTTCTCCCTCCACCCTATTTTATTGAGCTTATCAGCTCCCATTGATTCAGTTACCAACTTTATACTGATGATTCTAAAACCTTCTTATCCAGCTCTAATTGCTTTCTCAACCTCCAGACTCACATCTCCAACTGCCCATTGGACATGTTCTTTAGACATCTTTAATTCAATATGTCAAAAGCTGAACTTCTTAACTTTCTCCCAGAAGGTCTCTTCTTCCTGACTTTCCTATTACTGCTATCCTCTGCGTCACTAATGCTCACAACCTAGGTGTCATCCTTGATTTCTCACCCTCCCTCACTCCCAAAATCCAATTGATCACCAAAGTTTGTCAATTTTATTACAGCCTTATCTCTCATATATACTTCCTTATTTCTTTTTTAAAATTTTAAAATATTTTTTGTTTGTTTACCTTTTTTCTGTTTAAACAAATGCTTTATTAACTTCTGTTTTACGTCATTCATTTCCACCAGATTTTGAGTTACAATCATTCCCCCACCCTGTTTTTTCCCTACCCACCCTCACAGAACAGCAGTCCTGCAAGACATCGCTTTCTCCAATCTGCTCTCTCCCATATCCTCTCCCACACCCCCTTTGACCTCTCCATTAGAGGAAGGTGAATCTTTGTGTCCCAATGCCTGCACATCTTATCTCCCAATTACAAGCAAAAGAGGATTAATAATAGTATTTATATATATTTGAAATGTTTAATCTTAAGACCTTGAATTTCAGATCCATTTCCTTCCTCCCTTGTCACCCATTCCCTCTGGGGAGATAAGTAATTCAGTATATATTGTATATGTCTAGCTATGCAGAACATTATCATAGTAGATATATTGTACAAGGCTGCTTATAATTCCCTCCCCCTCATCCCACCCCCCACCTGGTCCATTCCCCACTTGATCCTGTCCCTCTTCCATAGTGGGTACCTCCAACCTCCCCTCCCTCCAAGGATGCCCACCTATCCATCATCCCCCTTCTCCCCATTCTGCTGCAGGTTGAGATGTCCCACCTAGTATGTATGTCATTCTCTCCCTGAACCAAATTCAATGAGAATGTGGTTTCATCTTTTTGCCTTCCTATTTTTCCCTCCCCTGCAACAACTTCCCCCTGCTTCCTCTCCATGAGATAGTTTACCCCACCCTGT
This sequence comes from Gymnobelideus leadbeateri, assembly GCA_011680675.1. Lineage (NCBI taxonomy): Eukaryota > Metazoa > Chordata > Mammalia > Diprotodontia > Petauridae > Gymnobelideus > Gymnobelideus leadbeateri. Next base: position 775,061 of record WOXC01006012.1, read on the forward strand.
TTCTCCCCATCTCCTCCTGCCACTTCCTCTCTCACCTCACAACTTCACCCCTTGAGTATCCTCCTTTCCCAACAAATTCAACCTATGCCCTCTATCCATATATAACTGTAACCATATAATGGAAGAAGGGTGTATGGTCATGTGAATACATATGTGAATGTGTGTGTATATGGTTCTTTGATCATGGCTTTCAGGTAGTCCAATAATTTTAAAATTATCTCTCCTGGGTCTATTTTCCAGGTCAGTGGTTTTTCCCATGAGATATTTCACATTGCCTTCTATTCTTTCATTCGTTTGCATCTGTTTAACAGCATCTTGATTTCTCATAAAGCCACTAGCTTCCATTTGTTCCAGTCTAACTCTGAAGGAATGAATCTCCTCAGTGAGCTTTTGAGATTCTTTCTCCATCTGGCAAATTCGACTTTTTAAGGCATTCTTCTCCTCATTGCCCTTTTGGACCTCCTTTGCCATTTGAGTTAGTCTATTTTTTAAGGTATTGTTTTCCTCAGTCAGGCTGTTGACCCTCCTTTCATACTTTTCCTGTATCCTTCTCATTTCTCTTTCCAATTTTTCCTCCACTTCTCTTATTTGATTTTTAAAGTCCTCCTCAAGGTACTCTATGGTCTGCAATCCATTCATGTTTTCCCCTGGGACTTTTGGAGCAGGACTTCTGACCTCACAGTCCTCTTCCCTCTCCATGCTTCGACCCTCCTTGCCCCCAAAGTAGGAGTCTAGGGTTGCATTTTTCTGTTTAATTTGTTTCCTTTGCCTTGGCATGTTGCCACTTAATTACTTGACTTTTGGGCTTGTTGCCACTCTATGGCTTTGCCGCCAGATAGGGGAATTTTTGTCCCGAACATGTAGGGGAAACCCACCCATGACCTCCACCCCAGATCACAATCCAGATCTAGGGAGGTTAAAGCAAGAGTGATTACCCCCCAAGACTGATCACTGGATCTCCCTACAGTTCGCAGGCCAGGAGCTTGAGCTGCCTCTGAAAACTACAAAATGGCATGTCTCCTCAGTGGCTTCTAGCCCCCAGGAGAGGAAGCCAACGCGTTCCCCAATACTGGTTCCAAAATCCATAGGGCACTAACCTCTCACTTTGTCCTAGGTATGTCTATGTTGATAATTCTTGAATCTCCATAGCTGCTGGTGTTCTGGGGTCCCTCCAGCCAGCTGCTGGCCTTGCCGCCCTGGGACTAAAACCGCAACTTGGGTGGACCGGACCTGTGCTTGGCTCCCCGCATTCTGCGGGCTGGGCGCTGCCCGCTCCCAGAGTGCTGCGCTGGTCCTTCCTGCAGGGCTGCTGGGCTGTCCTCAGCGGGAGGTTAGCTTCTCTGTGTAGTTCTGTGGGTGCTGGGGCTCCAGAAGTTGTTCAGAGTCCCCTTTTACATAGTTTCGAGGAAATCTGGGGGCAGAGTGGCTTGGACGCACTGTTTCTACTCCGCCATCCATATATACCTCCTTCTTATGATATTGCCACTACTCTGGTGGAGGTTTTTATTGGCTCACATTTGGGCTATTTCAGTAGCCTGATGGTTGTTTTCCCTTCCTCAAATCTCTCCCCACTCTATTTCTTTTTTTTTAATTATCTGTCAAAGCAAAGCAATCTCCTCTACTTTGCATCTGCTTCCCTGCCTGGATTCAACTTCAAGGAACAAGACACACTTGCCAGGATAAGTTCATCTCTTCTAAACTCACCACCATGCTGCTAACTCAAGTCTTGATTGACTCTAGCTCCCTTCTCTCTTTCCCTCTCTGTTTGGAGTGCTTGAGGGTAGAGCACCAAAATCCTCTCAGTGCTTTCCTATAGAGATGGTGAGAACTAGACTTTTTGGCTCGCTCTGTTTGGTATCTGCTGCCCTTCCTGATTTCAGCTCCATAGAAAAAGATGCCCCTTTGTGGATACACTCTTCTTGCCTTTCTCTCCACCTCCTCTTTCCTGTTTGCTTTCAGGGGTTGCCTTGCCCTTTAGATTGCAAGCTTGTTGAGGTCAGGGACTGGCTTTTTCTTAATTGTATCCCCAATTGTATTTTATTAAATGTACTTAGCACAGTGCCTGACATCCTAGGCACTAATAAATATTTATTGGATTGACTTGATTGACTTCCTAAAGTTCAGGTCTAGCCATGTCACCTCTTTACTCACTAAACTTCAGTGGCTCCCATCACTTCCAGGAGCAAATATAAAACCCTCCATTTGGTCTTCAAAGCCCTCTTCCACCCCTTCGAACTTTCCATCTTCTTGTATTTTCCACCTAACTACATAATCTTTGATCCAGTGACACTGGTCTCCCCAGTGTTCCTTGAACAAAGTTTATCTCTTGACTCTGGCTATTTTCCCTGGACTGAATGCTTTTCCTTCTTATCTGTGCCTCCCAGATTGTTCAAGTCTCTCGCCTTCTACAGAAAGCTTTTCCTAGTTTCTCTCAATTCCAGTGTCTTCTCTCTGCTGATTTACTTCCATTTATTCTTTATATAGTTATCTGTGCCTACTTATTCACATGTTCTCTCCCCTGTTAGACTGACCTTCTTTAAGACAGGCACTGTCTTTGCCTGTCTTTGTATTCCCAGTACTTAGCACAGTGCCTGGAGTGTAATAGGTGCTTCAGAATATTTATTGACTGTCTGATTGTTCTAAAGAGCAAAGGAACTCAAGATGCAACCTGACATGACCTGCCCTGAACCTAACCAGTAATGGAAAAAGATGTATGTTCAATACCAAAGAGGTATTTGAAGCACTCCTAAAAAGAAAACCAGACCAGAACAAATGAGGTGCTTTTCAAATACCCTAGAACATAGAAATATAAGAAAGGTAAAGAAACACAGGAATTAGGGACAAGAACAGCAACAACAAAATGATAACAGAAAGGACATTAAAGGGAGACAAGGGTGAAAGCCAAAGTCAAATAGAAGTGATGGGGCAGAAACAAGTCTGAAACCCCAGCCCACCCACAGGGGAACTTTTTGGTTGAGAATAAATTATAGAACGAGGGGGCAAATAAAGAGGAAGGGGAAGAAGAAAATAGATGAGGATATGCCATATATCTTAATTAATTAAAATGTTAAAAATAAAGGAGGAATAACTTCTATATTCTCTCAGAAAGATTAGGGCCCACAGAAGAATAAGTGGGGAAGCAAAAGGAGGGTTCAAACAAGGGGAAGAAGCAGGGATCTTGATTCAGTGGTGGAAAGGAGTCCCACTGAACAATGCCTTCACATAGAGGAGAGGTTTTCTGCAATGGGAGATGGGAAAGTTGAAATGATTTTAGTTGCAGGGATTTTGTACTTACAGAAACCACTCACCCTGCCTAGGGAGAAGAGGAATCAGATATCCTGGGTGTAAATGATACTTAGGAGGGTGAGAGGGCATGAACTAAGTAATCAGGTTTCATGGCAAATGGGAAAATGATCATGAAGAAGCTCTATCTTATGCCTGAGAAGTTTTTTATGTGACATCTGAGAAGGAAAAATTGCTATCCATGGAAGAGATGATAGAAGAGTTTAAAGAGAAGATGGCTCTTTATTTGGGCTTGACTTTATCTGGAGAAGAATACGATGGTAGTTACTCAAGCCTTGAGAAAAAACAATTATTTATGGAGGAAAGCATCAGCCATGCTTGAGGGGCAGTCATCCATATGGACCCTCACTGACAAAAGGTCCCAGACCAAGCCCCACTTGGTCCTTGTTTGAGCCCTTATTGGCTCAGAATGAATGTAAATCACAATTGTTTCTGTTTTGGCCAGAAACCCTGAGGGTCTTCCCCTCACAGTTTGATTTTTTCTAGGTAAAATAGGTCATTCTCTAATTTCTTGGCCTTAATTCACTGATCACTTAGTCAAACCGAGATCTGATAAAGACCTCAGCTTTAAAAAACCAAGGTCTCCCATTGCACCCAGGGCCATCTCCAGTCATACTTATCTATATCTTGCCACTAGACCCAGATGACTCCAGAAGAGAAAGTGAGGCTGGTGACTTTGCACAGTTCCCTCTCACTTTAATCCAATTCACTTGCATGCCATGACATCACCTTCCTGATGTCATGGTCCTCTTCAAGATTGAAGGACAAACAACATCCATATTGAATAGAATATAAAGTGGGTCAGGGGAAACCAATGTGAGATAAAACCAGAAAGACTGGTTGGTGATAGGTTATGTTAAGTTTTAGATACTAGATTTGGGAGATGTTTGTTGGTCATTAGGGTAGATAAGACCAGCTCTGTCCATAAGAATGATTACACTTGAAGGACAGTTAAAGGAGAAGGGAGGAAAAGTGGGAAGACTCAGCTGTAAGCTCAGGCAATAGTCTGTGCAAATGCTGATGAGAGCCTACTCTGGAGTTTTGTGCGCCTTAGGAACAGGGAGAAAGGAATGAGTATAGAATATAGAATCCTTGAGGGTGAGGAGCTTAAGTTTCCCCCCTTTATAATGTACATAATATATAGTAAATAAGTGTTTGTTGAGTCACGTTGAATTGAAGGTAAGTGTTTTGAACACAGGATAATTTCCTCGGAACCTTCCTTAATTTGCTTGGTCCTTGGAGTAACCCAGTGATAGATGTCAGTCCTATTAATAATAACCATCAGCATTTATATAATATCTAATATGTTCCAGCCATTGTGCTAAGCACTTTATAAATACCATCTCATTTGACCCTGGAAAGTAGGTGCTTTTATTATCCTCACTTTACAGATGCTTAAACTGAGGCAAACAGAGATTTATGACTTGTCCAAGGTTATGCAGCTAGTAAGTCTGAGGCCAGATTTGAATTCAGGTTTTCCTGACTCCAGGATCCACATGCTGTTCACTTGAACCACCTAGTTTCCTAGTTCATGGTATAATAGGTCTAAACTTAGTCTTGGGATATCATTGTTCCTTCTTTAACCCACTTCCTTCCTTTGCTCTTTTATAGAACTAAATTTCCAAACCTGTAACTCTCTCTGCTGCCCTTCCCAAATTTACATCAGGCAATAGATTGATTGATTTATGAAGTTATGAAAATAGGAAATGAATTCATAGTAACAGTCATTTCTGGCTTGATGTGCACTGTCAGAGGAAGGCTAGACCAATATAAAGGTCTAGACTCAACAAAATGGAGGTAGCCAACATTTCTAGCTGGGAGTTTTCTCAAAGAATGGGTACTCCAAATAAATGACAATTAGAGAAATCCAAATGAATGCAATTCTCACTTCCCACCCAACTCTCACCACTTTAGCAGTGTTGACCAAAAAGGTAAATAACAAATGCTGGAGAGGCTGTGGAAAAACAGCCACATTAATGTACTATTGGTGGAGCTGTAAACTGATCCAGCTACTTTGAAAAACTTTTTGGAATCAGTCAAGCAAAATTAATAATCATTTATTAAGCACCAACTTGTACCAGGCACCGTGCTAAGGTCTGGAAATTAAGAAAAAAGTAAACATAGTCCCTGCTCTCAATGAACTCACAGTCTAATGTAAGGGTTGTTTGTCCTTCATTCTAGAAGATAATCAATGACATCAGGAGGGTGATGTCTTGATTTATAAGTGAATTGGATGTAAGCAAAGTAAAGCTGTGAAAATTAATCTGTCCCATTGGAGTTCAGTGGCAAGGCATAGGTCATGATGACTGGCAATGATCCAGGATGCAATGGGAGACCTTGGTCTTTTTAAGCTAAAAGTCTAATGTGAGAGGTAGAATGCAAATCAACTATGTACAAACAAGATACAGACCAGATAAATTGAGGTAACATCAGAGAGAAAGCATGAAAGTTAAGGAGGACTGGGAAAGGCTTCTTGTGGAAGGTGGGAGTTTAGCTGAGACTTGAAATAAACTAGAGAAGTCTGAAAGTGGAGGTAAGAAAAATTCCAGGCTTGGGTATGGTCAGTGAAAATTCCTTAAGTTGGGAGGCTGAGTGTCCTATGGGAGAAATATTGGAGAGGATGGTGCCACTGGATCACAGAGTATGGAATGTGTGCATGAGGGGGTGTAAGGTGTAAGAAGACTGGAAGGTAGGGAGGGTTGGCTCAGTTACAAAGCACTTTAAAATCTCTGTCCGCAGAATCACTAAATTGTGTATACCTTCTGATACAGTAATACCACTATTAGACTTGAGCCCCAAAGATATCAAAGAAAAAGGAAAAGATGTGACATGTCCAAAAGCACTTGGAGTAACTCTTTGGGAGGTGTCAGAATAAGTAGAAACTGAGGGGTTACCCATCAACTAGAGAGCAAGGGGACAAATAAGATCTACGAATGTGATAGAGCTATGGTGCTATAAGAGATGGCAGAAGAGGCATTTCAGAGAAACCTGGGGGGGGATTTTTATAAAGTGATGAAGAATAAAATGAATAGACAGGAGATTAATTTATGCAATGACAACAACAATTGTAAACAACAACCATCTTTGTACACTGTGACAACTCTGACCAATTCAAGGCCCATTCTATCATTCAAGAAGACTCATGAGGAAGCTAACTACTCACTTCCTGGTGAAGGAATGATGGATGAAACATGCAAAATAAGGCATTCATTTGGTGGTTGTGGTGGGGATATGACTGGTGTGAGAATTTGTTTTGCTCGATTATGTATATTTTTAAAAAGATTTTTATTTTCATTTTTCTTTTAAATTCTTTTTGATAAAAATGTAATTTATAATTTAAATTCCTTTTGATAAACTCATCACCAGGGAACTCATCATTATGGAGATTGCTTCAGCTTTGCTACTCACACTTACCTCATCAGGCCTCTCAGCTGTCTCTGATTCTCTGATTGGACAGCTGAAATGAAGAGCAAAAATCTTCTTTGATAGTTTCCCTTACAGAGGGCAAACACCTATTACATGTTAGCTGTGTGCAGATCCCCGAAGGGAACTCTGGGAGAGATACCAGTAGGTCTTCTCTGGAGCTGGGGGCATCCTTCCCTCACTGATCGCTGACTGGGGAGCCCTTGGAGACCAGGACTGACTTTGCTGTGACATGAAGAGAGGCATAGCTTAGAGGGCAGAAGAGGGGATCCATGTGGGCTCTTGTCTGGCTTTCTCCAGCCCCCACAGTCTGAGGCACCTTTTGGGGGCTGGAGGCAGTGGGGCTTCTTTTCATCAAACTGAATATTTGTTTGGAAGGAATGAAGAAACAGATTTGGCTACATATTCAGCCTGAATCCTCAGAGCCTCAAAGGACTTGGCCCTGAGCAGATCTCAGGACCATTTGTCCTCTCTCATCAATACTGAAGGCCTCTGCTAAAGCTGTGTTGGACCCCTGGCCTTGGGCTTGGCTCTTGAATATATTTTCAATTGTTTGGGTCTCTACCACAGTCCTGGAGAGCATTATAGGGTGGAGATTCTGGCCTTTTAGTATGCAGACCTTCTCCTCTTCCCCCAGGAGGAAGCCAGGGTTCCTGGGACCTGGAAAGGACCAGAAACTTCCAGGTGGGAGTGTGACCATGGAAGTCATATAATCCAATCCCTAGTTTTACAGAAGAGGAAAGTGAGGACCAGAGGGAGGCTAGGCCTTGTCTGGAGTTACAAAGGTCATAAGTGACACTGTTGGAATCCGAACACAGTCCCTCTGAGACTTAAATACAGGATGTTCTTTCCAGAATGTCATTCACCTCTGTCTCTCTCTCAGGACTGGCACAGGTTCAGGTTATTCTGCAGATGAATCTCAGATCAAAACCTAATCTCTCTTCTGACCTTTGGTCTTATAACTACAACTGTCTTTGAGACATCTGGAACTGGATATTTTGTAGACATCTTAATCTAAACATTTCCAAAATAGAAATCATTAGCATTTCCCCTAAGATCACCCCTCTTAACCTTCTCTATTATCACAGAGGGAAATACCACCCTCTCATTCCCTCAGGTTTTCAACATCAGGCATCATCCTGGGTTCCTCAATATCTCTCATCTCCTGTATCCAAAATGATTCTAAAGCCTGTTGATTTCACCTTGGAAGCATCTCCCCAACAGTGCCCCTTCTCTTATCTGCCATCACCTGAAGTCTGGACTATTGCAATAGCTGCTGTGGGTGTGTATGTATGTCTGCCTGCCTCAGTCTCTCCCCACTCCAATTCATCTTCCATTCAATTGTCAAGTTGATCTTTCTAAAGTAAAAATCTGGCCATGTAATCTACTTACTCAATAAATCCAGGGGCTGCCTATTGCCTTTATGATAAAAATCAGTCCTCTCCAGCTTTTAAAGCCCTTCATAACCTGTCACTTGTCTCCTTCTTGCCTTTCTAGTCTTCTTATAATTTATTCTCCTCTGGGTCCCCTACATACCATGACACTGACATGCTGCTGTTCCTGAGCAAGATCTTCCATCTCCAGCCTCAGGAATCTTCACTGGCTCTCTCCACTTGCCTAGAATGCTCTCCCATTTTATCTCTGCCTCCTTCTTCCCCTGAATTCATTCAAGTGTCTGCTAGAATCCTACTTTTAGAAAAGGCCCTTTCCAGTGCTTAGTCTGAGATTATCACAACCTTCATCACAGACTTTTTCATACCCAGTTCTTTGCTTGTTGTCTCCCCCATAAGACTTGGAACTCCTTGAGAGCAGGAACTATGGTTGCCTTTCATTGTATCTCCAGCACTTAGCATAATGTCTGTCACATTGTAGGCACTTAAGGAATGCTTGTGGACTGACTGAGGTGTGCACGGCAGGCTTTGGTCAATGTCTTCTGAAGCCAGTTGGATGTGATTGGTGAGGATCATTCTGGGAAGAGCAAGATGGGAAGCAGCTAAGACAGGAGCCCGTGATATTGTGGGGACCCTCTTGTACTGGAATATGGGCTCTGTAGATGCCATGAGCAAGGCAAGGGATGGCTTGGATTTTGTTTTGGTTATATTTCTGTTATCTAGTTTGATATGTGAATCAGAGGACATGAAACTACTGACAATCCACCAAGAAGAGAAAAAGTCTTGGCAGGAGCTGTCCAAGGTATCTGTTGGCTTTGGGACACAGTCAGTGGGTGACTGATAGGCCGGGCAGTTTTCAGTCTAGCCTTCCACTCAAGTTGAGGGGAATAGGAATAAGTGCTCAGCTAGAAGGGGAACAGAGAATGAGCTTTTAGAGGTACCTTATGGGGGTTTAGAATCACTGGGATGGGGGGAGAGTTTGTTAATAAGGTAATATTTTAGATAGATTGTTACTGTCCATAGGAGTTTGACCTCAGGGAGAATCTTCTCAGAACCTAAGGCAGTTCAACAAGCATTTGAAGCTGAAGAAATGGGGATACTATTCTTCCCCCAAGGAAACTTGATGGAATGATTCTTCTCTTCTTCTAATGTGAAGCTAGAGACCAGGTAGGAGTCATTCAGTGTGTGTGTGCACATGTGTGTGTGTGTGTGTGTGTGTGTGTGTGCGTGTGTGTGCGCTCGTGCACGCACATGGTCCTCTCCTTGTCTCCCTCCTTCCACGTACGGGGTGGTAAATATGAATTAAGTAAATCTTATGAGAGGAGAGGTTACTCAGTGACTGAGGTAGGGGGACACCCTGGAAGAGGCAGTGGGGTAAAAGGTCCAACATGGAGCTGGAGCCCAGTAACATGGAACTGGAGCCCAGTAAGATGCTTCCTCCTTTCTCTGTCTCTGTTTACTTGAAGGCATTGGTTTCTGGTTGATGAGGGTCTCTGGTCTTCCTGAGGAATGGCCTGTCTCAATCAGGAGTTCTCATTGGAATATTCTATGCCAGTTAGCTAGCTGGGGCTACAGGCTATTTCATAATTACGACTTGATGAGAGATATTTTTTTTCTCTAGTGAAACAATCTTGATGATTAGCTTCAGATTTGTCTTGGCTTTCTAGCTTTGTGCACCATTTCCCCTCTGCCAGCTTCTCTCACAGATATCCAGGGGTCAGACTGTCAGAGTACTTGGGGACATGCATAGAGAACCTTGCTGTGTTCCCAGCCTCTCTCTCTTTCTTTTCCTAACTGAACATCAATGTCCCAGATACATGAATAATGGGTTTCCAATTTATTTCTTTTTGACAGCCCTGAGCGAATATTTCTTTTTCCCTCTCTTTTCTTATTGCTTCTCTTTATTTTATCTGCTAAATTTCTACTTATGGGTCTCCAGTGACCTTTAGAGTCCTCAGAATCTGCAATATCCCAAGGATGAGCAGTTGCTTCCCTGGAGGGCTGGGGAGGAGGTGGGGGTAGACTGGGTGGAGGTAGGGAGAATGAGACCTGGAGGCTGCATCCTTGGCCCACAGCCAGAGCCCCCATGCTGAGCCCTTAGCAGGGCAGCTTCTGCCCAGGGCTCCTGATTAGATTAAGAAGACAGATGCCTCTAGAAAAAGAAAATATAAAGCAAAGCAAACAAAAACAAAACAACACCCCTTCCCCCTGCTTTCAACGCAGTCCTGGAACCTTAGAATGTAAGAGGAGGGAGGAGCCTTAGAACATGGAAGATCAGAGCCAGGAGGGACCTTAGAATAGAAAAAGGCAGCACTGGAAAGGACCTTAGCACACAGAGGAAAAAATATCAGTGTTGAGAGGAACCTTAGAACATGGAAATTAAAGCTAAAAGAGGTTTTAGAACATGAAGTATGAGATACTGGAGGTAGAATATGCAAAGACTGAGAGAGCTGGGAGGGACATTAGAACATGGAAGGACAGAATTGGGAATGGCCTCAGAACAGAGAATATCAAAAATAGGAAGGAACTTAGAGAAACTGGGATAGCCTTCAAAAATAAAACTGAGAGTGTTAGCTGGGAGAACATCTCCGTCTCCTCTTCCTGCTCCCCCTCCCTCTCCTCCTCCTCTTCTTTTTCCCCTTCCTTCTCCTCCCCTTCCTCTCCACTCCTCCTCCCTCTCCTCCCCCTCCCTCTCCTCCTTCCCCTCCTCCTTTTCCCTTCCTCCCCCTCCCTGGTCCTCCTCTTTCTCCCCTCCTCCTCCCCCTCCTCCTCCCTCTCCTCCTCCTCCTCATCTTCCTCTCCCTCCTTCTCCTCTTCCTTCCTCTCCTTCCCTCCTCCTCCCCCCTCCTCTTCCCCCTCCCTCTCCTTCTCTTCATTGTCCTCCTCCTTCTCTTCCTCCTTTTTCTTTTCCTTCCCTTTCCAGCTAAGGACATGGAGACCCAATGGGTTTAATGGTCCCACTGCTGTCTCGGAAGTCCCTTCTCCACTTAGCTGCACAGTTTAACCTAAAGACACTAGACACTTGGGAGGTCTTTTCTGTTTCCTGTTGTGGTTGGTTCGCCCCCTATGAAATGATTCAGCTCCTTGAGGGCACAGACCGATTCATTTTCGTCCTGTGTGCCTGCTTGTCTCCTTGCTTGGTGTTGGGCTCTTGGACACTGGCAGCTTCCTAGTTCTGCATGTAGCAGCTGGGCTCTGGGGCTGGGAACTGCCCTTCACAGCATTTTAAGAAGCTCAAATGGAGAGCAGCCTGCCAGAGTGGAGCGTTCTGAACCAGAATCAGGACCACTTGGGTTTGAGGGCTGTTTCCAAAAACTCTGCTCTGAGTGACCCTCAGTGGGCAGATCCTCCATGGGCCTCAGAGACCTCCTCTGCAAAATGAGAGGCCAGACCATAGGACCTCCAAGCTTCCTTCCTGCCCTGAATGGATGAGCCCCCAAATCATAATTTTGGGAAGTGGAAGAAGAAAGTTCCAATCTTGAAAACTCTCCATCAATTAAACCTCACATCTACCACCTCCCTCCCCCAGCCATCAGTGATCACTGTGAACACTGCTGTTGCTTTCATCCAGCGCCAATCTGAAGGCATTTCATCACAGCCAACAAGGATGGGAAGGACGGGAGAAGGCCTCTCCAGGCAGGGGAGGCAGGAGCACATTTGCAGGGAGTAGTAGGGAAGCTGCCAGAAGCCAGGGAGAAATAAAAGATCAGTGATAACATGGGGATGGCAGAAGCAGCAAGTTTCTGGAGAATATGGGGTCAAACAGGATCCCTTGAGCAGGTGGAGGGGATGGGCTTGGTCAGAAGTCAGTCCACCTCATCGTGGGAGGCAGGTGTGAAGGAGGGCAGAGGGGCAGAAGGTCCCTGAGTGATGGGCAATGAGCAAGAGAGAAGAGGAGCTCGTGGGGCATGGCCTCTGGTTTTGTTCTCAGCTGAAAGAGTGGGAGGAGGGGGAGCCATGGGAGGTCAGAGGTAGGATGGGCTGGGCATAGATGTCAATCATAAGAGGCCTCTATTATGAAGAGCCCAGAAAATAGCACAGGAGGACCCTGTAGGGACAGCTAGATGGCACAGTGAATAGAGCACCAACCTTGGAGTCAGGAAGACCTGAATTCAAATCTGGCTTCAGACATGTAACACACTTACTAGCTGTGTGACCTTGGGCAAGTCACTTAACCCAGTTGCCTTGCCTTCCCCCTGCAAAAATGCACTAACAAAAGTGAGGTCTGCTCAGAAGGAGGCTGCTGCTAAGCTGACAGTTGAGTTCCCTGGATCATGAAAGGCTGGAGGCTTGGGAAGCTCTCCATGCACAGCCTAGAGGTGCAGGTGAAAAGCACATGCTTCTCATTCTATAGATGAGGAGACGTCTGCTCACTGGGCTGCAACCAATTACCCAAGGTCACAGAGCTGCTAAGTGTCAGAATAGGAGATGAAAGCAAGTCTTCTGACTCCATAACCACAGTAGCTGGCTGACCACTAATTCATTCATAAGTCAAGAGTATGTCAGTCATTCAGTGTGTGTAGGCTGTGGCACCGGGGACTGAGAGGACAATACAGTGCCAGGAGACAGGGATACTGTCCTCAAGAAGGTCACAGTCATGGTAAGTAGGTGAAGAAAGAGAATGTGAGTAAGGGGTGGAAGAGGAGGGGAGTGAGGGAATGAGGGGAGACAGAGAGAAAGAGAGAGAGAGAGAGAGAGAGAGAGAGAGAGAGAGAGAGAGAGAGAGAGAGAGAGAGAGAGAGAGAGAGAAATGGAGGACCAGTACACACTACCCAGTCTCCATTCCACTTTTCTTGCCATTATTGTAGAATTCATGAGTCCAATCAAGTCAGAGACCCACTAGAGATTAACTTACATCATTTAGAATATTCAAAATTTCCTTCTAATTGTCTGAAATCAATGGCTAAATGCATGCTGTTGTGTATGAAGATAAAACAAATATCTGAAAATCAGAAATGTTAATAATTAAGACTCTGATGGTGAAAATGATGCTCACTGGTCACTGAATGGGAAGAACATAGTGACCTCACCACGTGGGCAGGACTCTATACCATCACCATCACCATCACCATCACCATCATCATCATCATCATCTCCTTCTCTTCCTCCTCCTCCTCTGTCTCTGTCTCTCTGTCTCTCTCCCCCCATCTCTGTCTCTGTCTTTCTCTCTCTCTCTCTCTCTCTCTCTCTCTCTCTCTCTCTCTCTCTCTCTCTCCTTCTCCTCCTCCTCCTCCCCCTCTTCATTTAGACTATGGCCCTTTAAGCAGGGAGTGGCAGTTGAATGCATCATTCACTTAGTTCCATTATCCAGACAAAATTGCCAGAAGATTTCCATACAACATCTGGTCACTGTCTTAGCAGATGTCTCCAATGATTTTACATAGACTTAGGGTGACCTGCAGGGATGCCTTCACATGTAGGCTTAGGCCAGTAAAAGGGAGATAAGAAAAGGAAAGCTGGTGGAAACAAGACCTTGGGAGAATGCTAATCAGAGTCTATCCTCTTGCTCCTTGGTGCTGTCCACCCCTCAGTGTCCCCTGGCCTAGCAATCTGAGGCTGGCTTAGAATGAGAAGAAGAAAATTCTCACAACAAACAGAAGGTTCTTCCAGTACTGCTTTCCACCTGCTCCTTGTTGAGGACCTGGGAGGGGGCCCTGAGCTAATGAATGCCTGAGCCTGGACCCCGTCTCTGCAGGATACTTTGACTACAGGCCTGTAGTCAATGTTGTCTGGCATCTGAAGACCCACCTAAGAATGGGAGGAGAAATTTGTTACCAACTCATCATTCCAAAGACCAGCATTTTTCTTCCTCAGAGACCCTGAGCTAAGTGAGCTAGGGCAGCTAAATGGCACCAGATAGAGTACCTGTCCTGGAGGCAGGAAGACAGACACGAGTTCACATAAGGCCTTGTCACTTTCTAGCTGCGGGACCCTGGGCAAGTCACTGAACCCTGCTTGCCTTAGTTCCCTCATTTGTAAAATGAGCTGGAGAAGGAAATGGCAAACTATTCCAGTGTCTGCTGATAAAGTCCCCTCGGGGGGTCACAGAGTCAGACACTATTGAACAAGACAAGAAGAGATTCACAAGAACAGAATCCGAGTCCCACTGACAGAGCTGGGAGAGCTTGGGTGACACTGGTGGGCATTTTAAAACAAAAGAATGCGCACATTTACGGTGAGTCACTTCAAGGAGACCATGAATCTGGTTTGCTTTGCTAGTATTTAAAACCTCTGCCTATTAAACTCTAGTGAGCCATTGATAATTTGGTAAGAGTTGTCTTCTGGGAAGGTTCATCTGACAGGATTCAGGGTCAGCGGGACGCTGCAGAACCCATGGCTGGGAGATTCGCCTCGATCTGCCAGCATTCTGGGCCTCTTCCTTATATCATTGGCCAAATTAAAGGGGTGGCCTTCTGCATTTCCTGACCTTTCCAGAATGGTGCTGTCAAACCACTTCCAAACCATGTAAAAGGTGGACTCTGAACAACTTCTGGAGCCCCAGCACCCACAGAATGACATAGAGAAGCTAACCTCCTGCTTAGGAAAGCCCAGCAGCCCTGCAGGGAGTGGCCAGCACAGCACAGCACAATGCTCTGGGAGCCGAGCCCAGGCCCATGTGAGCTGTGGTTTTAGCCCCAGGGTGGCTGGGCCAGCAGCCAGCTGGAGGGACCCCAGAACACCAGCAGCTGTGGTGATTCCAGAATTATCAGCACAGATATGCCTAGGACAAAGTGAGAGGTTAGTGCCCTGTGGACTTTGGGACCAGTATTTGGGGAACTAGTCGGCTTCCTCCCCTGGGGGCAAAAAGCTGCTGAGGAAACAGCACAGAGGCCATTTTGAAGCATCAGTGGCAGCTCCAGCTCCTGGTCTGCAAACTGTAGGGAGATCCAGCAATCAATCTAGGGGTAAATCACTCTGGCTTTAACCTGCTTGGATCTGGATTGTGGTCTGGGGGGGAGGACTGGGATGGGTATCCAACTTGCAAGAGTGGGTAGAGGCTTTACAGAGGCCACCCAACCTCCGGAAGTTGTGAAGACCCCAATGCTTGGGATGGAAGCTCCCCTGTCTGGTGGCAGAGTCAGCCCAAAAACCAAGTAATTAAGTGGAAACATGTTTATCCAAAGGAAACAAAATAAACAGAAAAATTCAACAATAGATTCCTATTTGGGGGCCAAAGAGGATCAAAGCATGGGACAGGAGGAGGACTGTGAGGTCAGAAATTCTGCACCAAAAGCCTCAAATGAAAATATAAGCTGGCTACTGGCCATAGAGGACCTTAAGAAGCAGATAAGAGAAGTGGGGGAAAATTGGGAAGAGAAATGAGAAAGATGCAAGAAAAGTATGAAATGACAGTCAACAGCCTGACTGAGGAAAATAACACCTTAAAAAATAGACTAACTCAAATGGAAAAAGAGGCTCAGAAAGGCAATGAGGAGAATGCCTTAAAAAGCCAAATTTGCCAGATGGAAAAAGATTCTCAAAAGCTCACTGAGGAGATTCATTCCTTCAGAGTTAGACTGGAGCAAATGGAAGCTAGTTACTTTATGAGAAATCAAGATGCTGTTAAACAGATCCAAACAAATGAAAGAATAGAAGGCAATGTGAAATATCTCATGGGAAAAACCACTGACCTGGAAAATGGTTCCAGGAGAGATAATTTAAAAATTACTGGACTCCCAGAAAGCCATGATCAAAGAAAGAACCTAGAAATCACCCTTCAAGAAATTCTCAAGGAAAATTGCCCTGATGTTTTAGACCCAGAGGGCAAAATAGAGGTTAAAAAATCCACTGATTGCCTGCTGAAAAAGATCCCCAAAAGAAAACTCCTAGGAATATTATAGCCAGGTTCCAGAATCCCCAGATCAAGGAGAAAATACTCCAAGCAGCCAGGAAGAAACAATATCAATATTGTGGAAACATAATCAGAATAGCACAGGACTTGGCAGCTTCTACACTGAGGGATGGAAGGGCATGGAATATGATATTCCAGAGGGCAAAAGAGTTGGAATTAAAACGAAGAATTACCTACCCAGCAAAACTGAGTATCTTGTTTCAGGTTAAAATATGGTCATTCAGTGGAATAGAGGACTTTCAAGCATTCTTGAGGAAAAAAACAGAGTTGAATAGAAAATTTGACATCAAGACACAAGAAGCAAGAGATGCTTGAGAAGGTAAACAGGGAAAAGAAATCAAAAGGAACTTATCAAAGTTGAACTATTTACATTCCTACATGGAAAAACAATAACTTTGTCTGATGAAACCTTCCTCATTATGAAAATAATTGAAGAAGGGTATATGGGCATATGAATACATATGTGAATGTGTGTATATATGTTTACAGGTATACATGGATAGAGGGCATAGGTTGAATTTGTTGGGAAGGGAGAATACTCAAGGGATGAAACTATGAGATGAGAGAGGAAAGTGGCAAGAGGAGATGGGGAGAGACAGGGTAGGGTAAACTATCTCATGTAGAAGAGGCAAGGGAAAGTAGTTGCAGGGGAGGGGAAGAACAGGAAGGCAAAAAGAAAAACCTTATTCTCATTGAATTGAGAGAATGACATACATACTAAATGGGATATCTCACCCTGCAGGAGAGTAGGGGGGAGGGGGATGAGAGGGGGGATGATGGGTAGGAGGGCATTCTGGGGGAAGGGGAGGTTGGAAGTACCCACTATAGAAGAGGGACAGGATCAAAGTAGGAATGGACCAGGTGCGGGGTGGGATGGGGGGGACGGAATTATAAGCAGCCTTTCACAATATATCTACTATGGTAATGTTTTGCACAGCTATACATGTACAACACATGCTGAATTGTTTATCTTCCCAGAGGGAATGGGTGACAAGGGAGGAAGGGAATGGATCTGAAATTCGAAGTCTTTTTTTTTTACTTGCTTTCTTTTGTAATTGTGTATTTTATTTATTTTTTAATTAAACAAATGCTTTATTAACTTCTGGTTTACATCATTCATTTCCACCAGATTATGAGTTATATTTTCCCCCTATTTTTTTCCAACCCACCACCCCAGAATAGCAGTCCCACTAGATATCCCCTCATACAATCTGCTCTCTCCCATATCTTCTCCCATACCCCCTTCGACTTTGCCATTAGGGTAAGGTGAATCTCTGAGCCCCAATGCCTGCACATCTATCTTATGAAACATTTAATTTTAAAACTTCGATTTTCAAATCTATTCCCTTCCTCTCTTGTCACCCACTCCCTTTGAGAAGATAAGCAATTCAGTGTGTGTTGTACATGTATAGCTATGCAAAACATTACCATAGTAGATATATAGTAAAACACTGCCTATATTACCCTCCCACTCATCCCACCTCCCACCTGGTCCATTCCCTACTTTGATCCTGTCCCTCTTTGATAGTGGGTACTTCCAACCTCCCCTCCCCCCAGAATTCCCTCCCCTCCATCATCCCCCCTCTCATCCACCTTTCCCCTACTCAGGAGAGTGAGTGAGGGTAAGATATTCCATTTAGTATATATGTGATTCTCTCCTTGAGCCAACTTCAATGAGAATATGCTTTTGCCTTTTTGCCTTCCTGTTCTTCCCCTCCCCTGCAACTACTTACCCTTGCCTCTTCTACATGAGATAGTTTACCCTACCCTGTCTCTCTCCATCTCCTCTTGCCACTTTCCTCTCTCACCTCTTGACTTCACCCCTTATGAATCATCCCTTCCTTGGGGCGGCTAGGTGACACAGCGAGCAGAGTGCTGGCCCTGGAGCCAGAAGGACCTGAGCTCGGGTCTGGCCCCAGACAGCCAACACACAAACAAAAACCCAGCCGGGTGACCCTGGGCAAGTCACCCAACCCCAATTGCCCTCCAAAAAAAAAAGAATCATCCCTTCCCATCAAATTTAACCTGTGCCCTCTATCCATGTATACCTATGAACATATGCCATGTACCCTTCTTCAATTATTTTCATAATGAGAAAGGTTTCATCAAACACAGTTATTGTTTTTCCATGTAGGAATGTAAATAGTCCAACTTTGATAAGTTCCTTTTGATTTCTTTTCCTTGATTACCTTCTCAAGCATCTCTTGCTTCTTCTGTCTGAATGTCAAATTTTCTATTCAACTCTGGTTTTTTCATCAAGAATGCTTGAAAGTCCTCTATTCCACTGAATGACCATATTTTCCCCTGAAACAGAATACTCAGTTTTGCTGGGTAGGTGACCCTTGGCTTTAATCCCAGCTCTTTTGCCCTCTGGAATACCACATTCCATGCTCTTCGATCCCTCAGTGTAGAAGCTGCCAGGTCCTGGGCTATTCTGATTGTGTTTCCACAATATTGAAATTGTTTCTTCCTGGCTGCTTGTTGTATTTTCTCCTTCATCTGGGGATTCTGGAACCTGGCTATAATATTCCTAGGAGTTTTCTTTTTGCGATCTTTTTCAGGAGGTGATCTGTGGATTCTTTCAACCTCTATTTCCCCCACTTGGTTTAAAACATCAGGGCAATTTTCCTTGAGAATTTCTTGAAGGATGATTTCTAGGTTCTTTCTTTGATCATGGCTTTCAGGTAGTCCAATAATTTTTAAATTGTCTCTCCTGGATCTATTTTCCAGGTCAGTGGTTTTTCCCATGAGATATTTCACATTGCCTTCTAATCTTTCATTTGTTTGGATCTGTTTAACAGCATCTTGATTTCTCATAAAGTCATTAGCTTCCATTTGCTCCAGTGTAACTCTGAAGGAATGAATCTCCTCAGTGAGCTTTTGAGATTCTTTTTCCATCTGGCAAATTCGACTTTTTAAGGCATTCTTCTCCTCATTGCCTTTCTGAGCCTCTTTTGCCATTTGAGTTAGTCTATTTTTAAGGTGTTATTTTTCTCAGTCAGGCTGTTGACTGTCATTTCATAGTTTTCTTGCATCTTTTTCATTTGTCTTCCCAAATTTTCCCCCACTTCTCTTATCTGCTTCTTAAGGTCCTCTATGGCCTGTAGCCAGCTTGTATTTTCATTTGGGGCTTTTGGTGCAGGAGTTCTGACCTCACAGTTCTCCTCCATGCTTTGAGCCTCTTTGCCCCTAAAATAGGAGTCCAATGTTGAACTTTTCTGTTTATTTTGTTTCATTTGCCTAGGCATGTTGCCACTTAATTACTTGATTTTTGGGCTTGTTGCCACAGCAGGACTCTGCCACCAGACAGGGGAGCTTCCGCCCAAACATGGGGTCTTCACAACTTCTGCCAGTTGGGCGGCCTCTGTAAAGCCTCCACCCACTCTGGCAAATTGGATACGCACCCCAAACTTCGCCCCCCCGCAGACAACAATCCAGATCAAGGCAGTTTAAAGCAAGAGCGATTAACCCCCAGACTGATTGCTGGATCTCCCTACAGTTCGAAGACCAGGAGCTACAGTCACTACTGATGCTGCAAAATGGCTTCTGTGCTGCTGTTTCTTCAGCAGCTTTTTGCCCCCAGGGAAGGAAGCCACGTGTTCCCCAAATACTGGTCCCAGAGTCCATAGGGCACTAACCTCTCACTTTGTTGTAGGCATATCTGTGCTGATAATTCTGGAATCGCCTCAATTGCTGGTGTCCTGGGGTCCCTCCAGCCATCTGAAGGCCTGGCCGCCCTGGGGCTAAAACCGTGGACCTTGGGTAGGTTCTTCGTGCTGTGCTGTTGGTTCCCAGCGCCCTGTGCTGCCTGCTCTCAGAGTGCTGGGCTGGCCACTCCCTGCAGGTCTGCTGGGCTGTCCTCAGGAGGAGGTTAGCTTCTCTGTGCCGTTCTGTGGGTGCTGTGGCTCCAGAAGTTGTTTGGAGTCCCTTTTCACATTGTTTGAAATTTGTGTGGGGCAGAGCACATTGGAAATGCTGCTTCTACTCCGCCATCTTGGCTTTGCCCCCTGAAATTCGAAGTCTTAAAATTAAATGTTTCAAATGTATATAAATACTATTATTAATACTATTTTGCATGTAATTGGGAGATAAGATGTGCAGGCATTGGGGCTCACAGATTCACCTTGCCCTAATGGCAAAGTCGAAGGGGGTATGGGAGAAGATATGGGAGAGAGCAGATTGGATGAGGGGATATCTAGTGGGACTGCTATTCTGGGGTGGTGGGTAGGGAAAAAATCATAACTCAGATCTGGTGGAAATGAATGATGTAAACCATAAGTTAATAAAGCATTTGTTAAAATAAAAAATAAAAAAAATACCGAATGGTGCTGTCAGCCCAATTCCTTCCACTCCCCATTCAGCCCATGATAAATATTTTATACATATGAAAAGTCCCCCCATCAAAAGAGGTTTTTAGAAATGGCTTTCACCACTCAGCAATTATCCAAACCAAACAGCGCCTGGCTGAAAAGGCAAATAGAAGTAAATAGATAGGAAGACAGGCCCCTGGTGAGAAGATTGATGAAAAGAGCTGGCCCCAGTTTTCGCTGCACAGGCCATGGCCCACAGGAGCCCTCATGTGTTTGTGGAATGAATGAATGTGGTGATGTCCTGGAAAGACCACTGGCTGTGGATTCAAATCCTGCCTCAAATGTGTGTGATCTCTCTGGACTTGAGCCGGTCCATGCCTTTTTTCTTGCTCCAGGCTTTGGGGCTTCCAGGACTGTGGCTCATAAGTCAGCATCCATATACTACTGATGGATTCAAAGCCAGACTTAATTCCCTTTTACACTGAACTGGGTTGGCAAGGACAGTTGTTATAGAATGTGCCTGGCCCTAGACTGGAGGCACATACAAGGTCCCTGGAGAAAGTGGGCTCAACATGGTCTCAGTCCACATGTGTGGAACATGCAGGGAGCTGAGTGGCCCCTGCCTATTCCTGGAGCCTGGAGCCCCCTCCTCCCATCAGGAGTTCTCCTGAGGCTCCTCTCCTGGGCTCTGGGGCCCAGGGTCTCTCTAGAGGGCACAGCCAGCATTTTTTTCTGTAGGAGCATCAGAATCCTGGAAGCTGCTGCTGAGCTCCTGGGGGGCTGACTTTTTTTCCATTTTCCTCTTTGAGCTCAGGCACTACTACCCAGTTGACCCTACTCCTGACTCCAGTTACCAATGGGATCTCTGGTAACTCAGAAGGCTCTTTCCCAGTTACTCCTCTCAGAATGCCCATTGGTCAAAGATCAAGAAAGAGAAACGGCATGTGCCACAGACCCAGGTACACAGATGGGGGTGAGATGGGGCGGGCATCCTCTCCCTCACACACAGTGGCTCACAGCCCTTCCACCACACTCACTGCTATGGAGGAAAAGAAACAGAGTGTTGTGTAGCAGGGCTGGTCCCTCTTTTCATCCATCGTCAGGCCTTCCAGCTCCTGAGCCAAGCTGAATGCTCTCTCACCTCCCAGGGCCAGAAGGAGTCCCTGTACAGCCTGGCTTACCTGCACAAAAAGGCACAGGTAACCCAGGCAAACTCCAGGAACTGTGCTCTGACTAGCCAATTCCTCCATTACAGGACGAGCAGCCACTGCTGGGCATGGCAGGCCTGGGGCAGGCCTCAGGGGAGACAGGACAGGCGGAATCACCATTGTGTACAAGGGGTCCTCCAGTGTCCAGCCTGGAACCCTTCCCAAGCTCCCTGACAGGGGCTCAGCCAGCCCGTTTTCCAGTTCTTGTGGGACCTGGGGTGCAACCTCCTTGGCTCTGGCCTGGTTGGGAAGACAGCCCCTTTTGAATGGGAATCACTTGCACTCACCTCATTCCTTAGAGTCGGCCTGGGTGTCAAAGGCCATTTATTCCACCTCCTGCCCCTCAGCTTTGGTGATGGAGGGTGGTGACACAGACTCAGGACAGCAGGGGATGATGGGAGCCAGTGCCTTCTCAGAGCTCTCTCTCCTTCCTTAGGCAGCTTCTATTGTGGATCAATTCTTCCTTCAGAGCTTCCTGCTTCTCCTGGTGCTGCCCACTGGGTCCAAGCACAATTTCACTTCGTGGCCTTTTGGATGGGTCTGAAGGTATCTGCAGGCTGGACATCTGCAGTCCCCCATGGTTAGGCCAGTCACAAGAGGCTAGAGAGGATAGACAAGGGGAAGGTGAAGGGTTTGCATCCTCAGCCTTCTCTTCCTTCTACCTGTGTCTCTGACTGCAGGCAGACCTTCATTCAGGAGGCGTCCTCCCAGCCTCCTGGTCTCCAGACCTCCCAGCCTCCAGACCTCCAGGCCTCCTGGCCTCCTGGCCTCCTGGTCTCCAGGCCTCCAGGCCTCTGGTCTCCTGGTCTTCAGGCCTCCTGGTCTCCAGACTGCTGCTCCTTCTCTCATCCCTCCAGGCACCCATGGCAGGGCAGCTGGTGCTGTCAGGGTGTGGGGGCTTCTCTGGTCTCCATGACACCATATTGGGAAGTCTGGTTCAGGCTCCTTTCTTGGGGAAAAGAAATGCCTCATTCCTGCAGCGTCTCAGGCTTGCTCTCAGCCCAGGGCTGTATTTCCTGCCCCTTGGGGACATCTCTTTCTAGTTTCTCTGAAGAGATTCTCGTGCTTTTCTTAACATGTTTTCCACATACTAATAACATTCCCAGACCTCGGTTTGGGTCCTTGATAGTCTGAACACTTATGCTCAAGGTAAAGCTTCCCCGAGGCTAATGGAGAAATGTTTCAATGAAAACAATATCAATAATGGTGAGGCTGATTTTCCATCATGCCGGGATTCAGGGGCACCAGACAGTCCCTGTGCTGGCCATCACAGTAAAGCCATTGTTCCTGGGCCTGGGGCTGCAGGACCATAGCTCTATGGACTGCTCAGCTCCTGAGATCCTTCCAGGAGCTCCGCATTGTTCTGCCATGGTAGCCAGAGCTGCCCAGGGGTCTGCTCTGGTCTCCTTCATCCCCATCAAACAATCGCAGTGCTTCCTCAGTGAATCTTGAGAGCTGGGCTACACATCTACATTGACTACCTCTTGGCCTCTGTAACAGCCTTGGGAGGTAAGTGCTATTATCCCTGATTTTTTAGCAGATGAAAAAGCTGAGAGTCAGAGGTTAGGAGACCTGCCCAGGGGCACGTAGCTAGAACTTTTCTGAGACGGGATTCAAGGTGAGCTTTTATTTATTCTAAACTTGTGTTTTCTCACCCCTCCCCTCCAAAGGTGCTTCTCAAATGAGTTGGGCCAATTGACTGCTGAGGCTCTTCCCAGCCCTGGCTGTCCTAGTTCTGTGGGCCAAGCTTCACTAAGTTTCTCATGCTCTGGGAGCCTGAGGCTAGGGCCTGTCTTCTCAGACAGCCACCAATTCTGGTGGCTCAGTGGTCAAACACCATCTTCATGGGGTCACAATGGAGGGCTCCTCCACCCTCTGTCCAGTGGCCATAGATTTCTGTCATATACTAAAGTAGTTGGCACCCAGTCCCCAGGTGCCTACCCCTGAGAAGAATCTAGGGCCTGGAGCGGGGTGAGGGGGATTCTGGCTTGGACCCAGAGCCTCTAGCTGCCAGCCCTGAAGCTGGCCAGATGGGGGACCATGGAGAACTCCCTTCCTCTCCAAGGCTCCCTCTCTGTCATCTGCAAAGTGGAGATAATAGCTCCATTGCTACAGCCCCAGGAGGTCAGTCTTCCAGAAATGTATGAGGGCTAGAGAAAGGGGGATCCTTGGCATAACCCCAGCAATGTCTCACTGCCCCAGCGGGCCCAGACAGAGAGTGGCATCGTGCCGTCCTTGCCACAGATCAAAGCCTGCGCTCTGGCAGGGGGAGCACAAAGAACAGAGAACGGGATGGGGCACAGGAAGCAAACACGCCGTTTGGTGCCAGAGTGCTTGGAGGCAGCTGCTTGGGGTGTCTGCAGCTGGGGTCAGGGCCCCGGGGGCTCCCGCAGGTACCCAGGCTGTTGTCCTGGACCGGGCTTCCTGGCCTGGGTACAGCAGCATCCCAGGCCCCTCTGGCCCACTCCTCCTTCCTCTGAATGTGGAGGAGGAAATGGCAGAGGGAAAGGCATGCTGGCCACCTGCAGGATGAAGGTCCCAGGCCACGGCCTTGGACAGGGGAACAGAGGGCAACAGGAGGTGACTGACGGTGTGGAGCCACTGTGTGTGTGTGTGTGTGTGTGTGTGTGTGTGTGTGTGTGTGTGTGTATGGGTGAGTGTGTGTGAGTGTTGTGAGTTCAGGTGTTGTGAGTGTATGCGTGCATGTGTGTATATGAGGGTGTGAGTATATGTATGGGTGAGTGTGTATATGTGTGTGAGTGTATTATATGAGTGTGTGTATGTGTGTTGTGAGCTCATGTGCTGTGAGTGTATGTGAATGTGTTTGCGTGTGTGTAAGTGTGTAGGTATAGCTGTGTCTGTGCATAAATGGGAGGCCATGTGTGAGTGTGTGTGTGTGTGTATAAGTCTATAGCTGTAGCTGTGTGTATGCATAAATGGGAAGCCACGTGTTAGTGTGTGTAAGTGTGTTGTGAGTTCATGTGTTGTGTGTGCATGCATGCATGTGCATGTGTGTGAATTGTGTGTGTAAGTGTGTAGGTATAGCTGTGTCCGTGCATACATGGGAGGCCCAGTGTGAGTGTATTTTCAAGGCTGCGCTCGTGTGGAAGCTGAGCAGGGGGAGAGAGGGCAGGAGGCACTTTGCAGGAAGGGTCTTGGACCAGCGCTGGGGCCGGGCTGGCCTGGAGTGTTTACACACCCAACTGTGAGGGGCTGCTCTGCCTGCCCATGAATATTTAAGATCCCTTTCAGTGTCCAAGCAGGATAATTCTCCCTGCTAAGCCTCTCCAGAATTCATTTCCCAGGCAAACAGCGGCTCCTCTCGCTGGGGGATCTCGTGGCTTGCCCACAGTCCGTCTAGATCTCTTGGTTATTTTGTCTTCATTTCCTGCAGACCTGATGATGTTTGGCCATAGCATGGAGCCCAGTCTGTCTGTGCTGAGTAGTGGTGGTCCCTGGGTGTCCCCCCACAGAGGTGGTCATGGGCACCCTTATGTGTGTACGCAATGCACACATGCCTGCACACAGACACACACACGTACATGCCCACACATGCTGTTTGGAACAAAGCCTGAGATTTCTTGTGCATCCATCCAGATGGCTCTTGTGCAGGGGCCCCGGGGTCAGGGCTCTGTCTTCGGGCCAGGTCTGAAGACTAGAGCTCACTCCATGAGCTTGGAAAAGGAAGGACTTTTGGGTGGAGAAGAAGAGAGGTTGGGGAGGGACAGCGCTCAGGGCCCCAGAGCTGCCAACAAAGCCTAGGCAGAACTCTCCTGCCCCTCTGTCTGCACGATCTGGGACCAGTGCCCTCTGTGAGCCCCGGTTTCTTCATCTGGAATGGGGGGAGTTAGGCTAACCAACTAGACTAATACCTTTGATACAGCATCTCATAGTATGTTTGTGGGAATATATGAAGAAAATGATTCAGTCAGATGGTCACATTAAATATGGTAGGGGTAGCTTGGGTGGCTCAGGGAGCGAGGGCCTGCAGTCAGGAAGACCTGAACTCGCAGCTGGCCTCAGACACTTCCTAGCTGTGTGACCCTGGGCAAGTCACTTCACCTTGTGGGCTTCAGTTTCCTGATCAGCAAAATGAGCTGGAGAAGAAAATGGCCAAGCGCTCCAGCAGCATTGGCATGCCGTGGTCCACAGGATCGTGGAGAGTCAGACACAACTGAACAGCTGGACAAGTGGAAGGAAGTCTGCAGGGAAGCAGCAGGGTAGGATTCTGTGCTGGGCACTTTCTGTCAGTGACCTCAGGGAAGGCACAGGTGCTAAGCTGTTCAGCTTCAAGGTGGCACCAAGTGCAGAGGGGTCACTGGCCAAGGGGATGCCAGAGCCAGGGCCCAGGGTTGAACTTCCTAAGGTGAAATCCCAGATCAATGAGCAGCAGGCATTAGTCTTGGGCATGGATGGAAGGACGCCAGAATGTCCAGCCCGTGCTCTGAGGGTAGCTGAAGTCTGAGTTTCCTGGAGCTCAGCATGAGTTAGAGGTGAGCAGGGGCTGCCCAGGAAGCAAATGGAATCTTGGGCTGCTTAAAGAGGGCAGAGCTTGCAGGAAGCAACAAAAGATGATCCCTCTGTCCTCCACCCTTGTCAGACTCCATTTGGAGGACTGGGCTCCTCCCATTCTGGACACCAGAGTGTGAGACGAATGGGGCAAGCTGGAGTATCTAGAGAAGGGCAAACAGGCTTGGGGAGGGCCTTGGATTCATATCCTATGAGGGCAGGGGGAGTGGAGCCTGGAGAAGAAAAGACTCGGACATGATGTCTGTCTTCAAGTGTCTAAAGGCTGAAAATTGCTAGGTTTTATGTTCTGGCCCCAGAAGGCAGAGCCAGGGGCCATGGAAGGAAGAAGCAAAGAGACTGATGTTGGCCAGGGAGAACACCCTACCAGCCAGGAGCCCTCCCACAGTGGAGTAGGCTGGCTCCATGATGCCAGGGAGAACACCCTACCATCCAGGAGCCCTCCCATAGTAAAGGTGGCTCAAGAAGTGGCAGTTTCCCATCCTTGGCGCTCTTTAGGGAGAGACTGAATTCCCATTTATTGGGTATATGGCATACTGCAGCCAACGCTTCATACTTAAAGACATGAACATTTTCACTATTTCTGCCTGGAAACACTCTGTTTGAAGAGTCGAATGGTCAAGAACAGATTTCGGGATTTTCTGAGTAGAAAGCTGCATCATGTCAGTGACGCAGGGCGTCTCTGACCCCAAATCAGCTACAGGACGCTGAACTTTTCTCTTCACAAAGGAGGAAGAGAGTCGATAGATGTTCTTGCATAGTCTGATAAACACTGAAATCTCCCAGAAACTTTTCTGATGTCCACAGACGCCTCTTCCCAGAGGCGTAGTAAGGACTGACCAGAGGTATGCACCATTGGGCTTATTGCTGTAACTGGTTAAACCTCCAGATGAAGTCTAGGAAATGGTTAAGATCAGGAGGGGAATCATCAGACCCTCCCTGGACAACATCACATGCCCTTCCCCCATAATGGCATTCAGTTAATGCCTGATTCACATGGATTTAGTTACAAAGATGATAAGGACCCAAGCCTAAGTCTTTGCCATCAGAAAGGACATTCAAAGGGAGCCTGAGCTTACTGGTCAGTGCGTATGATTAAGGGAGCAGCAGAAATTGTGACCAATCACTGCAGGCTGCAAACATTTAGCACCTACCAAAAACCTAGCGTGACTAATGCTTTCGATGTGGCATCTCACAGTATGTGGGTCTAGCTGCCAGAGTTGTCCATCACAAACCACTGCCTTTCATGGAACAAGTGATGACAAACCCCTGTATGACAAAGTCAAATGAACTATCCTGAGAATTCAATTGGTCTGTAATTTTCTGACCTAATAGTGACTTTTTTTTTTGGAAGGGGTGAGGCAGGGCAATTGGGGTTAAGTGACTTGTCCAAGGTCACACAGCTAGTAAATGTGTCAAGTGTCTGAGGCTGGACTGGAACTCGGGTCTTCCTGACTCCAGGGCCAGTGCTCTATTCACTGCACCACCTCACATTGACATTTAAAAAGGGAAGAGCTCCGCCTCTCACATGCTCATCGCCTCCAGTTGGTGTGAAATGAGAAGCTTTGGAGGTGTAGACATGGATCTGAAGCAATGAGAACTGGGTAGCGGCGGATGAGAAGCCGGTGCCTCCTGGAGCTTGAGTGAGCCCGAAGAAATCGAGCTTATTCCTCGATATTCTTATTAACTTAGAAGAAGCATCTCTGTTATCCACTTATGCTATCATCCAGGAAGGGAAAGAAAGAGAAGGAATAAACATTTGTTAAACACCTTCGATGTGCCCAGCACCATGCTAAAGACTTCATAAAGGTCATCACAACAACCCCATTTTATAGATGAGGAAACCAGAAGTTCAGAGGCTTTCCCAGAGTAAAAAAGCTAGTAGGTGTCTGAGGCCTGTTTTAAGCTAGGATCCTTCTGACTCCATGCCCAGGACTCTACCCATTACGCCATCTGATGCCTCAAGGATGTGATGAGGTGCCGAACATGGAGGCAGCAGGTGGTGCCTGATGGCCATGCAGAGATAAGTGGGGGAGATGGAGGAAGTGAAGGAGGAAGGAGGGAGGGAGAGAGAGAGAGAGAGAGAGAGAGAGAGAGAGAGAGAGAGAGAGAGAGAGAAGGAGGGTGGGGGGAGGAGGGAGGGAGGGAGAGAAGGAGAAACAGAGACAGAGACAGAGACAGAGAGTGACCTGGTAGTGGTTGAGCTGTGAATAGAGAGCTGAGACTGAGCTATGCTTGGGACTGTCTGGTATTGATACATCTTATTCTAGTCAACGATGGAGGCTTTTACCTTTACTGACCTTGACCAGACCTACAAAAGACAGCTCCGCCACTCA
Organism: Gymnobelideus leadbeateri; assembly: GCA_011680675.1. Taxonomy (NCBI): domain Eukaryota; kingdom Metazoa; phylum Chordata; class Mammalia; order Diprotodontia; family Petauridae; genus Gymnobelideus; species Gymnobelideus leadbeateri. The sequence continues at coordinate 803,411 of WOXC01006012.1, forward strand.
TCCCCCATGGGCTGATGCAGACTCCAGCAGGCAATGAGAAGTTTTTAATATGTAGAATGTATTTTAACTTTGGTATTACTAAAGAGCCATGTTTAAGTGCTCAGTTCTTGTATCTGTGTCTAAAAGTAGAGCAGAGAAGGGGATTGAGGAGTGAAGCCCTCAGAGGAAAGGTGAGCTGGGCTCTGGGCTTTTTCTTCTTATCAGAATGTCACTGACCGAGGGGCTTGAAGGTCACTTTAAGAAAAAGGTGGGTTTTTTCATTTCCTTTTCATAGTGTATCAGAAGAGAGAGAATAAAGGCACAGAAATCAGAGATGGATGGTCACATGTGAAACCAGTGGGGCTGAATCATAGAGTGTGGAGGGGAGCAAATGGAAGCCAGGGGGCAGGGTCTGAAGAGCTTTAAATGCAAAGAGAGAACTTGGTGTTTGCTCTTAGAAGTGAGAGAGACCTATTGGAATTTACTGAGTAGGAGGGTAAGGGGATTAGACCTTTCCGTTAGAAAGATTAGTTTACTCACTCTTTTAGGTCTTTGACAAAGGAAAAAAAATGTCTCCAGAGACAGCAGTGTATTTATAGCAGCTCTTCTTGTGGCAGCAAAGATCTGGAAAACCAGCAGATGCTCATTGATTGTGAAACAGCAAAACAAAGTGGTCCATAAAGGTAACAGAAGATCCCTGGGCTATAAAAAGTGACAAGCACGAGGAATCCAGAGAAGTATGAGAAGACTTACAGGAATTCACACAAAGTCAAGTTGGAGAGAGCAGCCAACTACATGTATTATATATGTGCACATATATATACACATAAACGTAGTCTTTATACATATATATATGTACTCCTGTGTGTGCATGTGTATTTATACACACACACAAATGTATGTGTATGTATATGCACATGTATATATGTATACACATACATCTATGCATACCCATATGTGCATACACACATATATAAAATATATATTATATATATATATATGTTACAGCAATATAAGTGGAAATTTCAAAGCAATAAAAATTGAACAAGCTTGACCCCAGAGCTGAGTTATGGGAAGGCACCTGCTCCCTGCTTCCTTATGGGAATGGAAATCCAAGCGTGGGGGACATTTCACATAATGTCAGCCTTTTTCAATGCACTGGTTGGTATTTTTGAATATTTTCATTCCTTATCCTTTTCTTTACTTCCTTTTTAAAATCCTTTGCTATAACGTATGCTTCTCTGGGAAAGTAACAGGGAAGCTATATAGAGTAGAATGGAAGCAATGCTTTTTTAAAAAGCAAAACATATCAATAGAATTTTTTCTTTTTAAAGAAGAGATCATTGAAGCTTTGGAGAAGGAAGTTTCAGGTGATTGATGAAGCTGGAAACCAGATTACAAGAACATTTTTAAGTGAGAGACTGGGAAGTGGGGGCATGCCTTCTCAAGGAGGTTAGCCATGAAAGATAGATACTGGGGGTGGTTGGATAAAGTGACGTTCTATTTTTTTAAGGATCAGAGAAACATGAGAGTGTTTGTAGGAAGTAGGGAAGAGTCCAGTAGAGAGGGAGAGATTGAAGATTAAAGGGAAAGGGGAGAGATGACAGAGGAGTAATTCATCAGAGAAGATGGGCTGGCATCAAGGGTGCACACTGAGGGCTTTATCTTGGCAAGGATTTCACTCTTTGTGTGAAATAGGGGTGATGGAGAACATAAGGGTAAAAGATGTCTGAATAACGTGGAGGAGGGGAGAAGGGGAGGGGAGAACAGGGAGTGCGATGAGGTAGCCTCCATTTTTTTTTTAGTGAAGGCAAGGTTATTAGCTGATATCGTGCAGGAGGGGGAGCCAGAGGAGATCTGAGTCAGATGAGAGGGTTTGGAGCAGCCTCAGAGAGTCCTTTGGTCGATTGATTAGGGAGGAGAAGAATAACTGTTTGCTGTACTCAGATCAGAGAACATAAACTTTCCATGGACCCAATAAATATTATTTCCTGATGTCCTATGTCTCTGGGAAGCAGCCCATGAACAAGAGTGAGGGAGGAAGATACTGAGAGTGATCCAGGACTTTTGTCTAGCAAAGTGTGATTGGCTATAGGATAACCAGACGTGGGCTGCAGGATAAGAGACCCTGGGAGGATGATGTGATGTGGTTTGCCAAAGGGATGAGATAGGGAGGAGAGAAGGGTGTTTGTAAAGGGCTTATCGAACTTGAACACTCTAGATAAATATGCTGTTGTTAGCATCATGGTTGTCATTCTGTCATCCAAAAATTAGATTTAAAAATGACCCACTTTATGGCATCTTATCTAGAAGAATAGCATGAGAGACATTATCACGTACCACATGGGGGTACAGATATATGGAGAAAGGGATGGGCAGATAGACAAATAGAAAGACAGAAAAGAGGAGAGAAAGAAAGGGCAAGAAAGGAGTGAGTGTTTAGGAAGTTCCTACCATATGCCAGGAAATAGGCTAAGTGCTTTCCAAAGATCACATCCTTTCATTGTCACAACAGCCCTGGGAGGTAGATGCTCTCAATATCCCAACTTTACAGTTGAGGAAACAGAGCTAGCTAGTTTCTGAGGCTGGATTTGAACTCAAGTCTTCCTGGCCCCAGGCTCAGAGATCTAGACGCCATCTAGCTGTCAAAAAAAGAGAAACATCTATTAAGTGCCTACTGTGTGCCAGGAACTGTGTTAAGCACTTTACACATTCCCGTCATTCGATCTTCACAGCAATCATGGGAGCTGAATGCTGTTACTATGCCCATTTTACAGCTAGAAGAAACTGAGGTTCACAGAGGTCCTAGGGGCCCAGGCAGTAAGTGTTTGAGACTAGATTTGAATTCAAGTTTTCTTAACCCCATGTCCAGAGCTCTATACAATGAACCATCTAGCTGCCTCTAAAAGGAAGGAAGGGAGAAAGGTGACAGGGGTGGGAAGGATTGCCCACTGAGCCTTACCTTTTGGAGAAACACAGAGCTCTGCTGATGTGATGCCCGTGTGGAAGAGGCTGAAGAGCTTGTTTCTTGGGGAATTGGACTGACACATAATGGACGTGCTTGGAGGAATGGAGAATGCTTAGACATTCTAAAAATGATTCCAGTTTCTTAATGCATGGTAGGAGGAGTCTCTCTGACTGCCTGTGAGTGCAAGGCTCTTGGGTTGACTTCTCTTCCTCTCCACTCCTTTGGTGGGGCAGAGACTTCATGTCCTTTCCCTTCAAGGATGACATGTGGTCAATAGACCTTGACTCTTTGTCTCAAAGATCGCTCTTTTGTTTGGATGAAGAAGGTGAAGCTATAGTCTTGTGAGTTTCAGAAATTGGAAAGTGTGAGCTATCCACAGAAGATCCAGGAGTCTGGGAATTGAGGCCATGCCAGTATGTTCAGTCAGCCCAGCAAGGATACTCTGAAGAAGGAAGGAACAACTTCAGGTCTTAGCCCAAAGATGGCTGAGATTTGAGCACATCTCACATGAATGCCATGTTTGGGGGTGAACTTGTTCTTTTGGGGGGACTAATACTATATTGATATACTAATTGATATACTAATACTATACTCATTCTCCACAGAGATCGAGGTTGTATAGGGGAGAGTGTGCCCGTGAGGCATTAGAGAAAGATGTCTATAGTGTTCTTGATGCATCCTCAAAAGAAATATCCATTTGGAAAAGCTAATTGATCTAATTGGTTAAATAGAACTGGAGGGTTAGTCATTGGGTGGCTAACACATGGAAGAATATGCTAATGCCATGTTAATGGCATCAGAAAAATACAGCCCCAACTTTTCAATGAAACCCCAAAAACTTCAGGAGAATATAGAGATGCCATCACTTTGGTATTTAGAGCTGGAGAGAACTAGCTGCATATGAGTCAGCGAGGTGGTACCAAAATGCACAGAGCATTGTGCAGGGAGTTTGGAAAGCCTGAGTTCAAATCTAGCCTCAGACACTTACTAACTGTGTGACCCTGGGCGAGTCACTTGATCTCTGCCTCTGCTTTCTTTTTTGTTGTTGTTGTTGTTATTTTTTTAAATTTATTTGTTTATTTTTAGTTTACAAGATTACATAGTTTCTTGAGTTTCAAATTTCTCTTCCCTCCCTCCCCCCACCCCCCATGACGGCATATAGTCTAGTATAGGATCTGCAAATACTTTCACATTAGACATTAGTCAGGTTACAAAGTCTGACTCTGCTTTCTGACCTAGGTGGCTAGGTGCTGAGAATGGAGTCAAGGAGACCTCAGTTTAGATCTAGCCTCAGACACTCACTTGCTGTGTACCTCTGTCTGCCTCAGTTTCCTCAGCTGTAAAGTGGGAATAACAGCAGCACCTCCCTCCCAGGCTTGCTGTGAGAATCAAAGTAGAAGACATTTCAAAGGACTTTTCAAACCATAAAGCCCCATAAAATGCTAGGAATTGTAAGAGCCTTCCTTTGAAGAGGGCACACATACTAGACACATCCCGTGCCTTTCCAAGATGCGTTCCCAATGTCTGCCATGCCTCTTGGGTACCTTTGTCTTGTCCCTCCACTCTGCCTCTGCTACCTACCTGGGAAGGTGCCCTGCCCAGGGTAAGCTCATCACCTTTATGCTCCGCCTCATGGCGACTAACTCACGCCCTGACTGATAGTGCCTCTTTAACCCTCCTCTCCCACTGACCAGAGGGCACCAAGCTCCTCCCAATGCCCTCCTTTATAGAGGGTAGATGCTGGACTTTGGGGTCACTCCAAGCAGAATCTGCTGCTCTGCTTGGATGCACTGAGGTACCCCTGGTGGCCCTCCCACTCCCCTTTCCTGCCTCCTCTTGTGTGTTAGCTCCCTCTTTGGACTGTAGCCTCCTGGAAGGCAGAAATTATCTTTTTATTAATTATATCCCCAGTGCTTAGCACAGTGCTGACGTGGCATAGATGCTTAATCAATGTTAGATTTAGCTAGGATTTTGTTCATCCCTCCCCCTTCAGTTTCCTATCATCTGTGATCTGCCCTCAGACACTCACTAGCTGTGTGACCCTGGGCAAGTCACTTCATCCTGTTTGCCTCAGTCTTCTCATCTGTAAAATGAGCTGGAGAAGGCAATGGCAAACCATTCCAGTGTCTTGGCCAAGAAAACCCCAATGGGGTCACGAAGACTCAGACATGACAGAAATGACTGAAAAATAACAACAACAACAGCTCCCCCTGTTAAAATGTAAGCTCCCTGAGGACAGGGACTGTGTTTCTACTTGTATTTGTGTTTTCAGGGCTCAGCACAGTGCCTGGCACATGGTGGGTGCTTAATAAATGTTGCCTGACTGAATAATCTGTAAAATGAGGATAATAATAGCACCTCCAAGGTGGGGATAAGAATACACATATGGTGATGTTTGTAAAACACTTTGAAAGCTTAAGAGCCTAAGGAAGTGTCACTGTCATCGTCACCATCATCATTTTTATGATAGATAATAAGATGGATCAGTGAGGGAAAGGGAGGGAAAGAGGGAAAGAGGCAGATGGAGACACGGATGGATTTCGGACAAGCCTAAGCTAACGCTATTTGGAAAATATTTTCTTTCTTTCTTTCCCAATTCCCTGCATCATCCATTGAAATGGGCTTCAGGGAAAGGAAGACTTTGGGTCCACCCACCTGACTCCTCTTTGCTGTCCTTCAATAGTTTCACCCAAACTTTGTGGTAGAGCAGAGCCAGATCTGGCCCTGGCATGGGACCATGGTCCTTTCTCCTGTTCCAAGCTCTGTTTTCTGCTCTGGAGAATGGGCTTCATGGGAACAGACACTCTTCTTGGGGGCCCGTGAAGGAGAGGGCATTGTGAGTCAAGTGGGGTCTTGCCTGGGTCTTTGCCCTACCCTTGGTGCTGCATGTAGATCCCAGACCAGGAAATTGTTTTCTCAGATATCAGGCAGCTAGAGAGGAGAATCTTTGGGAGGAATAATGACAGATGGGATTCTGACTGGGCAAGGTGTGTACCCACTCTAATAGTGCAGACTATGGCTCAGAGAAAGAAGAACATCCAGACGGCACATAACCCCTGGTGCCCACTCCAGAGACTCCAAAATATCAGAGCTAGGAAGAAATTAATCTAGCCCCTGAATGGTACAGAAGGAGAAACTGAGGCCTGCACAGGGAAGGGAACCCCTTCAAGAACTCCCAGGGGGTAAAGGCATTGTTGTAGGTCATTCGTTTTCAAAGAGGACCAGTGACATCATGCTGGTGCCTTGACATGAGGTGAATTTGATTTGAGTGAGGCAGAGTTGCATGAAGTTGTGTGCCTTACTCTCTCCCAGTCATCATAGTCTAGTGGCAGAACAAGTCAGGGTGACTGGAGGTAGCCCAGGATCCAGGGTCTGATCAAGCTCTAAGTGCTTCACGGTACCTGCGTCAGCCGCCTTCATGGCTGTTGGGACAAGTTATTCTCATCTGCTCATTCCAGTTGGGGAAGTCTTCACATGCTTGGGGTAGACAGGAGGCTAAGCACTCCTTACAGTGCTGGGAGAAGGGTCTGAAGGATCTTTATGGTGCTCTTAGTCTCCAAACAAGACCAGATCTCTCCCCTTTCCACGTGTGATTGTGCCCTTTAAGCTGAGACAACAAGGTTCCATGTGCAGTGGGGACTGACTTGGGCTAAAGAGAACAGGTGCTCAGAAGTTTCCAGGGCGTCCAGGCACTTGGTGACTCAGCATTTGGGCCCTTTGGTGAGTGATGACAAATTGTCTGAGTGCCCATAGCCATGTGTCTCTGAAGAGAAGACATGGTGCACTGAGATGGTGAGACAATCCCCAGATTGGCTCCAGAGCAGGAGGGTCCGATAACTCTGCCATCATCGAGGGAGTGGCCTCATGCTTGGAACCCTTACGTTCCAATTTTGGATTTTGTAAGAACCATTACAAACTGCTTTCTATAAGGGGGGAAAGAGGAGTGAATTGCCTTATTCCCTACCCTAAATGCCCCGTGGCCATGAGCAAAGGCAGATAAAGCTTCTGTCCTGCCTAGGCAAACCAGAGGACTGAGTTTGGAGATAATTTCTTTGTGTTCGTCCTTTCCTGTTCTTAGGTGAATAAGTATCTATCATGAGATGAAAGTGCCAGGCTTGGAGGGGACCTTGTGAATTTGAGAAGTCCCAAAGTCCATAGGACACTAACCTCTTACTTTGTCCTAGGCATGTCTATGTTGATAATTCTGGAGTCACCACAGCTCCTGGTGTTCTGGGGTTCCTCCAGCCGGCTGCTGGCCCTGCCGCCCTGGGGCTAAAACCTCGGCTCACGAGGACCTGGGCTCGGCTCCGCTCCCTGCGCTCTGCCCGCTGCTGGCTCCCAGACTGCTGCGCTGGTCCTTCCTGCAGGGCTGCTGGGCTGTCCTCAGCGGGAGGTTAGCTTCTCTGTGTCATTCTGTGGGTGCTGGGGCTCCAGAAGTTGTTCAGAGTCCCCTTTTACATAGTTTGGGGGGAATCTGGGGGCAGGGTGGCTTGGACGAGCTGTTTCTACTCCGCCATCTTGGCTCTGCCCCAAGATGGGCATTTTCCTAGAAGACACAGAGTTATTTGGACAGGACAGAGTCAAGGTGAAATCTAGAATGTCTATTTGGTCTCCCCACAAACCGTTTTATATTCGGATGCGGTGAAAGCATCATCTTCCACTGAGAGAACAGAAATAGCTACAAGTTTAGGTGTTGGATTCTGTTTGTCTTTCTGTGGATCTTCCCCATCCTTTAGTATTGATTTTTGGGTGCAGGAGGCAAGTGTGTTCCTTATACTAAGTTTCCATTGTGCAATGACTAGTTTTCTGCTTCCTCTCTCCACCTTTGGCAGACCTTAGGCATGAGTCAACATTTAAGGGGTAAATAATTTGTTCTTGGCAACAGAGTTGGGGTTCAATGAGCTGAAGAAATGAGGAAAAAGTCCAGACCTTCTCATCAGAGACATGTTTCTCTAGGACTGAAGCTGGAGTGGTCCTGTCTGGGTCTAGACCAGACGATGCTGATGCTGGCTCCTTCTGGGACCTCCTGCTAGACTTTGCTTTCACAATACAATGCAATTGTCTGGAAGAATTCTGGATTTAAAAATGAGTTTGTGTTCCAGGATGCCCAGCATTTATCTAGATAGATCTACAACAGCGCCCACCTCCTTGAGTCGGGGTGAAGACTGAATGAGATAACATACACAAGCATTTTGCGGACCTCACTATACTCTTCCCCTCTGTCTCCTTCAGCTTCCTCGACTATAAAGTGAGGAATTGCCCCAATCCCTCAGGGTGCCATGAAGATCAAGTGAGATGGAGTTTGTGATGCATGTAGCCCAGTGCCTGACTCAGAGTAAGTGCCAGAGGAATGCTAATTTCCTTCTCTCTAACCTATGTTCTAGCTAACTTTCTCCACCCCTTGCCTTTCTTGTCCTCTTCCCTCAAATTCTTTCCTGTGTCCATCCCTCTCCATCTACATCTAGTGATGACCCTGCCTTCCACAAAGCCCAAGCAGAGGCTGCCTCTCTTTCCTGAAGCCTGTCTGGGCCATTCCCTCAAGGTTCGGGTGCTATTTCTCCTCCTGTGATTTTCCTGCTCTTTGACGCTGACCTTCCTTGGGAGCAATTATCCCCCAATTCTCTGGTCTGAGGTATTTGTATGCACATTGGTATCAGATTCAGAGTCCCAGGGCTGGAGGAATCTCAGAGGCCATCTAGGCCAGGTCCCATGTGAGTAAGAAGCCTACTCCACCATGCTGATCTTGAAGCCCTTGACAGCACAGGAGCAGCTGTATGTGGGCACCAAACCTTACACACTACAGGTGTTTAATAAATGCTGAACTTTGGAAACCAGTGTTGGACCGGTGACATAGCTGAGCCTGGTTGATTCTCTTCGGAAGCCCTTGGGCTGCTCCTGTTGACATCTGCAAAGTTTGTGGAATAGCAGACAGTGGAATGAAGGGTATCTGTCAATTAAGAAACCCTCATTTTTGGTGTGATTGTATTTCTTAAACCCTAACTTCTACCCTGGTGATAATTAGTTATTGCTAATTAAATTTACCAAATCCCTTGGGATTCATATCTTAGGTAAATATTTAGTAGCCGTGCACTAATTATTTTAATCAACATGAAACGTGTTTCTAGGGATGACAAATAGTTCGAACTAATTACATTTAGTACAAAATAATCTCTGATGTAATAAATTTCCAGGTGCAGAAATGAGAACCGAAGAGTCAAAGGAGGCTGTCCCTGAGGGTGGGCAATGATCACATTGTTGCTAGTCCCACCTAAGGCTTGTCCCTTCCTTGGTGGCTACCCAGTGCCTGGGTCACTTTCCTCCTGGGCAGCCAGTGACTCACACACAGGACCCTGGACTTGAAAGGAAGCTCAGGGGCCACTGAGTCCGTCTCCCAGAAGAGTCCCCTGACAGGGAACCATCCCTCTGGTCTCTGCTTGAGGACTTCCATTGGGGGAGACTCAGGTGCCCCCTTGACAACCCACCAGTGACCTCTCTACACTTTTTCCCTGGTTCTGTCCCTGGAGGCCAAACAGAACCATCGTATCCCTTTGCCAAAGGGCAGGTCTTCAAAGGATCCCAGATGACTGTCATATATCCACCTTCCCTCTCCCCCTGCCACCCCACCCCCAGTCTTCTTATCTCCAGACTGAGCATCCCCAGGCCCTACAATCAAGCCCCATAGAGCCTGTTTATAACCTGATCACCTTCCTATGGTACCTCTCCCACTCTAATACCCTTCCAATGTCAGTAGTGAGGGCTCGAAGAGGCTGAAGGGCCGACTGCCTGTCTAGACTGTAGCCCCTGGGTGGAGGGCGGACTTGATGACAAGGCCTCCATCTAGGATCTTGTGGTGCCCAAAGCATGAGAGCTGATGCCAGAAATCCAAGGATGCTGGGCCAGCAGGCGTTGGGCAGCGCCAGGATCATGGGCTGCCCTGGCCTCTTCCTGACCTCATGTGTGTTCAGGGCCAGCAGCCCAGTCTCCCTTCTTGGAAGAGCATCACTGCTGCTTCCTCCAGAAGCCCCTCCCCAGGACATGTGGAACATCCTGCTGCTGCCTTGTGTGATGGTGGGAGACCATCCCCATGGCAACAGGCAACAGCCTGTGCCTCCCTCCCTGTCCCATCGGGGAGTGGGCAAGCAGTGGCAGGGCAGCTGGGAGCATGTTCCCATGGAAGGTCTTAGGGGTAGATGGGGAATCCTGGTATGTTGGTCTGGGAGAGGAAACCCTAGCATCATCTCCTCAAGACTCAGAGGCTCCCTGCTTGGAAGCTGGTGTACAGGCAGGTAGGCAGGCAAGAAAGCAGATGGGAAGTGGGGAAAAGGAAGGAAGGAGGGAAGGAAGAGGGGATGGAGGGAGAGAGGAAGGGAAGGAGGAAGGAAGGAAGGAGTGAGGGAAAGAAAAAAGGAAGGAAAAGAAGGGAGAAAAGAAGGAAGATAGGGAAGAAGAAAGGGAGGAAGAAATAAAGGAAAGGGAGGAAAGGAAGGAGGGAAAGGAGGAAGGAAAGAAAAGAGGGAGGGAGGGAGGAAGGAAGGAAGGAAAAATTCATTAAGAACCTACTATGTGCCATCTCATTTGATCCTTATCTGCTGGGTGACACAGTGGAGAGAACACTGGGCTTGGAGTCAGGAAGAGTTTAGTTCAAATCTGACCCCAGACACTTCTTAGCTGTGTGACGGTGGGCAAGTCACTTCACTGCTGCCTGCCTCAGTTTCCTCAATTGTAAAATATCCCCTGCCTCCCAAAGTTGTCACGAGGGTCAAATGAGAGCATACTTCTGAAGTGCTTAGTGCAGGCCTGGTGCACAGTAGGTGCCCTATAAGTGCTCATTGCCTCCCTCCCTCTCATTCTCACAACCACTCTGGGAAGTTCGTACTATTTTCATACCCATTTTGTAGCTGAGTTAATCGAGGCGAACAGAGATTAAGTGGCTTGTCCGGGGTCCCACAGCTAGTGCATCTCTAGCAAGCTGTGTCCCTTTGGAGGGGAGATCTGCCCCTGCTGGTGACAAAAGGCCTCTGGGATTCTGAATGGGGCAGAATTCAGACAAAGCGCAAGCCTTTCTGGCTAACTGCTCTGTGCCCTTTGAAGGGTCTGACTGGTGCTGCTGGACGTTCTGGACAGAATTAGGCTTGGATAAAAAAGTCCTAGTGCCCGTCAGAGCTACCCCGGCCTGGGACAGGCAGCTGGCTGGCCACCCCGCCATCTGGGATGTCTGAGAAGGGATTCCTGATCCCTTGTTAGGCTGGCACTGCTGCCCTCCAACGCCCTTCCAGCTCTCAGTCTGTGATAAGACATGACGTGCCATGATGTGCCATGATACATGATATGGTCTGAGATACATTAGGCATGACGTGTGCTCTGGCTATGAGCTGGGATCACATAAAAAGCCAGGCTGTATTTGCAGGACAGAATGGGGTCTGCCTGGGGGCTTCTGATTAGGGGCACGAGGGGCTGCAAGAAAGCCGGCTTGGAACTCATCTTAGGCGTCCAGACCTAGGGTGCTTATTATGACTAGGGCTGCTGCTCCTTCCTCCTTCCATCGACGTACTGGGGTTGATGGGTGGCTTCTTCTGAGACCTCATGGGGGAGGAAACCATGAGCTCTCAGAGATGGCCACCTGGGTCACTCCACTCCCTCATTCATTCATCTCTCCATTCATCCACAAAGCCATGCAGCCAACACTAAACAGAGTAGGTACTTTCATCAGGGCTAGAGCTCAGACGGCAGAGGAGGGGGCTGTGATCAGACTCAGCTGATGCTCTCAGGGAGCCTTGATCTAGATTGGGGAATCAGGTCACACCAACGCAAAAAACCCCTTTTAAGCCCAGCTGCTCTTCAGAGTTCATTGCTGGATCGCCTGGAAACTCAGACTGGGGGAGCAGGCAGGCTCCTTATGATGGGGCTGCCTGTGCCCAGTCACAGGTCAGGGAGCCCCTGGTACTGCCCTTTTCTTAGGAAGGGGCTTCTCCTCTCACCAAGGGCTGAAGGGGAGCCAAGGGGAGATTTGGCAAAATGGGGGCATCCATCCTCCTTCTCCAGTAAAAGGTCAGACCTAGGACAGGGGAACCCTTCTAGTCTGACCCTGTATGGTATCAATGAGGAAACAGGTCCAGAGGACTAGTGACCCACCCAAGGCTACGCAGTGAATTGGGGAAGGCAAGGCTAGGGACTTGCTAAACTAAGCCAGCTGTCCTTGGAGGGTTTGGCCATCCCATCTCCAGGAGCTGCCAGGAGATGAGAGCAGCCTGGATGGGATGGCACTGGGGCCAGAGTGCTTGCAGCTGACAGAGAAGAGCTCTGGGAGAGGGGCTCCTCGTCCTGGTGTGTCAGAGAGTCCCCATGGTGGGAGGGGAGAGTCAGGCATGGAGGCCAAGGCTTCCATGGAGTGGTGAGGCTGACAAGGCCGCCTGTAAGGGATGGGGCAGATAAGGTCTGATCTCCACATGTATTTGTGGGAATAAGGGAGAAGTCAGGAGGAGATTGAAAAGAGTGGGGAGGGAGGAAAGGGGTCAGGGAGGCCCCATCAGAGTATATGCAGAAGAATGGCCAGAATGGTAGGAGGGGCAGCAGAAAGCAGGGCTCCCCAGACCTCTGGGGTTCTTTCGTCACTGACCAGGAGCACCTTAGGTCACTCCTCCGGCTTGTCTTCTTAGCCCCCTTGGCTTGTCCAGGTGTCTTGATCATAATCACCAGCCAGCCTTCACTTTGTCCCCTTAGTGGGCAGAGACCCAGGACCCCAGAAGGTGAAAAATGGGACTCAGAGGCAGACAGCCTTCATCTCACAGACAACGGGAAAGGAGAAGGGAAGCCTCGGGGGCACTGACTGGTCCAGAGCTTGCCTGCCTCTGAGGGATCCATCCTGCTCTGCTTGGCCAGAGGGTGGAACAGAGCCAGCCGCAGAGAAGCCGATCTAGGCTTGCTGTCTGGGTCGGTGGCTTGCCTCTAGAAACACCACAAGTGGCATAGCCAGCCAGGATTGGGGCCTCCCTCTGCAGGCCAGAACTCTCTCCAAGGTGCCAGCTGCAGGGAGCCCTAGATCCAGAACTGCGGGGGCGGGGGGGGGGCAGGACTGGTGTGGGACAGAGGAAGAGGCAGAGCCCATTCCTGGCCTCTCTGACCCTTCCAGGTAGTGCTGGAGCCGCTGGGGAGCCAGGAATGGTGAGGAAGATGCCCACATGGCCCCTGCTGGTGCCAGAGCAGGAACAGAGCACAGATGGTGCCATCAAGAACATCAGACTAGAGGTCGATGTGACCTGTCAACAACGTGTGCTTGGAAGCTTCTCCGGGTTCTGGCAGCTGGTGAGTGAGCGGGCCCTTCCAGTGTCCCTGGAAGCAGACTCACTGAGGCAAGGCGGGGCCAGGGGGGCGGGCACCCCAGCACTGCTGGCTGCGGGTGTGAGGGGCAGAAGGATGGAAAGCTGTGTGTGTCTGAAGGGAATCTCTCTTCTTCTGGAGGTGAAGAGAAGCCAGGAGAGTGCATGGAGGGGGTGAGTGATCAGGCCTGCTGGACTTCACTGTGGTTCTTTCCCCATCCCAGAGACTTTCTCCTATTCATCAAGAACACGACTCCCGATTGCACATCGTCTATAACCTATGTCAGATTGCTTACCATCTTGAAGGGGTGGGAGTAGGGATAGAATTTGGAACCTGAACTTAAAAAACCCTGAATGTTAAAAATTGTCTTTACATGCAATTGGGAATTTTTTTTTTTTTTTTTTTTTTTTTTATATATATATATATATATATATTTGGAATCAGCAGCTTATTTTTCACACGGGCCAAGGGGTCTGTGGCCCACAGAAGCCTCCGAAGACTCACAGCCCCAGAGGGAGCGGGGCCTGAGGGAAGGAGCAGGGGCTGATTTCCTGCCTTACTCACTGTGTCTGCCCTGGGGGCTGGCATTCAGCCTCTGCTCCTGGAGAAGGTGCTTTAGTCAGTTTGACAAAACCCTCCACTGGGGCCTAGGAACTCATTCCTCCGTCTTTCTTTCACCCAATTCTGGGAATGAGGCATTTCACAGTCCTGGGGAGTGGGAGGGGGGCTATCTACTCTGTACCAGACCCTGCGCTAAACATGGGATACAGTTAAAAAGAAACTCCCTGCACTCAGGAAGCTTTCAATGGAAAGGGGGAGATAATGCAAGAAAGGAGGTAGAGGAGGGGGAGCGGTTCTGAGCAGGCGGAAGCAGGAAGGACGGCTGGAGGGACCTGGAGGTGTCAGAGAAGCCAGTTTCTGTCTCGGGTTTTAAAAAAAGCTGTTGGGAGGAGTTTGGTACCCTGCCCTCCCCAACCCTCCAATCAGAGGGGAGAGGAGGCTGAGGGGGGTGGAGACAATCAAGGCTTCATTTACCTGCATGGTGGTGAATTGGGAAGTGATGAGCTTTCCTTGTGAGGGGCATTAAATTCTCTGGTTCCACCGAGCCAAAACTGGGCAGGGTGGAAGACGCAGAGTGGAGATTGTAAATCTTAAACCCGCACTCAGACTTTTGGGATCCAACCAGTGGTGGGTTACAGGTGTGGAATGAGACATACACAGTCAGGCATGTTCATTGTGCTCCTCTATTCTTACTGGCCAGCTGTTTCATTCATCTATCTATCTATCTATCTATCTATCTATCTATCTATCTATTCATTTATTCATTTATTTATTCATCCATTTATTTATTTATTTGTTTATTTATTTATTATTAAGAGGCTTCTGTGGGGTGGCAGAGGGTATTTAGAGGACAATCCTATATAGGCATTTGAAAAAATATTTTATTCACCCTCCATTACGTGCAAAAAACAATTATAACTTTCATTTTTGTTTTGTTCTGAATATCCCTCCCATTCTCCTCTCCCTTCTTCTTGAGATGGTAACAATTTGTTATATGTTATACATATACAATCATGTAAAACATTTCCATAATAGTCATTTTATGTAAGAAGATCTGAAGGGAGGGAGGAAGGAGGGAGGGAGGGAGGGAGGAAAGAAGGGAGGGAGGGAGGAAAGGAAGGAAGAAAAAGGAAAGAAGTGAAAAACAGTCTGCTTTAGTCCATATTCAGACCTCAGTTCTTTCTCTGGAGGTGAGCAGCATTTTTCATCATGAGTCATTTAGAATTGTCTTAGATCATTTTATTGCTCAAAATAGCCAAGTCATTCACAGTTGTTCATCATTCTGTGTTGCTGTTACTTTGTACAATGTTCTCCTCATTCTACTCACTTCCCTTTGCATCAGGTCATCTAAATCTTTCCAGTTTTTTTTCCCCCTGAAATCATCCTGCTCCTCATTTCTTATAGCACAGTACTATTCCATTACTTTCATATATCACAACTTGATCAGCCATCCCGAAACAATGGATATCCCCTCAATGTCCAATTCTTTGCCATCATGAAAAGACTTGCTATAGATATTTTGGACAAATAGATACTTTTCCCTATTATTTTCTCTCTTTGAGATACACACCTAGCAGTGACATTGCTGAATCAAAGGGTATGCGCAGTTTTATACTCCTTTGGGCATAGCTCCAAAACGGTCTCCATAATAGTTGGATCAGTTCACAACTCCACCAACAGCACACTAGTGTCCCATTTTCCCCCTATCCCCTCCAGCATCCAACATTTTTTGGGGTAATATTTAGCCAATCTGATAGGTGTGAGGCATTGTTTTAATTTACATTTCATTAATTAATAGTGATTTACAATATTTTTTCACATGGCTATTGATAGCTTTGATTTCTTTGTCTGAAAACTGCTTGTTCACATGCTGTATCCATTTATCAATTGAAGAACAACTTGTATTTTTATAAATTTGACTTGGTTTTCTATATATTTGAGAAATGAGTCCTTTATCAGAGACACTTGCTATAACATTGTTCCCCCAGTTTTCTTCTTTCCTTCTAATTTTGCTTGCATTGGTTTTGTTTGTGCAAAAGAAGTTTATTTTATATACTCAAAACGATTCATTTTACATCTCACAATGCCTTCTTGTTTGGTTCTAAATTCTTCTCCTAACCATATATCTGGCAGAGAAACTATTCTATGCTCTCCTAATTTGCTTATGGCTTTATCCTTTACATCTACATCATGTACCCATTTTGATCTTATCTTGGTGTATGATGTGAGATGTTGGCCTATAGTCAGTTTCTGCCATGCTGTTTTCCTGTTTTCTTAGCAGTTTTTGTCAAACAGTGAATTTTTGTCTCCACAGCTTGGATCATTGGGTTTATCAAACACTAGATTGCTGTGGCCATTTGCCGCTGTGTCTTGCATACCTAATCTCCTCCACTGACCCTCTACTCTATATATTTATTTTTTATTTTTATTTTTTTACACACATTCATATATGTATTCATATGACCATACACCCTTCTTCCATTATTTTCATACTGAAAAAGATTTCATCAGTCACAGTTATTGTTTTTCCATATAGGAATGTAAATAGCTCAACTTTGATAAGTTCCTTTTAATTTCTTTTCCCTGATTACCTTCTCAGGCATCTCTTGCTTCTTGCATCTGGATGTCAAATATTCTACTCAACTCTGGTTTTTTCCTTAAGAATGCTTGAAAGTCCTCTATTAGACTGAATGACCATATTTTCCCCT